>CM076577.1:1186127998-1186230498 GCA_034641835.2 Pinus albicaulis
AGCGTCGGAAGAGTGACGTCCAAAATGTTGGACCACGTTTAGTCGGAATTGCGACGGTTTACAAGCGTCGGAAGAGCGACGTCCAAAACGTCGGACCACGTTGAGTCGGAATTGCGATGGTTTACAAGCGTCGGAAGAGCGACGTTCCAAACGTCGAACCACATTTCATCAGAAGTGCGACAGTTTACAAACGTCGGAGGCGCGACGGTTTGTGAGACGTCGAAAGAGTGACGCTTGTTCGGAACGACAGTAGAAGTGTCGATAGTGCGAAACTTTTTACATGCGTCGGAACGACGACGGCATGACAAACCACGGTTTGTCTGCCCCCGAACTGTCGCTCTTGCGACGACTATGTGTCGGAATAGCGACGAATTGGCCGTCGGAATTTCCGCCAAATTCTCTAGTGACTCCCCTTGGGGATTTCAGCAATACATGAAAGAATAGGAGTAGATCTGAGCTTTACTGTAGAATGATTCAGAAAATATGAAGTGAACATAACAGTAAATAGATCAGATATGAAGTAGACATGTATTATATGTCTAATCCATGGATCACCATGGTGAAGGAAGGATCCATCCACCAGAGATCACTTCTCCAAATGAATGCCGGAATACCCTGCAACTCTACAACTGGAAATAATGTAGTCCAAGACGATAGATTTCACTGTAAGCTTGAAGCATAGGTTGGCCTGATGCCAAGATCAAAATTTGAATCTCAACAGCTAATACACTCTTCCATAATGTTAAAAGACACACTCACTGAGAAGAGGCACTACTATAATCTAGATCTGAGTAGATCTAGTCTCCACTTACTGCATCTCACTGAAACAAGTAAATCAAAACAATATTTACGCTATCTAAGGGAGATGGAGCTTGGCCATATGCCTGATAGTGGAATATAAGTACAATGACCTCCAAGAGCTACTCAATGGAAGGAGAGAGAATCTATAAACAAGTAATCCTCACAATTCTCTGCTAAACAACCAAGAGAATGAGATATGTCAAAACAGACAATATACTCTGAAAATATAATATCATCAACAACATTCTCTTGAGCTTTCCCCTTCCTTTTATAAGATGAGAGATTTGGCAAACCCTAAACCACCTTGATGAATTAGCTCCTTTCACATGAGGGGCCTCTTCCTAGAACTGCATTGTCCCTCTATGAGGTACATTGTATCTAGACTACGTTGTAGATTTGGTCAAAGTTGACCCAGTGTCATAGCTCAAACCCATTCACACCTGCAAGTATTTATTTTAAATGGCCCAGATTTGTCTCTATTCACATAGGCATGGATTTATTCATTGTTTTTAGGAGTTTTACATGTCCTCCTTGGTTCATTTATTCAATCAACAGAAAATGAAACAAAACTGAATATTCCTCTTAGCTTGGGATAAGTAGGAATATTACATTTTTGGAGAGGATTGATAATACAAAGGGTGGATATGGGATTTATTTAGATTAGGGGCTTATAGGATAAGCGAGGTCGAGGTAGTATGGGTGCGAGGGGGGCTGGGGCTTAAGATAAAAGGGGCTTGGGTTGAAAACATAAGGTCGAGTTTTTAATATAAAACAGGGTCTTATAAGTAAAATGAAAAGGACCCAATAGGTTTAATTTTTTGACTTTAAACAATGTAAAAGAGGACCTTTTCCATTGTTTAATATATAAAAAGGAAAATGAGGAATGGAGGGTTCCTTTATGAAGGGTTTTGAAGGGAAAGATGGGTTTTTCAGAGAGGGAAAAAGTGAATGAGAATGTGGGTAGGGAGTAGAGTGAAAATAAGGTGAACTAGCCCAAAATGAATTTATTTTAAGAGCAGAAAGGTAAACTGAGAAGGAAGAGATGAAATATAGTGAAATAGGTCTGTTTGGGAAAATGAAGCCAGTGAGATTTCTAAAACTCACAATATTCATAAATCTTGTTTTTAGAAATCTAGGACAAGTACTTAGTCATCTTTAAAACAAAAAAAATTACTGATGACTAACAGTGGCTCCACTTGGGGAGGGAAGATCACTTTAGGAGGTGTCAAGAACCTCAGAGATCAAATCCCTAGAAGAATTATACCAGTGCCCTGATTTTCATTTTGACAGACCTCCTTTCTTTGACTTGTTTTTTTGCTACAATCCTTTTGAAGGTGTGATCTTTGAAATCTGAAATATTATGATCATTCCAACTCAACTTCAACCTACCCATCATACTGTTAATATGAATCTTAATTCCAAGCATATGAAAAACGACCACTTTAGCTGTGCATAACCAACAGCCCTAACAACAGAGATGACTACCAATATCTTTAGATCTGCAGTTAGGTGATCAAGATAAATTCTGCAAAAATCTAGATCTATGCATTAGAAGACATTAAATAGTATAAAAAACAAGATTTACTCCATGTATCCAATAGACAAGACAAGAATATGTTGAATTAATTTTGTAATAAGGGCACCTGGGGGGAAAACATAGGAGGGTGTTCCCAGTTCTCCTCAATGGGATGGGTTCTTGTAAGTCCTCAACACTTCAGATCTAAAATTCCTCTCTCTTGATGGTGTAGAAAACCCAAACAAAAATGGCAGCAAAATATGACTATGATGGTGGATCAATAGTCAGACCAAAAGTATAGATCCAGAGTGATATTTAGGCAACAAAAGGTGGTAAATGAATGGGAAAACCCTTCTATTTATAGAAAAATATTGAGTTAGTCTAGACATTGGTGCATAGTTAAAATATTATTAACCAAATCAAGATCCAACTTTTATGGAATATTTTATTATATTTGTTGGAGGGAAAAGGAATTTGTCTTGGTTCAAATACCTTTATTTGTAAATAATAAATAAATAAATGATTTATTTATCATTTTAAGGATGTGGTTGAGTAATAATCAAATAAATAATGATTTATTTTATTATTTATGGGTGATTTAGTCATATTTAACAAGGAATATTATTTAAATAAGGTTTAAATAACTATTCTTTAGGAAATAATAAGATAAATAATGATTTATCTAATTAATTTCCTTGTTTTGGGTTAAATATAACCAGAAATATTAATCAAACTGCTGTTTAATTAATTATTCCTTAAGAAAAATAAAAAAAATGCAGATTTATTTAATATTTCCTCATGGGGTTTCCTGTTTAGACAATAAACAACTTAATAAAGGTGGTTTACTAAGTTATTTTTATAGTGAAAGCAATTTTACTTAGGGTAAAACTGGTCTTACATGGTGTACTTGATCCATCTAATGATAATAGGTTAGATGACCAAAAAATGGTGTAATAGATTTCCCCCCAACGTGCGAGCGTTAGGAGCTAATCGTATGACCGAAGTACATGATAAGAACTCAATCACTAGACACCGAAGGGGAAGTCAAAGAGAGAGAAGTATAAGGTAGACCAAAGTCTTGAAAGGACTAGACCTTGAGGAGGCAATACTTACAGGTGTGACAAGTCTCTTTTATAAGGGAGTACTTGCTATAGGCGGCGGGGGAGGCATACCTATGCCTGTCGAGGAAATAGTATGAAAAATAAGGCATCTGGTAAACCACAGGACTGGCCAATATAGTATATGCTGGCATAAACATGAGCTAGATAAATAACATGATAATGAATCCCACATACATATTGTGCCTAGGATAACAGCCAGGACTTGTATAATAATATCTGAGTACATGAGATATAAATACAACCTAGATGCCCCTGTAAACAGGAAAGGGCTCTGAAAATCTAACTGATATATGCAATCAAAAAGGCCCTACAAGTGGCTGAGGCCAAAATCATCAAATCTGTGGAGCTGAATCGAAGGCTGAAGTGAAGAAGTCATCTGGGTATGTGGGGGGCTACCTATAGGGCCACCCCCTCATGAGGGTTGGGACATCTCACACACACCTAGGAATCACCGATATCAGCTACTGCATCACTGAACCATCAAGAATAAGGATCTCGATCATGCTGAAAGGAGCTGGAGCTGAGAAACAATCAAGTTAAAGGGAAATAAGGAGTTCCTTTGCCTAATTCGAGGCTCCCAACAAGAGTGGAAGCTAGAACCAAGGTACACCGCCCTCTAGACCTGTCTTCTGGAATGAATGAGCTGATGTCGACAGAAGGAGGTCTGCCATAGGTGAGGCAATAAGGGATCCTCAACTAAGGCACGAGAGAAAATATTTGAGCGACTGACAGACTGACAACAATGATGATGATGAAATGGGGGTTACTGAGTAGCGAATAGATGACTTCCCTTGTTAGAGCATAAAGGGCATGGATGACCTGGCAACGACTGACATGATATCATGAGGGATAGGGGACAGTGGGACTATAGGCCATAATGTGTGACATGAGAGAGGGACCAAGCAATGAAGGATGGAGGACTATAGCAGGATACAAAGGGACTCAAGATAGACTCCATGAATGCGATGATGAATCAATTCGGGTGCTCTAGACAAGGGTGACTCGATGGTGTTGCCACACAGTAAAGGTCCAATGGGGAACCATAAAAACATGAGTACAAGATGGTAAATCATGATGAAAATCGACACGAGCGTGGACAAGTATGGAGGCAAAGTGGTACCCCCAGTACGAGTGTTGCAAGCGAAGAAACTCGATTTTGAGGAAGGGTGAAGTGGCGCTCACTGGATAAAATTTTTCCTAGTGAAGTATCAAGTCACTAAAAAATAACAGATACCATTTGAGGGCTCAGTGAGAGCTTTCCAATGGTACAGACGGTTCATCAAACTGAGCTACGGTTTGGCCATAGTAGGCAAAAGAAAAATCAGAGGTTTTCTTTTAATAAGGCATTTTCCCTCCAAATTCACTCATTTGCATGTGGAAATGTGGAGCTGTAGTGAATGTAGTGAAGAGAGAAGGCCCTAAATCTTGCAGTGATCGTAGCAGACAAACCGACCATTAGAATTGAGATCTGTCAGTTGTAGGTAAGAGGCCTCATCCTACTCTTTCATTTTAGCAGATTGAAAGTTCATTTTAGGTACCCAGAGCTCATGAACAGGCCAGGTCGCACTTTTTAGGTTCTGTTCTTTGACCTGGGTAGCAGGTATTGAGCAGAAAACTGCGACCTGTCCGAGGAAATGACCTGAAAAGTGCGACTTGTCAGAGAAAGGGGGTTTCAATTTTGTTTTTGGCTGAGATCTGGGATTTTAATGGTTGAGGGGCATAGGTGCCCCCAAGCATGTTGTGGTCATGCCAAAATGTATTTATAAAAAATGGGAATCTAAATTTTTTTTAATGATATGGTGTGCCATTTGTTTTTGTTATGGTTATGCAGTTTGAGAAAGGGAATGGAGGATTACCAATCACTTTTGGTACTGCGTATATGAATCAAATGGAATTTAAGTTTTTTAGGTTGGCATACATGGTGTCACTATCCCAAAGAGAGGATTTGGAGATAATGAACTGGTGCTCTCCCAGAAAACTCACTGGTTGGTCAACAACAATGTCAAAGGGATTGGGTTGTTTATGTAAGATGAAGGAATGATGAGGGGTATCATGCCTAGAGTGATTTGAAGTGATATGGGACTCTAGAGGTTCTTCTAAATGTGGAAGAATAATGGTACTAGAGTCAACATGACCAGATACACTAGGAGAGTTGTGGAGAGTTGCTTCTCCTGGTCTCTCAAATATGGGTGCCCCCTTACCCAAACATTGGGTGTCGATGTAATGGCCACAATGTGTATGTGGTTCGAATGCATGGGTTCGATGTAAAGGGGGATAGATAAATTTAGGGGTGGTAACTACTTCCATAATGTCATCATCGTAATAGAAGATCGGGTGACTGGTGGAAGAAAGACCACTTGACGTGGCGAAGCTACCTGACCCATCATCATGAGAAGAGAGGTTCACATGCACATCATCACAAGGGATGATAGAAGAGTAAGTAGATAAAGGATCTACCAATGTTGAGCCCAGGGTGATTGCTGAAGAGAGGTCAAGCGAAACATCAAGGGAAGTCTCCAAAGGGACTTCCACTGAGGGTCTCATGGATGATGATAGGTAGAAAATGGTGAACGAAGGCTCCATCATCTCGACATCAAGAGGGGGAATGTAAATGGGAGCATTCGTGTCCTCTGGTTTTTCCTAAGCAAAGCGCGCAAATAAGGGAGCAGTGGACTCGTTGCGCTTGGCCTCGAATTGGTGAACCGCTTCGAAAGAGGAGTAGTACTCTTCAAGGCAGGGATATAGTTGAGTATAGTGGCCATGGAAATCACACAAAGCACAAGGGTGATTTGTGCTCAAAGACTTGAGTTTCGAGACTTAATCAGGTATAGTGACATATACCTCTGGGATATCAGACTCCGGAAACGTCTCATTGACCATGGACGTAAGGTGAGGCAACTCTGGACAAGTATGGGTGGTGTGACCGACAACATCACACAAAACACACTGGATGGTATGCTTTGGATGCTGAGGAGGGGCAGGGTTTGTTGGGGTAGCCTTGTCGTTTGATGCCCCCTTGCAAGCTTTGCCATTCTTACCTGAAGCGGTCACAATAGGAGGTGGTTCTTATTGAGGTGGTTGAGGCATTGGAGCCACGGGAGAAGTCATGGGGACCGGTTGAACTGAGGTCAAAGCAAGATAAGGTTTGGGTTGACCAGGTGGGATAGTGGTTGGAGGATCAAGGTACCAAACAGGAATCCCAAGGGTCAAGTTAGGAAGAGAGAGGGTGGCCATGATAGGTACCGTGTACACTCCTTGGGGTGGAGCTAGGAACGGTATCTGACTGGAGGGGTAATGGCCAGGCGGGACATCTCCAAGATGGTTAAGGCCTAGAGGAATTTTTCTAGGAGGATAAAGAGGCTCATGAGTACCAACTGAAGGTGAAGGTCTAGGAGGAGGAGGTCGAGAAGGCTGAATCGAAGGGCTAGGAGCAGGCGGTGGAGGGTGTAACGGTTGTTGACTAGTCGAAGCAGGTTGTTTGAGGGTAGCCCAAGATGATTGCATCATGAAAACATTTGATGAGCTGGGATCAGAGATGAAGAGTAGGGAATGTACTAATCAATGAGGAATATTTTTAGACTCTGGTGAAACACTGGTCAAAGGATCAACAGTTTTCTTGTTGGCCACCGAAGAGATAGTGGACTCAGGGCAGGTCTAATAATTCGGTTTGTAATATGTCAACTGGTCAATGGTGACTATATTTCCATTATGAGGAAAGGAAATATTGCGGTGGACAATGGAAGGGACAACAAACATCGCATAAGTGTAGCTACGATCCAATAAAATGTAGTAATCTAAGGGGGCATCTATGACTTCTACGTCAACGTAAACAGTCTTGCCCGCAAGAGTAATAAGACAATTACAGAATAAGCCAATGGGCTGGGAGGCATGGCTATCCCACACTCGAAGAGCGATCGTGGAAGGAGCCAACTCAGGTGATCCGAGTTGCTTCCAAACCGAAGCGGAAATCACATAGTTCGATGCCCCCTCATCAATGATGCACCAGGAAATGTTGGCGCTCCGGATCTTGACGGGGATTTGGAAGGTGACGGAAGCAGGGAGAGGAGGATGTTCTAACCAGTCAACATCAAAGAAAATAAAATGATCTTCGGAAGGATCTACAGTGCCCATGGTAGATAGTATAGCTTTTTGTTGTGAAGGGCACGACTGGAGGAGTTCCAGTGTTGAAATGGCAGCAGGGGATTGTGCCAAATCATCTACTATGCTATACGAATGGGAAACTTTTCCAGAAGTAGTATTTTGGCATAGTGGTCCTTTAGGGATCTTGGTATGAACCTCTACCTTAGGTTGAGGGATCTATAAGGGACCATTAGGTATCAAAAGAGGCTTTGTAGAGACCGAAGGAGGCAGCTCAGGGACAGAGGTAGCGGGAATCTTGTTGTACTGACGGGACCGAGTCTAAATATTGATGTCTATGGTTAGAGGTTGAGCAGATTTCATCATGAGAATCTGTTAATCGGATGTACCAGATGGAAGAGGTTGAGTGGCCACCTGTCCTTCAGGTGGTTGGATAGCCACAAATCCTTGCTAAAGGAAAGTATTAGTAAGAACAGTCGGTTGACTAGGCGCAACATTGGGAGGGATAGAAGAGGAGGCTTGTTGTCCTTGCAACGTTGCTTGATACTCCCACATCTAATTAATTTGTTGTAAAAGAGGACAATCATGTGTGTAATGACCATAAACACTACAAAAAGAACAAGGTTGGTTCATGGGAACATGCCTATCCTGCTTGGGCTGAGTGCTCTGTTGCTGGTTAGCAGTGTTAGGTGCATTATTTTGAGGATTACGTGCAATATTACTAGAAGCAGAGTGATATTGAATGCCTTTCCTCATCTCTTTGGAGGGAGGAGGATTAGTCATGCCCTGCTGTGCATACACCTTCTCCTGAGGAGGTGGTGGATATTGTTGCGGGGGTTGAGAAGGTAAGGGAGGTGGAGGTGCTAATGCTGGAGGAGCTAGAGCACCAGGCTGTTGATACAGATAATAAGGAGGTTGGGTAACAATGTGGTAAATAAGAGGTTGGGAAAAAAGATGAGGCATGTCGTATCTTGGATATGGGCTACCAGGAGGGGGAAAAGTGCAGGAGGTGGTGGCCCCCCCTCCAGGAAAACCATAGCCCATAGGCGGTTGATTGTATGGATTAGAGAGGGTTCCAACAATACAGTCAGTGGCATGAGGTGCCCCCAGTTCTTTGGCACCAACGGGTCTTGGAAGATCAGGTAGAACGGTATAAACATAACTTGACTGAGCGTAGATCAGGTCATACTTTAGTGCCATTTGGAGAGCGACTTCTTCGGTTTGAGGAAAATGTGATGCGACCTCTTTCCCGATAGGAGGCAAGAGCGATCTAATGAACCAGTCCATGTAGACACGGTCTTCAAAGGCAGGGGATTGACATAGGCTCTTTCTTCTCTGCCATTCCTAGACATGATTAGATAGTTGGGTCACAGATGATTGACGGAAAGAAGTCAAAAGTTCAATACCAGTGTCATAACGAAGGGGGAGCTAGAAGTAAGACAAAAAATCCCAGGAAATAGTCACAAAGGTGGTATGAAAGTAAGGGGCCTGATCAGCATACCACTTAGAAGCTTCACCTGTAAGCGTACATTGGAACAACCGAAGACGGACAAAGTCATCGGTAATGTAGTTAGACGAACACCACATGTAGAAAGATCAAACATGATTTGTAGGATCTTCTCTAGCAAGGCCTTCAAACTTTGGGATGTCGGAAGGGAGCTTCGTCGGCATAGTAGGCCAACTAGAGTCATGGTGTATAGGGTCATTTATCAACTGGTCAAAATCGAGGAGGCTGAGGCCTGCCAGGAAGGGGAGCAAGGGCACAGCTGGGGTAGTGTCCGTTGCGGTCCCACTAGTGGTATTCCTAGCATGAGGGCCAGGGTTACCACCAACATTAGGTCCTGCACCAGACATGGTGAAGGTGACAGAGGGAGAACTGATGGAGGAATGAGAAGGAGAACCCAAAGGACCAGAAGAAGAGTCGGCGTGCAGACTCAGTGGAGGACTAACTCGAATCCTATGCGGAGGAGTAAGTCTTCCTACTAGAAACTGAGGATGAAGGCCAAGAAGTCTCTAGGATAAATGCCTTGGTGGAGCAATGATGATGACACAAACATGGCAGAAAGGAAAAAGAGAACAACAAGGGCAGGGAGGTGTAGGATCAACTGATTACAATGTCGAAACAAGGGCAGAGAGGTGCAGGATCAATTGATTTCAATGTTTTAGATTCTTTTCTTGGACATGTTAACCAAGCCCTTTTTTTCTTATGGTGTGTGTGTAAAGTGTGTAATTTTTAATTTTTAAACACAGAATTTTGTAGAGAAAATAAAAAGTGTGATGTATAGCTGCAAATAAACCTGCAAATGACAGTATATAAGCCTGCAAAAACAGAAAATAAACAGCTAATAATGCAAGAATCTAAGCCCAAGGAGGCGGGACACTCAACAACTAGTTTATAAGTGAGTAAAAGAACTAATCAAAATACACTATAACAGCCGATAGTTCTAAGGTTAGGAGGGACAAGGATCTAAAGGACAAAATCTGTTGGAAAGTGGTGCAGAAAAAACAACAGATCAGAGGAAAAATTGTTGTAAAAAGAGGTGGAAAAATGCTATCTCCAAGAGGGAAAAAAAGTGAACCCTAGAGAAAAAACCAAGCAAAGCTAAATGAGGTGATTTGGATGGATAATAAGCCAATTTTAAGTGGATCTGAAGGTGAGGTATTAGATCTGAAAAAATGGCTGAAGACTTTGAAATTTCAGACAACCTGCAACAGCAAAAACTCTTCCACAAGAAGTGGAGGGTAGTGAAGCCCTAGGGGGCTAGGTTACCACTTAGTTGAGAAAAATATAATAGGTACAGGTCCAAAACAGGCGGAGATGGAGGTCAGAAAACCCTGAAAAGAGGCTCATACAAACCTAGAAAACTTTCAGAAAAATTCCCGCAAAAAGTCTAGGTCGCAGTTTTTCACCTGTTTTCAGTAGAGGTCGCAATTTTTAGGCTGAAAGGTGCGTCCCGAGGGTCTAGGTCACAATTTTTGGGCCAAAAAGTGCAACCTTCACTTCCGGCACTCTTGGCGGAAGATTTCAGAAAAAAATTTCCGTCTCGGCGATGGCTGATGTCTGTCACCTGGGCAATAGGTCCGAAAACATGTGGAAGTTAGAATTTTTATTGTTTTACGGTTTTATAGGTTAAAAACAACATCAAGAAAAGCAAAAACAAGGGGCTGAAGAGAAATCCTAGGGTTTGAAGCAGCTGGATATGCAAGGATCAGAAAAATGATAGCGGTTGTAATCATAAACCTGTGTGGAGTCGCCAGTTGATATTATGAATGTTAATTCCAAGCATACGAAAAAAGACCACTTTAGCTGTGCATAACCAAAAACCCTAACAACAGAGATGACTGCCAATATCTTCAGATGTGCAGTTAGGTGATCAAGATAAATGCTGCAAAAATCTAGATCTATGCATTAGAAGACATTAAACAGTAGAAAAAACAACATTTACTCCATGTATCCAATAGACAAGACAAAAATATGTTGAATGAATTTTGTATTAAGGGCACCTGGGAGGAAAACACAGGAGGGTGTTCCCAGTTCTCCTCAATGGGATGGGTTCTTGTAAGTCCTCAACACTTCAGATCTAAAATTCCTCTCTCTTGATGGTGTAGAAAACCCAGACAAAAATGGCAGCGAAATATGAAAATAATGGTGGATCAATAGTTAGAACAAAAGTATAGATCCAGAGTGATCTTTAGGCAACAAAAGGTGGTAAATGAATGGGAAAACCATTCTATTTATAACAAAATATTGAGTTAGTCTAGATATTTGTGCATAGTTAAAATATTATTAACCAAATGAAGATCCAACTTTTATGGAATATTTTATTATATTTGTTGGAGGGAAAAGGAATTTGTCTTGGGTCAAATCCATTTATTTGTAAATAATAAATAAATAAATGATTTATTTATCATTTTAAGGATGTGGTTGAGTAATAATCAAATAAATAATGATTTATTGTATTATTTATGGGTGATTTAGTCATATTTAACAAAGAATATTATTTAAATAAGGTTTAAATAACTATTCTTTAGGAAATAATAAGATAAATAATGATTTATCTAATTAATTTCTTTCTTTTGGGTTAAATATAACCAGGAATATTAATCAAAATGTTGTTTAATTAATTATTCCTTGAGGAAAATCAAACAAATGTAGATTTATTTAATATTTGCTCATGGGGTTTTGTGTTTAGACCATAAACAACTTAACAAAGGTGGTTTACTAAGTTATTTTTATAGTGAAAGAAATTTTACTTAGGGTAAAATTGGTCTCACATGGTGTACTTGGATCCATCTAATGATAATAGGTTAGATGAGCAAAAAATGGTGTAACACATACCTCTAAAAAGAATTCTTCTTTTGGGTGCACTTTTATTTGCAAACTCTTAGCATTATTTTTATTTTGAAAACAAGAAACTAACTACTTCTACACTTATATCATCCAAGAGTTCAGATTATGCTAGTGAACCCTTGTATTCTCTACCTAGACTACCTAACTGTCAAGATTAAGTTGTTTGAAAGACTTCATTCTCTAAGATATTGACATAAAATCTAAAACATGGTTTGAAGCAGGATTAAGCAATCTATTTCACCATAAGCTATGGCATTGGAACAAGCTGCACACATAATTACTTTTGCACAAACAAAACTAGAAAAGTAAGGGCTATGTTTCATCAGTTGCTATGCATCCCCATCTTTCTCTTTGGTTCAGATTTGATCATGCAGAACCAAAATATTTTCTTCCTAATATATTTCTACTGACAAGTCAGGCTTACAAGTTTTGATAAGCTCTTTTTCACTAACCTATTAGCAATAAATTGAAAACATGTTCAACCATGATTAGGCTAGATGTTCACCCAGTCTTCTACTGACATTGTCTTTGGTTTAGTACCCATATCTACTGCAATTCAATAATCTTTATCCACAAACAGATCCTCCATATTGAGCTTCCAAAAGTCAAAACTTTTTCCTCCATATTGAGCTTCCCTGTATAGAAATTACCTGCAAAAAAATTCTTAAAACAGAAAAATATACAATGGAGAGAACATAAAACAAATATACTCAGAGATTTCCCCTAGAACCCAAAATCAAGACTACCAAATTTATTTTTCATTATATACCTTTAAAATTTATAATACATATATATACATGTCTAAGCATTCATAAACCCCAATCCATAACCGTAGATTAGAACATAACCATGGTTTCCTTTACCGGATATACAAAATACTATGGGTAGAAAACCATCATGCCCATAAACATGTGCAAAAACCATGTAAAAAACCATGGGTAGGTCCTCCCACCATCTATGGGTCTACCCCCCATCCTTTGGTTTGCCCAATTATTATTCGATCTGCATAAAAAAAATTTATTGGGGTGCTACCCTGAACCCCGTGCAATGGGGCTACTCCCCCCTACAAAACTCCGGACAAGGGGGGCTTCCTCCCCTCCTATGACCTCCCCACTGTGCTCGGTGCATCATAAAACATGTTCCACTAGTCTTGGAAAGAATATAACACAACCCACAGTTACTAGAGGATATTTGTCATAGGTTCAACTTGCTATTGAATGGTGTGGCAGAGCGTGGGTGGAATGCGTTGGAAGATCAATACACATATGCATGTACGAATATTCACTCTGAGTGGAAAGCTATCATTAGGCACACAAATATGGTTGGTCAGGTAATTAGAGACATATAAGCTGGGAGAGTCACCACATTTCCACAAGACCCTCCAGAGGATAGTAATAGGTGTAGGGGTATAGGTGCCCCCATTTTTTGTATGTATGATGATAACATGCTATGGGTATGTCAGATTTATTTAGAGTAGTACATAATATAGTTATGAATTATTGGTTGATGATGTGGTTCTCCATTTGTTTATTTTATGGATGTATTCTTGTGTATGCTTGTCATAAATTCCAACCTAGAAGGCTATTTACAATGATATCTACATAGTTATTTTATGCTCTAGGAACATGATTGAATGAAATGGATTCAAATTCGCATGCCAAAGACTTAAATCGTAGATATTTTCTAAATGGGAAATGATTATGCACATGATAAATTCCATTCAATTGCATGAAGAGTAGCAAGGAATAGATACGAACATGAAGGTGAAGAATGCAACGATCAAGCACATCATCTAACAAACCTATCACTACATTATATTTGACCAGATTATTGGTGGCAGATCTGATTTTTTCGTCGTTGGAGTGCACTAATGAATGCAAAGGAGTAAAAATGGCCCAAGCTTCCAAGGCTAGATTCCCATAGAAGTGGCTCACACCATCAACATAATCGAGATATGGAGTGGATAATGGATCCATCTGAAAGGTGAAAGAAGACAATGAATGAGATGATTGGAGATGAAAGTTACCTAAATGAAAAAGGAAAAACAACATGCATTTCAATGGGAAATTCTAAGGGTATAATTTATTCAAGTAGAGCGGATTGCGAGGTTTAGGTAGAATCTCTCCCTTTGGACCCTCTAAAAGGTATGCCCTCTTGCCCAAACACTTACGGATGATGTAAGGACTTTTCCATAATGGTTCAAATTTTCCATTCCCTAGGAAATCATGATCTTGGTCATAAACAAGAGAAAGTTCACCTTCATGACAGGTATGAGGGTTAAATTTATGATCATACTAATATTTAGTGTGATTTTTAGCCACTTAGATGGTTTAGAAGGAAAAATGATGGTCTTCATTGGTATAATCTAGAATTAGGATTATTGTTTCTAATGGTTGGGTATCTAGGAGGTGTTTGACAACAAGGTGGAGGGAGGGTATTTCACACTTGATTAGTAAGGTTGCTTCATGTCCATAAATATTGTGGAAATGAGTGAAACCGATGGAAGTTTTAACATATTTTCTATAGGGAAAAAACACAAGGAAGAGCATTAGATTCCAGTGAGTCTTATCTTTATTCATCATTCACTGAAGCATATTTTTGAGGATTTTGTTGACAAAAACAACATATCTAATTCATTGCGGGTAATAAGATGATGCATATTACTATTCAAAACCAAATAGTGAGGATATATGATGAAAAATATCATATTCAAAGTTTCAGCCATGGTGAGAAACCCATTGTTTAGAAACCTCAAATCGAGTGATGACATGGTTAAAGAAGAATAGGGTTGTAGCAGTTGTGGTGTTATTCAACCTGGGCATGACTTCATCCCATTTTGTGAAATAGTCAATGACCACGATAATATACTTATGGTTATTATAATATGGGGGTAGACTCTCCAAAAAATCAATGGACCATTTACACAAAGGATCAACTGCGATGACAGGATGAAGGGGAGCATGTCGAGTGCCTTAGGGGCATATAATTGACAATTGGGATAGTGTTTTACCTCCTCAATGCAATCACTAAAGAGGGAAGGAAAAAATTATCCAAAATTCATGAATTTTCTGGGGCATGATCATTCCAGAGAGATGACCACCACAATCACCATCGTGATAGGAATTGAGCACTTGCTCAACTTCGACATGGGTTAGACAATGACGAAGGAAAGTGTCAACACGATGACGATAAATATCATCACCGATGAGGAGATAGAGATGGGCTTGATGTCGAATGCATCGTTGAAAATCACTATTAAGATGGGTGGTGAATTTTTTTGTTTTAAAATAGGTGAAAATGTCGCCATACCAAATATCATCATAGGTTATAGTGAAAAAGTGTTCATATGGAAGGTATTCATGTATTGGTGGATCTGGTGCACTAGTAGGAATGTCAGAGATGAATTTAGCAAGGGCTAAAACTTTCTTACTCTTAGGTGAGACAATTTACAAGTCAATTTCCTTGAGGATAGTGATCCAATGGGTATAATTCCCACTGATGATCCACTGAATCAACATGAAGGCCATGGGAATGGAATTATTTACAACCTTGGTGGTATGCATAAGAATACAATGACGAAGTTTCTGCATAGAGAACGTGCAATCCAAGGAAAAATTTTCATAGATGACGTGTTCATTAATTTTCTTACTAACATAATAGATGACGTGTTAAATTCTGGTCCCATCTTGCTATATTAAGACCTTGGCAACCAAATAGGTGGAAGATGAGATCTATAATATGAAATCCCTCTCAAAGTTAGATGGGATGATAAAGGGAGTAATAGTGAGGGTATGTTTGAGGGATTAAAAAGACTATTGAGCTTGATCATACCAAAAAAATGGAATGTGAGATCAAAAGAGTTTGAGAAACCCATGAGCAATGGTGGCGTAGTTAGGAAAAAATTGATGGAGAAAGTTGGATTTTCCGTGAAAGATTTTCAACTAGAAAAGCTTGCGAGGAGGAGGAAGTTCAAGGATGGATTGAAATATGAGAGGGATAAGGGTGATTCAAGTTTTGGACACGATAAATTCCAATATATGACTAATAGGAACAAAAAAGACACACTTAAGGGGATTGAGGTGAATTTTCTTCTTGTGATATTGTTAGAATATGGTGCGCAAATCAGCATGGTGTTGTGACCGAATCTTGGAATGAGAAGTGAGATCCTTGAGATACTGAAGGATAATGTGAGTCAGGTCATGGAAACAATAGTACATGGCACATTAAAAAGTGGCCCCTATTTTCTTCAGATCGAAAGGCATGACCCTGTCAGGAAAAGTTCTCCGTGGACTGGAAAAGGTGGTTTTAATTTTATTGAAAAAGTGGATACGTATATGGTTTTACCCTGAGAATCCATCCATAAAGGAAAGGACCACATGTATCCCACACTCGTTAATGATTTGGTCAATGAGAGGTGTGGGGAAGTTGATTTTGGGAAAATATTTCTTTAGATCATTAAAATCCATGAAAACATGAATGGTTCCTTATTTCTTTAGAATGAGAACATGGTTGTACACCCATATGTTGTACTCAATGGGATAAATGAATTCATCTTGTGTGATATTATAGATTTCATCTTTGATAACATCATTCTTGGAAGGATGGATAATAATTTTCTTCTAGAAGATAAGAATGGCATTGGACCATGTGTCGATATTATGTTCAACAATGGTGGGATGAAGTCTAAGCATCTCAAAATAATACCAGGTAAGCATCTCAAAATTATTTGAATAACTTAGAGTAAGCCTCAATTTACTTCAGGGTGCATTGTGCCCCCAAGGTGATATTTTCTTCAACCCTTGGTTTATTCAAAATTTTAATCTTGATGGTAGGTGAAATTTTGGCCATATTACCTTCTTCGAAAGCATTTGGTGCAAGAATGGGATTTTTAAACCAATCAAATTAACCATAGATGAAGCCTTTGGAGGCAAAAACATATTTATCATGGGTTTATTGCAAAAGGAAGCACACACCATTGTGAATATCGTCCTAAGCATAATCAAGGGTGTTCATGCATTCCATGGTGTATTCATCATAATGAAATATGGGAGAATTGTAGGAATGATGACTACATGATGAATATAGAATACTTGAACCATCATCACGAGAGACAAGGTTCACATGCGAATCGTCAAAAAGGGGAGATGGATGAATAGTAGATGTGACATCTACCGATGTTGAGAACCATTAGGGGAATTTTGAGGTCTAAAATGGGCCTCCTAAGGAAAATGTACAATCAAAATTCACTATATGAGAACCAATCACATTTTAGGGGATGACATCATCCCTAATGGTTGAGGTGGCATTGTTTGAGTTAAAGGTACTTATTTGTCACATTCTCAATGGTGAATAAAAACTCATGGTTAACCATGGTAGTGCTCTAAGCAATTTTAAATTCATAAAGTAAAATACTCATAATAAATGTCATTTCACACTTTTTGAATAAAATATTATTATTATTATTATTTTATATTTTTTGAAAGAAACAATGCATATCCCTACACAATCTTCATGTATTTACAAACTTTTCAATAAATATTAAATTTGTATATTTTCATATATTTATATAGTATATTAATTACATGTCATTATATAATTTAAATAATATAATTTTTAGTTAATAGTATATTTTATAATTAATAATTTATGAATCTATATTTATATTTTATTTTGGGCTATTTAAATACAAAGGACAAATGCATTATTTGTGCAATGATAATGACTTTTTCTTGAAAAGATAATTCTTATTTATAGTAACATCAATACACTTTTTATATGAATTTTATTTTGGTAAAATTTTGAATAAAATTTAACCATGATTACATGGATTTTGGTGCAAAAAGTGAATTCCAAATTAATAAATATTATTTTATTGCTTTAGCTATTATTTTATTATTTCCTTGGGAGGCCCATTTTAGACCTCAAAATTCCCCTAAAGGAAGTGTCTTCTGTTTTTTTCTCGAAATAAGCACAATAGGAAACTCCTAAAGAGTATGAAGCATGGAAAATTTTAGGGGTTATTTTTTGCAGCCGGGTTAATTTTCCATGCTTTTTCCAAAAAAAGATTCACCAATTTCTAATTTTTTTGAAAAATGATTCGCCCAAATTTTATAGTATAAAAGCATTTTACCCTAAAAATCGCCAAAATTTATATATAGTATATAAAATTATTAGAAAAATAAATATTTCTTCAAAAATAACATCAAAATTTTACAATTTATATATTGGGGACTACTATGATTCGCCAAGGTTTATAAACTTTGAGATAAACATTCATCCTTAAAAGTTCCCTAGTATGAATAGATCGATCCCATGGATGACGAAAAGTATATAATAGGGGTTGAATTATTTGTCATCTTGACATCAGGAGGTGGAATCACAATAGTGGGTTGAGAGAACTCCTAAACCAGTGATGCATTGGGGCCATAACCTACAGGAATATGGGAAGTGGAATCACTATGAGTGACATCTTACTCATGAAGCACTTGAAGTGTGTCGTGAAAGTCTTCAATATGGGGACAACGATGGGAATAATGTCCATAATTATCGCACAAAGTGCAAGGGTGGTTTGTGTGTATGGTTTTATTATTATTGGTAGACTCAGGTAAGGTAACATGGACCTCGGGGAATGTTAGGGTCGGGAAAAGTATTAGAGACCAAATTATTAATATGAGAACAATTAGAATAATTATTGGTGGCATTCCCACCAATATCACGCAAAGAACATGAAGGCGAAGGCTTTGGTGGTTTAGGATGAGTGGGAGTTTCTTGGTTTACCTTGTATAGTGTTATAGGTCAATTTGGGCACCATTCCCAATGACCTGGTTAACTAGAAATCATCTCGAGGACCAATGATCAAAGGTCTATCATTCCCTATCATTTTAGTTGCTACATGCCCTAAGACAAGAAATAAGACAAATCAAGCAAGACTTTCATCAAGCAAAGGTTTACAAGGTTTGAAGATTATTATATAGCATACGAGAACTCACCAACGCAGGTTCTAAGGGGCCTAAGTGCGTTGCATATGCAGGTAGCCCCTTGCAAGGCTTTTCTACAAAGAACTTCATGACATTCACAGGTGCGTTGGTCACATTGGGAGCGAAATTCTCAGTGTTCTGGAATCTCCACTTGGCCAGTGCCTTCTAGAAGAGTTCACATGTGTCAAGCTTCGGATCCAAGTTTCCATTTGACATCTACATGATTGGAAACATGTCTTGCCTATTATTGGAAAGTCATTGATTGAAAAACAACCTACAATTCATCTATAAATTGAGCATAGATCTAAGTGCTTGAAAAGGAAGAATTTGAGTAGAGAAATGCTGGAGAATTTTCAATTGAGAGCTAGATTTATGTATTTGCTGTTGGAGATATTTATACTGTGATGAGGCTTGGGGACGTTGCTGGAAGGGTCACTTCAAATCAGTCACTTGGTTGTAACCTCTCCTTCTATCATCAATAAAGAATACTACTTATTTTTCCCTATATGCATCTGTATTGGCTTTGATTTTCCATATTGCATGATCTTAGTTGATGTGTATGGTTTATGCTTTACTAATTTAGAAAATTAAGTTGAATAGATATCTATATTATTTCATCTTCTGTTGTTTCAGTGTTCTTTCTTGCAAGAATCATTTCGCACAAACTACTTGAATTTGAAGTTGCAAAAAAAGCGATAGAAGGAGCCATTTGGAAGCGACTGATCAAGTAAGCCTCCAATCCTCTTTGTGTTTCTAAGTTAGGAAAAATAGTTGTATAGTTTTCACCTATTTTTCTAGATTAGCACCTGTCTAGGGAAGCGTGATTTATCCGTAATTCACAATTCTGGCCCAACACACTGGCGACTCCGCTGGGAAGAATTTCTCTTAGTTCTAGGTGTTTAAGCCTCTAATTTTCTTTGTTTATCCACCCAGTAGTTGTTACTCATCAAGATTAAAAAAATTTAAAGTCAAATTTGCAAATACAGTGAGTTGAACAGTAGTATTTTTCTTTGTACTGCGCCCAACGCACCCTTAGACTAGACACAGTGCTTTGCAAAGAACTGTCTCCCTTCTTAGCCTACGTTGCAGAGCACTGTCTCCCCTTAGATATTGCGTTGACTCCTGAAAACACCCAAATTCCCTTGAATTTTCCTTTGCAATTTTCTTTAGTTTTGTTTGCTGTTGTGTTTTGAAAGGTTTGATCCTCAATTGACCAATGACTCTATATACTTCTTCCTCCTTTGATTGAAAATTTGTTCAATGTTGGTTTAAAAAAGTTTTTCTTTATCATTGACAAGTTTATTTCAAAGTATTTTTTATGGTCGCATTAAGAATCATTTGCTTCCGAAATAGGAAATTGTCGTAAAATCTTTATTTCCTTGATAGGAGAAATTGTTGTTGAAGTCTTCATTTTTCCTTCAAAAGAGAAATTTTCTTTTGTATTCTTTGTTTCTCGAAAGTAAAAAGCATTTGAATTTTCGATTTAGTGCACCTAGTTTCTTTTCTGCATTTATAACATTAAGGAAACTGAAAAGAAAAACTTGCATTTTCATGTAGAATAATGTGTCTTTTGCAAAAGGAACATTAGGAAATCTTCATTTAGTTTGAGATCATTGATTTGTTTTGTTCATTGATTTGTTTGCTCACAAATTATTTGCTCTTTTCCTTTACTATCTAGGTTTTTCATTGAAAAAGCTGAAAGTGAAAGATTGTTTATCATTCTTAGCTTGCATTTTAGGAATTTCATCCACATCATCGCAGTGAAACTTTGAAAGGAAAATTGCTAAGAAAGATCAACATAAAATTAATCTCAATTTACTTAACAACGCATTGGAACCATAATGATAACATTTAGAAGGTCTAGGCTAGAGATGTGTTATGGCATCGTAAAACATAGTAGTTGTCGTTAACTTGTCTGTGATACATTCCAAGTGTGATACCTCACTCCACGTACGTAAATATATCGTAGCTTTGCCACGTACTTTCAGGTATATCGGGAAGTGTTATAGTACGATAAGTATAAAGGGGTGCTCTCACTGTGCAGTTTCGCATCAGACAATGCTAATACAGACTTGGGCCTCCATGTACCTTCGAGTATATTTCGGAGGAAATATTTTAGGTGCTATCCATCCATAGTGAACCAAGTCAGCCGCCTTGAAATTTTGATACACCGAACACAGCATTCAGGGAGATTTCCTACCCTTACTTCTTGGTTCGCCAGGAGGTATTCTACAGTTCACAGTTTCTTGGTAAACCCTTTTGCCTAGCATTACTCTCTTTTTGTTTACTTTTTTTTTATTTAAAATAAATCAGTAATCGTGAAAGAACAAAATCCCATCCCCTGTCATTCGCGTAGATTAGATTTAAAACCACCTTTACCACCAGAAGTTACTTCTAGTAGGCGTAGGCGATCACGATTTGTCGAATCAAGTACAATCCATACCTCTAGTGAAACATCATCTTTTAAACCAGAGTTAGCTCAAATTGTTTCCACACATCTCGGTTCATCTACTGTTGTCAAAATGGAGTCTTCACAGCTACCCATGGCCATGATCCATTCAATCAGTGAGACCATACCTCATGGACTTGACGTTGTTAAATCACAAATTGATCCAGATCTTGTCTCTTCTTTGCTAGAACATATGAATCCTGAAGTCAAACAACTGGAATTTTTTCCTTCCTTGGCCATCCCACAAAGTTCTATAGCTATTGAATCTCCCATATCACACAGTCAACCATCTGAAATATATTTTGGGCCTGACGGTGCAGTTCTTCCTCTTGGTTTAATTTCGATTGAAGAAATACCACAAGATGATACACCTTTAACTCCAACCCATTTTGGGGGGGACCTTTACCTGTATGAGTCTTTTCCTCAATCATTTCCATCTGATTTTGTTGATCCTATTCCCATTCAATCTCCTGTCTATTTTTGAGGGTATACATTTGGTCAAACAACCATGTCTGAACCCACATCTTTGGTTGGGTATTTTTTTCCAATTACGTCAGATCCTACCCTTACTACTCCATCGATGTTCACAACCTCACCATAGTAATATTTTCATGGTGGCCCTTCGGTCCCAACAGGTTACAAATCATTATCTGGCACTTTCTCTGGTGCATCTTCACGATCATGGTCTTTTCCAATGTCATCATCCGGTTTTTTAATTGGTATTCCTATCATTAGTACTAAACGACTTGATTCATTACATACATCATCAGGGAAATATCAAGTTGGTCCTCTTAGTTCAATTCCTTTAAGTACCATATCAACTGGACTCCCAGCATTTGGAGAAAATTATTTTCCATCTTATTATTCTCCTCATGCTGGGGGTCAACATTTGGTCACCCAATATGACAGTACTTCGTCACTTTTTGGTCAAACTAATGTTGACATGAATGTTTTTCAATGCTATCCCACTCTACCTATCCAACCACAAATGGTTGTACACTCGTATCAACCGGTTCAACCTGTTACACCCACTTCATTACCACTTGTTAATACATCTATACCCCTATTACAGAATCAAAATATTGTATATCAACCTTATCAGGTGGGTCCTTCAACTCAATATCATCAAATGTTGGGTCCACAGACTCAAAATCCTTTGGTTAATTTACAACAACCTGTATCAGGAATCATTTATTCACAAGCTGGTGTACCGTTTTATGGGATGTCACAACCGCAACCTGGTTATACATATCAACCAAATCCAAGTTATACTAATTTGGGTTATAAAATTGGTGGACAGACCCCTTGGCAACCTTAGGCACAAATGCCTCAAACTTCATTTCAACAAGTAAAATATCCAGGTTTTGGTCAATAGAATCCTCAAGCGTTTGCAATGCAAAACAAGCCCTATCTGGGTTACCACCAGCAAATTCCGTATGCTGGTGCTCAAAGGACTGCTGCTCAAGTAATTCTATATTACCCTAGCTATGCTCAACTTGACCTCAATCGACAGTTTCCTTTTGTTGCAACCTTAGAATTACCAGATTTAAACTGGCTAACCAATGATCCTATAAATTATGCTCCTTGGTGGCCGGTGATACCTCATAAATTACCCTCCAATATTCCTAAATTCAATGGAAACCATGGAGAAGATCCGTTGACTCATGTCATGAATTATCATTTATGGTGTTCAGCAAATTACCTGAATGATGATTCTGTTCAGCTATGTCTTTTCCAGTGTACGCTTACAGGTCCGGCTGCTAAATGGTACATTGAGTTACCTAGAGCTTCTTTTGACAATTTCACTTCCCTAGATACTGTCTTTTTGACCCATTTCCAGCTACCAATCAGATACGAAACTGGAATGGAACTCTTGACCAACTTCAAACAGACTAATGCTACTCACATTTATGATCATATTCATGAGTGGAGTCGTCATTGACGAATGGTTAAGACATTTGTTTTGGATTAGCTCCTTGATGAATGGTTTATTAAGTCCCTGTTACCATCTATAATTGAGGATGTGGCTAAGGGTGGTGTCGTCATAGAAGAGCAAGTTATCTCTCATGCCCAATATTTAGACTTTATTTACACTCAGTCCGGCATGCTTTATGAAAAAATCCCTAATGCGTCGCGATCTAATTTCAATTTTTCTCCTCAAATAAAGGACTCTCATGCTGGAGATGGCTTGATAGGATCTGCAAACACACACCACACTACTACATCTGATCCTGCTCCTACTTTCGAAATTAATGCCGTGTCATTTGACAAAGGAAAAAGTGACAAGCAACTAGGAAGTAAGAAAAAGGGTAAATCGAAGAAAAATTAAACTTCTAACCCACAGGAAAGATCATCCAAACAATCGTCTGGACCACGAAAACCTCGTTATCCATGCATAATATATAACGAGGAAAAATTTGTTAGGGATTGTCCTCACTGTGTTTAAGTATAAAAAATCATCAAGATTTCCCATGCATCAACTGTGTTGACAGACCCATTTCAAAATCCAGACACTAATTTGGTTGATATGGATCCAGCTCCTAGTTCCCAAGTGTTAATGTTATCTGCCACAAAACCTTCACAAGATATTTTGGTGTCGACGTGGAATAAAGACTATGGTAGTCCAGCCATTGATCAACCTACTTCCTAGATAACGAATCCATCTACTGAATCAGTATCACCTACTATTATTCATGAATTGAAAATTAAGCCATCAAAGGGAGTAATTCATAAATCAACATATAATCCTCGAGCAAGATCTGCACAAAATTATAATATAGTTGAATATTTGGCTCAATCCCCTTCAACTATGTCTGCTCTTGAGGTATTATAAAATTGTCCCTCCCAGAAGCAGGCTTTATTGTCAGCCATTGGTGGAATTGATCCAACTGATTCTAATCTTGTCGTCTTTAATCATATGGGCTATGTACCGCAGCTACCAGCAAAATTGGAATTCTCCATACAAGTAAATGTTCTCAATTACCTTGTTCATCGCACTATTATTGATGAGGGAGCATCTACGTGCATTATGTCTCTAAATTGTTGTAAGTCACTTGGCTCGTCGGGATTATCACAATCATCAACAACATTGAAGGCTTTTGATGGAAGAACATATAAACCTTGTGGTATTATCAATAACCTACATGTTGAACTAGGGGGAAAAACAATGAATATTGATGTTAAGGTTGTTGACGAACCCCTTCACTATAATATTTTACTTGGAAGAACATGGGTATATGTAATGACTGCCATTGTTTCTACATACTTTAGAATGATTTCATTCCACATAAAGGTACAATAAAAATAGTTAATCAATTATAATTTTTTGCCTTCGCTTCACAGGTAACTGGAAGCGTTCCGTTTGTTCACTTACCCCAACTAGAAATTCAGAAAATTGATGTAGGACTCTTAAAGGATTCCACTCTTATGGGAACCTTTTCATTACCTCCGCCCACAACGTCGGCAAAAATGCAAGTATGGAGACCTGCTACATGATATTTTCCACTCTATCTAGCTTAAGGGAGAGTATGGGTGATTCTGATATTTCTATGTTGGATGAATTTCTACCGCCCAGCCCTATTGAGCTGGCATAGCAATCAATCTATTTGGCTTGGGCGGAAAATCTGAAATCAGCATCACCGAGTGTTTGGGTTGATCGTTCCTTAGATTTTGGTACTCCATCTGATCCATTTTCCTCAAAGTTTTTGACGGATGAAAATATTTTGGAAGCTATGATGTCAGAAGGAGAACCATGGGAAGATTATCATCATCATTCCCATCTTCCTAATTCTGAAGAAAACTATTTCAGTGAACTATATCACCCATCCATCAAATCTTTCTTTTCGAATTATTTACCGATTAATGCAATCAATTCCGAGCGAAATTTATCAAATATTGAAGTAACCATTTCTATCGATATTTCGACCAAACCTTGCATTGTAGAAAATATTCATGTCAGTGTATCTTGTTCTCCATCAGAACTTGATTCATATCTCTCTTTATTTCTTGAATTTCTTGATGTATTCGCTTGGTCTTATGAGGAAATTCTAGGCATAAATACTAGTATAGTTGAACACACTATTAATATGTATCATGATGTCAAACCAGTGTGCCAACGGCTTCGTCCAGTTCATCCAAAGAAAGCCACTGCCATCAAATCAGAAGTTGAAATTTTTTTGCATGCTGGTTTCATTTACCCTGTTCCGCTAACTGAGTGGGTTTCCAATATCGTTCTTTCTATGAAAAAACAAGGAACCATTAGAGTGTGCATCGATTATCAAGATGTTAATCATGCTTATCCAAAAGACAACTATCCTACTCCCATTATCGACAAGATTATTGACGATTGTGCTGGTTGCAAAATATTCTCGTTCATGGATGGATTTTCCGGCTACAATCAAATCAATATCTGCCTAGATGATCAACATAAGACAACATTCATCTGTCCCTAGGGCACATTCACATATAGGAAACTTCCGTTCGGTTTAAAGAATGTTGGGGAAACTTTTCAGAGAACAATGGATTATGATTTCAGTGACATCAAGCACATTGTTCAAACATATCTAGATGATTTACCAGAGCGTTCACAAAATCAGACTGATCACCCGATGCATTTGAGAGCCATTTTCTTACATTGCTGACACTAAAAAATACGCCTCAATCCACATAAATGTGTGTTTTTTGTTGGTTCTGTTTGATTGCTTGGATTCTTTGTCTCAAAAGAAGGAATTTGAATAGATCCACTGAAGGTACAGGCCATTCTTTATTTTCTTGCACCATCAAATTAACTTCAGATACAGAAACTTCAAGGAAAGGCTAACATCCTAAGAAGGTTCATTCCAAACTACGCCAAAATGGCTAAAGGATTTACTCGATTATTGAAAAAGGGGGTTCCCTTCCATTGGGATCAAGTTGTGCAAGCTTATTTTGATGTTTTCAAGGACACTCTTGTCCGAGCATCATTAATGTATCCTCCTAATTATCAAAATTATTATTTCCTATATATCGTCGTGGCTGAAACGACCATCGCTATGGTTTTGGTCCAATTAGAAGATGGAATTGAACATTTGATCTATTATTTGAGTCGTAATCTCAATGATATGGAAGTTAAGTACTCGTACATGGAAAATATTTCCCTGGAAGTTGTTCAAGCTATCGAAATATTCTGCCATTATATCCTGCTTCGAAAAACAAGAGTAGTTTCAGATTGCAACCCCATGACTTATATCCTACCACATCAATTGCTGGGGGGGATATTAAAAATGGATTATCATTTTTCAGGAATTTGATTTGGAATTTATAAAATCCAAGTTAAATAAGTCTTTAGTTTTGGCTGATCTTCTCTATGACCTTCCCTCTGATAGCACTGCAACTACGTCGGAACCATCAATTCCTGACGAGTCTCTGTTTCTGATCGGATCATCTGATCCTTGGTATGGGGATTTCATCATTTATCTCCAAACTCAAAATTTTAAACCTAATACCTCTCACTCTGAACGGTGACATATTCAATACCAAGCCAAATATTATCTGATTGTCAGTGATACACTTTATCATCGTGGTGTTGATATCATTTTAAGGAGGTGCCTCACTCATGAGGAGGCCGAAAAAGTGTTAAATTATTGTCATGCTAGGGCTTGTGGTGGAAACTTATCTGGATATGCTACCATGTAGAATATACTCCACGTTGGTTACTTTTGGCCTACTATTTTTCGAGACTGCATCCTCACGGTTAGAAGTTTTCATGCATGCTATATTTTTTATCGTAAAATCCACAAACCGCCAGCACCAATGCATCCTGTTGTCTCTACTGGACCATTTACGAAATGGGGTATTGACTTCATGACCTGTAACCCTCCTTCATCCGAGGGGCATGGTTATATTATTGTCGCAGTCGACTATTTTACAAAATGGGCCGAAGCGGTGCCTACATTCAATAACACAAGACATACAGCTGCATTGTTTTTCTTCAACCACATTATTGCACGGTTTGGGGTCCCACAGGCTATAGTTACAGATCATGAGAAGCATTTTCGCAACCATATGATGTCTGAATTGACTACCAAGTTAGGATTGTCACATTATAATTATACTACTTGTTATCCATAATCAAATGGATAAGTTGAGGCTATTAAAAAAATTCTTAAAGGAATGCTTCAACAAATGATAGGGGTCCGTAAAAGGAACTGGCATTTGATCCTATACTCTGCTTTGTGGGTGTATCAAACCTCGGTGAGAATCGCAACCGGATTTACTCCTTTTCAATTGGCGTATGGTCTGGAAGCTATCTTACCAATCCAATGTGAAATATTGTCATTAAAACTTGTGATAGACTTGTTACCTAACACCGCAAAAGGAGAAGCACATCTCCTTCACCTCATCCATCTTGATGTGTAATATTTATACTTATCCCAAGCTAAGAGGAATATACAATTTTGTTTCATTTTCTGTTGATTGAATAAATGAATCAAGGAGGACATGTAAAACTCCTGAAAACAATGAATAAATCCATGCCTATGTGAACAAAGACAAATCTGGGCCATGTAAAATAAACACTTGCGGGTGTGAATGGGTTTGAACTATGAGACTGGGTCAATCTTGACCAAATCCACAATGCAGTTTAGATGTAATGTACCTCATGGCTGCACAACATAGTTCTAGATGGAGGCTCCACATGTGAAAGGAGCTAACTCATTGAAGTGTTTTAAGGATTGACAAGGCTTTTATCTTATAAAAGGAAGAGGAGAGAAGCATGAGAGGGTTGTTGATGATAATCATTTTCTGCATATATTGTCTAGTTATACATATATCATTCTCTAGCTGTTTAGCTGAGAATAATGTTGTTTAGCATTGGGTGTTCCTGAGATGGAATTCCACCTCCTTCCTAGAGAAGCTCTTGGAGGAGGCTTGTTGTCTTGTCCACTATCTGGCATTTGGCCAAGCTTCATCTTGCACCTACAACGCTGACCCTATTTAGGATTGGGTTGTCCTTGTGAGCTGCAGCAAGTGGAGGATAGATCTCTACAGATCTATGCATCTCTAGCACCCCTTTTCACTGGGAAAGTCTTATATCCATTTCAAAAGAGTGTTCTAGATCCTTGAAGCTTCAGATCCACATCCTGAAATCATGCCAAATCATAATTAGAGCCTACAACACAATTCCTTTTGCAGTACTACGTTATTTTCAAAAGTATAATTGCAAGGAGTTTGTCTACACTTCGGAGGAGAGATATCTGGTGATAGGATTCTTCCTCTCACTATGGTGATCCATGGATTGGCCATCCAATCCATGTTTGTTACAGATATGATCTTCTATTCTATTATATGCTTCAGATATTTTTGAATATTACTTCAAATATGTAACTTTAGATCTCATATCTACTCTTGTACTTTCATGTTTTGCACAAAATCCCAAGGGGAATGTATAGATGAGATTTTCTTGTATACAGATTTGAAATAGATCTATCATTTTGTATAAAAATATGCTCTAGATCTGAGTTGTAACATACTTCTACTTCAACCAATGAAAATAACGTTGTCAGGCTTATTCAAATATTTCTTGTGGTTGTAGCACCTCATTTCTTAAGGTTTCTTCTTGTAAATCCTTCTCCTTTCTGTTATACATTGTATAAGATGATGTGTAGATCCATTTTGCTGATGTATAGCTGAGATATGAGCCTCCATATTGATCTCCTACAAATATTGGGCTGAATTTCGTTATTTCCCACCATTGTTGTAGTCCCTTCTTTGGACATTTTCTAGCTGCACTAGGTGTGGGGAGACCTATTTAACCCACCTAGGAGAATTTTTTCTTGAATCCATCTTGGATTCAGGTCTTAGATTGTTAGATATAAGGGATCCAAGTGCTGGTTTCCAATCCTGTAGCATACATTCCTAAAAAATTCGTTTTTCAGGCATGCCTTGCTAGCAGTCCCGATTTTGGCATATTACAGTGGTATCAGAGCATGATCTTTGGTTCAGCCTGTGAGTCTCAAGATAGAGATCAAGATTATGAAAATAATGAGCTTTCTCTCATCATCTTTCATATCCATAAAGGACCTCTCCAAGGAGGTTAAGAAGATAGAAGAAGGAGAAGAGGAAGGACCATGCACTTCCTACTCTCACAAAGAAGAAGACAAGAAGCATGGAGGACACTTGGATCATCAGATCCTGAATAAGTACCTTGTTGAGTCCAAGTATCAACCTAGAGCCTTCAAGGAGACTCTAGCCTTCCCATAGTTCATTCAAATGAAGGAAGGGAGGAGACACTACAGCAAGGGAGAAATCAAGGGCAATAGGTTTCTATTATCCACTTTTGATGGGGCATCTGCAGCCAAAGCTTGGGAAAGAAGACTCAGTGCCTTTTTCCTACTACATCCAGTGGTAGAGAAAGAAGTAGTGGAGATTGTAGCGCCGTACCTAAAGGTTGAAGCAAGCAATTGGTGGTTCATCCATGTGGGACATGTAAAATTATATTCTTTTGGAGATTTCACTCAAAGGGTGATCAAGAGATTTGATAAAGAGAAGTCCTCACCATCTATTGAGGAGATTTGTACCAGAACTATGATAGCCTTGGAGGAGCAGCCTTCAACATCACCAGTTGAGGAAGCCAACATGGTAAAATAAGGAACTCTTGCATCCATACAAGATGTTCCCAAATCCCATCGAGGTATGATTGAGTTTCCACCTTCTATTATTGCAGCAAATCTTTTATACGGTTGTGGAAACCTACTGTTGCATGACCCAGAATCATCACTTACTGCTAATCTAGAGCAGCAGAGTTGCACTATACTATCCAAGAGCAGTAGTGAAGAAAGGAGGACCCATTCCTCATGGGAGCAGTCAGATGTCAACTTCATTCTCGAAGCAATGAAGACAAAGGGTAGACATCTTGAGATGAGAAACATTTTCTCCTCTCTAGATGACACTTTCTCAATAAGCATGCCAAAACTTAAAGGGAGACTTCTACTTGTAGCAGATCCAAGGCCCCACTGGTTTTGGAAGACCATGCATGAGGAGGAGGAGGTCTCATCAAGAGGTCCCATGGAAGGTGCACTTCAACATTCCATGAAGTGCAAAGTTCTTCAAAGATTTGAGGAGGTTGGTGTCCTACAATGGGAGGATACCAAGTGTTTTCATAATGAGGTCCATGATCCACCAGTGGATGAGTGGATGTGGATGGTGAGAAAGAAGGTAGAAAGCTACTTGCATATCTATGATACCGGGCAGCGGGAGGCTTGGTTGCATTGGCTACTATTGAAAGAGTTTGTCCATCATCCTCTTTATAAGGGTATGTGGAGGAAAGATGTGTGGCAGGATGCTTGCATCATTGAGCAGAAAGGAGTATGGAAACATTTTGTTGATATGACATTCTTCATATCAATCACCATGTTTTCACCACATGATTTATATCATGGAGGTATGGGGAGGCAACAAAATCTTTTGTTTCTTTGGATGTTCTTGGGAGAGCAAGAGCAGATTTGCTCTCACAATTTGCATGACATTGCAGAAGTAGGAGATGGCACTATCATGGTGAAAAGGGGCTACTCTTTAGCCTTGGATGATCTGGAAGTAATTCCACTCTGGAAGGAGCTTCTTGTTTGCATCAACATTATGGAAGATGTCTTTGGCAATGAACATGTCAAAGAATGGAGCTATGTATTAGCAGGAGCCTATTTGCATAGGCCAACATTGCTGTCACTCTGGAGCATGGATTTATGGATGGAGTGTCCCCAAGATAATTCCACTCTTGATGCACTTGATGAAAAAGGAGGAGGTGAGAAATATGTAGTAATGGATGGAGACATCTATTTCCGTGATGTGTTCTTCTTAGCTTGGATTTCCAAGTACATGAGGAAGGATCATCATGCAGCACATGATTCATTTCTCTTCATAAGAGTATGTCATATCATTATGGAGAGTTTGTTCATGGATCCTATCATGATCTTACTTCTAGTACATGGTAAGGATCTTGTTGTTGCATTTAGTGAGATGCATACTCTTACCATTTCTATGCAGTGCATTGCTCCACAAGAGGGCAAGCTTTTCATTGAGCTCCATGATCAACAACGGGCTAGAATGTATGATGAAGACAACCATCTCTTATATGGCCATGGGAAAGTGTTGTATTACTTAATGTATGTTCATTTTTTGTATACAGCCATCTACTATTCATTAGTAAATGAAATAACATACATAGACCACCATGTATCGAGCAACCACTTGCCTTGTAATTTTCTGAAGCTGTAGTTGGGAAAATTGCGCTATAACTTCATGGGAAACTGTTGGTACCTTCCTACACCATATGAAGCCTTCAGTATTTCCTTCCACTTGATGCTAATCATGGTTCCAATTTCTGATGTTGATCTTACTTTTATGGGGGGCATGATTGGAGAGGAAACACATTGGTTAGATGTGTTCTTTTGGGAAGAGGATTCCCACATTTTCTGCATTTCATGTTCTAATGGGAACATGTGAGAAGATATGGCCACCACAGAAAAACACTTGTTTCTTTATGAGGTGGGCCATGAGTTTGATGAGATGCCATATGGTGATTATTTCCCATCCATCACATATGGAATGGGTTGGGATAGCTTGATTCACAGTGTTGGAGAGGAGATATTTTGAGATCTAGTCTTCATCTTGCCTCTTAGAGGCAACATTATTGCAGCCCAGGATCAGAAAACACTCCACATTTATCATAAGTGGAGATGAAGACAGCATGGGGTAGGCTATCTTGTCTACCATGGTTATATTTTTAGCCCACCTACACTGCAGGAGCTATTGGCGGAGGAAAATTTTCTGGAGTTGCAATGTTGGGAGGTGACTCATTTTGTATGGATGATTGCTTGGGGAAAGATGTTTTCCCCATACATTTCAGTTCTATCCTTGCAATTTCTTGAGGACAAGAAACATTTTGGAGGGGAGGACTGTAATATTCCAACTTAGCCCAAGCTAAGAGGAATATACAATTTTTTTTCATTTTCTGTTGATTAAATAAATGAATCAAGGAGGACATGTAAAACTCCTGAAAAAAATGAGTAAATCCATGCCTATGTGAACAAAGAAAAATCTGGGCCATGTAAAATAAATGCTTGCAGGTGTGAATGGGTTTGAACTATGAGACTGGGTCAACCTTGACCAAATCCACTGCGTAGTCTAGATGCAATGTACCTCATGGATGCACATCATAGTTCTAGATGGAGGCTCCACATGTGAAAGGAGCTAACTCATTGAAGTGGTTTAGGGTTTGACAAGGCTTTTATCTTATAAAAGGAAGAGGATAGCAGCATGAGAGTTTTGTTGATAATAATCATTTTCTACATATATTGTTTGGTTTTACATATATCATTCTCTAGTTGTTTAGCTGAGAATAATGTTGTTTAGCATTGGGTGTTCCTGAGTGGGAATCCCACCTCCTTCCTAGAGAAACTCTTGGAGGAGCCTTGTTGTCTTGTCCACTATTTGGCATTTGGCCAAGCTTCATCTTGCACCTGCAGCACTGATCTTGTTTAGGATTGGGTTGTCCTTGTGAGTTGCAGCAAGTGGAGGATAAATCTCTACAAATCTATGCATCTCTAGCACCCCTTTTCAATGATAATGTCTTCTATCCCTTTGACAAGATTTTTCTAGATCCTTGAAGCTTCAGATCCAAATCCTAGAATCAGGCCAAATCATACTCAGAGCCTACAGTGCAGTTCCTTTTGCAGTACTACGTTATTTTCAAAAGCAGAATTACAGGGAGTTTGTCTACACTTTGGAGGAGAGATCTCTGGTGATAGGATTCTTCCTCTCACTATAGTGATCCATCGATTGGCCATCCAATCCATGTTTGTTCTAGATCTAATCTGCTATTCTATTATATGCTTCAAATATTTCTAAATATTACTACAGATCTATAACTTTAGGTCTCAAATCTACTCTTGTACTTTCACGTTTTACACAAAATCCCAAGGGGAATGTATAGATGAGCTTTTCTTGTATATAGATCTGAAATATATCTATAATTTTGTATACAAATCTGCTCTAGATCTGAGTTGTAACATACTTCTACTTCAACCAATGAAAATAACGATGTCAAGCTTATACATATATTTCTTGTGGTTGTAGCACCTCATTTCTAAGGGTTTCTTCTTGTAAATCCTTCTCCTTTTTGTTATACATTGTATAAGCTGCTGTGTAGATCTATTTTGTTGATGTATAACTGAGATATGAGCCTCCCTATTGATCTCCTACAAATGTTGTTTTGAACTATGTTATTTCCCAACAGTGTTGTTTCTGTATTGTTGCAGTCCCTTCTTTGAGCATCTTCTAGCTGCACTAGGTGTGGGGAGACATGTTTAACCCACCTAGGAGGATTTTTTTTTGAATCCCTCTTAGATTCAGCTCTTATATTGTCAAATCTAAGGGATCCAAGTGCTGGTTTCCAATCCTCTAGCATATGCTGGCATGCCTTGCTAGCAATACCGATTTTGGGATATTACATGATGAAATGCGTTGTGAAGCCCAATTGGCCAACGAAGCTCATAAGAGACATATGAAGGCACAATACGAAAAAAATTTCCATCCTTGCATCTACTCATAGGGTGACTTGGTCCTTCTTTACGATCAATAAGGTGATGTAATAGGTACATGGAAATTCGAGCCATTGTGGCATGGCCCCTATATTGTCAAAATATTTCTTGCTAAGGGTGCCTATGAGTTAGTTGATTATGATGGAATTCCATTGGCACAACCTAGAAATAGGTTGTATCTTAAACGTTACTATGCTTAATCATGAGCGTAGTAATTTTTTGTATTATATTTTTTATATGATGTTGATTTTCATTCACTATCTTAATTTGTTTTTAGAGTTTTCTTGACATTAGTAATCCGCTTTACATTTTATCGTAGATGTCTGAATCTTCGGAACCATTTGTTAGATATGATGATGGTGCTAGTCGTAGTACGCAGAATCTATCCTGTGTAGTGTGGGCCATTTTCACTCTGAATGGTGAGTTAGTGAGTTTTCAAGGGATTTGTATTGGTAGATCGATGAACAATATTACTGAGTATAGCGCTTTGATAAAAACTCTCTCTGATGCCATTTCATTTGGTATTAACCACATAATCATAAGGTTAGACTCACAACTTGTGGTATTACAACTTACTAGTGTTTATACTATTATAAATCCAACACTTCTTAGATTCTTCCTAAGAGTTCGACTTTTGGAAAGACATTTTGATTTTGTTCAATATCAACATATTTCTAGAAATTTTAACACATTGACTAATTCATTAGCTAATCAAGTTTTAGACAGCTATTTACATAGGTAAAGAAAACATTCACATCATTGAATAGGATTGCACAATAAACATAGGAAAAAATCTGAAATCATATCGATAGATAGTTATAGGTTTTTACAAAATTTGTCCCCAAGACACTTTAGTCATATGACCTCAAAATTTATGCAAAATGTCATAAGTAAACTAGTGGTTCTCATGGTAACATGCTATAGATATAGCAATTCTACGGAGAAACCGCATCCAACGGTTACAAACCCCAATAGTGTGTCGTTGCAGTCACATGGGTAACTCTTCGACCCGACAATCCAAATTTCCGAAGATCAAACCCTCTATGTGTTGCTAAAGCTTAGTCGAAGTCTCAGCCATATCAAGGTCCTCAAGGACTGCTCTCCCGACAACCCTCTCTGTTGGTGAATCTACTTCGTGCTCTAGTTCCTCTACTGGTTGAACACAACCGATATCTACATTATGTCAAACATTTAGTTTAGTCTTGGAAAGAAATAAAAACACAAAAAAATTGTATAAACCTTAGAAAAATAAAAAAAAATGGTAAAATCATTCCTACCTATTGCACCCCACTGAGCGCCTTCTGGTAATACTAGATCTGGATCTCCTTGGAAGTCGACTCCTACGTATGCATAATCATCGATGGCGGCAATCTGTCGCTGGAACTAGGAAAATAATGCAATAAAGAAGACAAGAGTTGATTGGCCTACTGCCGACCCATGACTTCTACCCATCTCTGCATTCGAGGATCTCTAGGACTTGATATATCTAGTGTTAGATGTTGTGGCTGCATCGGTGGAATCCGTTCCAAAGCGAAGGAGATAAGGATTGAACCATCGCTGAAATTTTTCTTCCTTCCTCCCTTTGCTTTGTTCAGTTTTTCCTTTATTTGAGATAGAATAGCTTCAGACCAGTTGAATACTGTTGGCTCTAAGCAGTCTAGCGCTACTGCATATACGATCTATTTGCTACATGTAGTGTAACGGTGCCAGCAAGTTTAGCGATCATGAAAAGGATGGTTCTCAAAGGAAAATCCTTGATATCCCGGATGTTTATTTTCCCATCTTTTCTAGGTTATGGCCCTAGATAGAAATACTTCATAACATAATCCCTCACTATCTCTCCTCCAATGATAGGCCCTCTGAGAGAAGTGGGAAAACCTCTCCTCGACAAACCTGTGAGAAAATATACATCTTAAAATATTATGGGAACCAATTTGTTCTTAATGTGGAATGCCTCTATTGTCGGATCCCATGCTCGAACTAAGAACTCCAAGAGTTCTATTTTTTTCCTCATTCCGACAATTTGAAGTACTTAAGTAGTCCACAATCTCTTAAGGCTCTTACAGTACTCAGATCATTCAAGGCAATCATATCTTATTCTTCATATTCTCTTTCCCTCCATGTAATCGTCATTTTAATCTGATGGAAATCTGAAATACAACCATAAGATCCATTAGATTCCATTCATTTCAAAAAACTAGGCAAATTTTGGGCACAACATGAAAACCAAAAACTTGAACTGCACCCAACGCACTCCCTAGGTTGAGAAAGTTTGTTGCATATGCAGGTACCCTTCACTGTACCTGCTATGCAATGCAGGTTTCGACATTCAAGGGTGTGTTGCCCTAATTTTGGGTAGAATTTACCCTAAGGGCCTTAAAACCCTAAAAATCTACAGAGAATGGAAATGAAATGAATACCAAAGGGAAGAGAAGGTTTATGGTACTAACCTGGATCAAACGGCGATGAAATCTATCCATAGAAATGACAGCAATCAACGACTGAAGTTCAGGGGAAAAAGTAGGTTCAGAGCTCCAAAATGAAAATGGTAACTATGAAATGGTAAAAATGAACAGTGAAACTACTTTTTACAGTCATTTAATTGTTTGCAAGTTAAATTTGTTGCTATGACTATAGTTTTATTATGTTTTTATCATGAAACAGGTATTTTTAATCCATTTGATGTTGTTCTGAATAGGAAATACAACTAATGAATAGATTAGTTGTGCAGATTTATTCAAAGAATGACTTGACCACAAATCATACTTTTTCTCCTTATTTTTCGAGCTTTGTTAAAAATGAAAAATGATTTGAAGCGCACTTTTTTCTCTTTTTTGAGCTTCGATAACAGTGAAAAAGGAACCCCTGGAGTCTTCTTTCACCTTTTCTTAGACTCCAATAATGTGGAAATACTTCCAACCACTTGTATTTTCGATCTCATTAAAGTAAATGAATTGATATCTACTCAGTATAAGTTTAACCCTTTTCCGGACAGAGATGGATTATTTATGAAAAATTAATACCTTGGTTAAACATGACCAAAGAGGTTCTCTCAAATATTATTTTACACTTTTTCGGGTCTGGGTGACAAATTTATGAAAAAGTGATTTTGGAGTTCTCTTTTTTCCTTTTTTTCAGACTCTCTAAATATGAAAACGGACTAGGCCATCACTGTTGTTAAGCTCATTAAAACATAAAATAGTGATGAGCTTTTCTATCATGGCAAGAATCGAGTTTCATTCATCGCTAGACTTGTTAAATTTTTAAATAGCGATACTTTATTCACTAGAAGGGTTGAATTATAGATCAAGAAAATTTTATCCTCCTCAAGCTTGTTAAAAAATAAAGAGGTACTAGTCGACAAATGAGCAGGGAAAATTTGGGACAAGTGAGCAAAGTTTCTTTTTGGTATCAAGTTGCTCTTGAACATGACACTTCTTTCACTCCATGTCCGTGACTGTTTGGGTTGGGTAATCATCTTGATAGTTCATTCACACTTATGGTTCATCATACCTTCACTTCGGTTTTGGGTCAATGTTGCCAACTCATCACAGTGTTGCAGATATGTTCAAGAGAAGTCATCCAGTGATTAAGAACTCATCCTTCTACAATACTCATAAACCTTCATTTTCATGACCGCCATCCCTGAAAATTGCTATATCAAGTCATACCCTTGTCTCTGAAATCATTAACTCCTGTTTTGCAATAAGGTGACTTCTTGTCAATGAAAAATCAATATCCAGAAAATTCACTTAGAAACATCAGATTCTAGTACCATGAGGCTTGTTACAACATCGACAAGATCCTCACTTCCAGAACTTTGACCGAAATATTTTGTTTGGTGTTTGACATCAAATCATCTATTCACGCCTTATGAAATGTACTACAGTACCTTGAGGGCCATTTTCATTAATGGTGGTTCTATCGCATTTGTTAACAACTCACATCATTGACTGGTAATCAAACGATGTCTTTCCATGTTCGACTACAAATCATATATTCGCATGGCTAGACTTGTACCCGAATGATTGAGTGAACGAGATAAGAAGACCCCAGATCTAGTTTTAGCCATCTGGGCTGTGATTTCAGGATTTTTGTACAGATCATTTGTACAGTGACCTTACAGACAGATTTTCATCCAAACATGGGCCTATATCTGTCGGCATGTCTGCATCTAGGCAACATTCCAATGAAGACAAATTTCTGAATTACGTACATGTTATTAGATTGTTTTATGTGATGAACATGGGAATTCCTACCCTCAGAAATTATGATCAACGAGGATATATCATGATGTAATGTATTTTAAGATTGATGCAGGTGACCACTCCACTTCGTTTCCAAGCTCATCACAGTCTAAAGCATCTCAATCAAATTTTTTTATTATTTGGATCTCCAACTTTAGGGGGAAATTGTTATAGGTCAATTTGGTCACCATTCCAAATGAACTGGTTAACTGGACATCATCTGTAGGACCAATGATCAAGGGTCTATCATTCCCTATCATTTCAGTCACTACATGCCCTAAGACAAGAAGCAAGACAAATCAAGCAAGACTTTCATCAAGCAAATTTTTCCAAGGTTTGAAGCTTATTATATATCATATGAGAGCTCAAAAATGCAAGCTCTAAGGGGCCTAAGTGAATTTCATATGCAGGTAGCCCCATGCAAGGTTTCTCTACAAAGCACTTCTCGACATTCACAGGTGCATTGGTCACATTGGGAGTGAAATTCTCATTGTTCCGGAATATCCACTTGGTCAGTGCCTTCTAGAAGAGTTCACATGTGTCAAGCTTCAGATCCAAGTGTCCATTTGACATCTACATGACTGGAAACATGTCTTTCCTATTATTGGAAACTCATTGATTGAAAAACAACCTACAGTTCATTTATAAATTGAGAACAAAGCTAAATGCTTGAAAAGGAAGAATTTAAGCAGAGAAATGCTGGAGAATTTTCAATTGAGAGCTATATTTGTGTAGTTGCTACTCGAGATATTTATACTATGATGAGGCTTGGGGACATTGCTGGAAGGGTCACTTCAAATCAGTCACTTGGTTGTAACCTCTCCTTATATCATCAATAAAGAATACTGCTTATTTTTCTCTATATGCATCTGTATTGGCTTTGATTTTCCATATTGCAAGATCTTAGTTGATGTGTATGTTTTATGATTTATTTATTTAGCAAACTAACTTGAATAGATATCTATATTATTGCATCTTCTGTTGTTTCATTATTCTTTCTTGCAGGAAGCATTTCACACAAACCGCTTGAATTTGAAGCTACACTAGAAGCGACATAAGGAGCCATTTGGAAGCGACTGATCAAGTAAGCCTCCAATCCTCTCTGTGTATCTATTCTGAGTTAGGAAAAATATTCGTATAGTCTTTCACCTGTTTTTCTAGACTAGCACCTGTCTAGGGAAGCGTGATTTATCCATAATTTACAATTATGGCCCAACATATAGTGCAGGTTATGTATTCACTCTTGGTTCAGGACCTATTACATGGTCTTGTAAGAAAAAAAGTGCCATCTCTCTTTCTTTGGAAGAAGCAGAGTATCGTGGTGCATTTTACGCCAACAAGGAAGCCTTGTGGCTTCGTCATATCCTGTCTAAATTCGATATTCATCAATAGCATCCAACTAAACTTTGGTGTGATAAACAGAGTTCCATTCAGCTATGCAAAGATCTAGTTCAGCATCAGTGCATGAAACCCATTGAACTACACATACACTTCATCAGAAATATCATTCATGATCGTGTTCTTGAATTGCAGTATTGTTCAACCATTGATCAAGTTGTTGATATCTTTACAAAGGCTCTCACAGAAGTGAAGTTTACCAAAATTTGATCTATGCTTGGAGTTCAAGAAAGTTATCATTAAGTGGGGATAGGCTCTAATTCCTCCTTCCTTCTCCTATTGTGTCACCTTTGTAAATCCTTCAATCCTATCCCAAGTTGCTCTTAAGGGGGGATGTTAGGATATTCCGACACATAGGAAATAGTTAAGTATAACTTGGTCTAGCGTAGAGTTAGGTAAATTGTGTTTCTTTACTATGTACATTTGTAACTTATAATCGGACGGTCATGATATGTAGTGATCTGATGGTTCATTCTCTCCTAGATATTACCGATACTGGATATGTGGCTTAACACCGGATTGGTCCATGAACTCTATTTAAAGAGCATGGAGGTTCATTTTTCCGACGACCGTTTATGAGAGAAACTTATGTAAATTTTGTTTCTTTATATCAATAAATTTCTTGATGTGGCCGCATTTTCTCAGGTCATGCAATGTTTCCCTCTTTGAGGTTTTTAACCACGTCAAATATTGGTGTATTGATCTGTGATCTGTTTTTGAGTGGTGACCTTTGGTGTTTGATCTAAGGAACTTACCCTGTAAATTCATACACCCACCTCACTAGATGATTTTACAAGAGGGATAGCTTCCTTTTGAGGTTGTTGTCAAAATAAATCAAAGGAAGGGGTGGTGGGAACCATTTGAACTAGAGTCAAATCCATATAATGTTTTATTTTTTCAGGAGGATTGTTTGCAGGAGGATCAATCTACCATACTGGGATCCCCAAGGTGATGTTAGGAAGACTCAACATAGCCATTACAGAGGTAGAAAATATTCTTGGTTGCAGGAATAAGAAAGGTATATGACCATAGGGATAATGACCTGGAGGAACTTCTCATGGGTGGGAAAGGCTTGGAGGAATGGTTCCTGGTTGGAAAGGATTGGGATAGATACTAGCAGAAGGGAAATGGCTTGGAGGAATTGTTCTTGAAGGATGATTTGAGTCTTGAGTAGAAGGTTGCGGAGGAGCTAGCTACTAAGATGATGTACCAGGGCACTTACCAATGGCTCGTGACACTTGAAGCATGAAAAAATTCAAGGAGCTAGGCTCCGAAGGGGCAGGTGGTGGGCCATAATAAGCCCCAAGCAACGTGAAATCCTTATAGACTCCAGGGGAAACATCATTGATGGATAGGATGGTATTATTTCCCGTTATTAATGAAACATTGGTTTGAGAATACGTCTAAGGCTAAGTATCATAGTAATTCATCCGTATTGGTTTGATAATTCCATTATGAGGAAATTACATATTGTGAAACGTAGAGGATGTGACGACTGGAATGGCGTACGTGTAACTAGGACCCAACATGATGTTATAATCTAAAGGGACATAAATGACATTGATATCAATCCATACCTTCTTGTAAGAAATAATTATGGGGAAATTGTGATATTAATTGATGGGTTGTGAGGGATGACCATCCCAAGCATGAAGAGTGATAGTGGATGGTGACAATTCAGAAGAACCAAGTTGCTTCTATACACTATCGACCATCACACAGGTGGAGGTGCCTTTGTCTATTATACATCATTGGACAGTGGAATGTTTTATGAAGACTAGTATCTGACAGGAAATGTATGAAGGAAGGGGGAGATGTCTCACTTTATCAACATCAAAGATGATATTATGATTGTCAAAAGGATCCACAACACCCATAAAAGATAGTAGATATTTTTGTTGGGATGAGCACACTTGGAGGACTTCCAAAATTGACATGGTGGTAGGAGGTTGTGCCAATTCATCTATTATACTATATATATGGGAGGATTTAGAAGAAGCAACATTTCAACATAAAGGACCTTTGGTGATCTTGGGATGAATCTCTACCTTAGGCTGAGGGATATGTAAGGTACCATTTGGTGAAGACAAGGGCTTAGTGGAATTCTTGGGTTAAGAATTGGTTGCTAAATTATTAGGAGGATTTACATATTAACTCAATCGATTATGGAGATTGATGTCTTCAGAATTCATCATGAATATCTGGTAATTTATATTGCAAAATTGCGAAGGTTGGGAGGCTGAAGGAATCTGGCTAGATTAGGTAGCCACATATCCTTGATGAGGGAATGGATTAGTAATCACTGTCAGCTATGAAGAAGGGGGAGGAAGGGGTAGATCCATACGATGAGGTCCTCTAGAATCAGTTGTTTGATCTTACCATGCCTGACGTACATTAGGTAGAACGGTACATTCATGATTAGAATGGCCATAAGTTTGGTGAAAAGCATAAGGTTTATTAGTTCTAAGATCCTTTTTCTACATGGGTTGTCTTCCATATTGTTGGGTTACATGATTAGGCTGGATACCCTTATGGTAATTAGGATATCTACCTTAGTTACCTTGAGGTTGTGGATTCTGGTTACCCTTCCTCTTATTCCTTTACTTGGGGTTAGGGGGATTGGTAGCTCTCTGTTGAGCACAAAATTAAATATGAGGAGGTTATTGTTGTTGTGGTAGAGGTGGTGGAGGCATGGAAGGTGTTATCACTTAGAGAAAACGGTGTTTGTAGAGGAAAAAAATTAAGGTAACCTCTAACTGCTTTAGATTGAAAATTTTCCCTTTAATTTGGAGAGGGGTATCTCCTTAAAACTCTACCACTCACTATCATTAAGCATCAAGAAATGTAGCTCATTGGATAGATTTAGTTGGTAACACGTGAACTTTGTTTGGAATTTATATAGACAGGGACCATTGGGCATGGAGTGTTTTGACATAAAACTGATAGCTACAGGCTGTATGAAAAAATTTAGCAGAGGCAAGATAGCTTTAGTTTTCTTAGAAAAATCATCATTAAGTTATGAAATAAGGCAATAGGGAGTAAACATAAATAACATAGAAACCTTGTGATTTGTGTGAGTGATAATCAAGTTGAAAACATATGAGAATTTTGGAAAATCTAAATCTAAGCTTACAGATAGAGTTCAAATTTAATCACTTGTTTCCAAACGCAGTAGAGAAGAACTGCCAACAAGAATTTAATGGGAACCTTCTATATTAACATGAGTATATGACTAGGATGTTGATATGATACTGAGAATGACTTGAAAAACCAAGTATGGCTAACAAAATGATTCAAGAGATACCAAAAAATGATCTTCATAGAGTTTTACTTCCATTGAACATAACATAACACATTTTGTGAAAGAGGCATCATGGCCCAAGATAAATTTTAAATAAGTCCGAGATTTATGATGCATCAATAGAATTTCCATAAGATTCGAAGAGTAACCAACCAGAGGAGTATTGACTCAAAAACAACGTTTGCCTTCTTAAGGCCACACTAAGTCCCAACTTTCTGAGGAAAATACTCATAACAAGGTGCTTTGTTCAAGGGAGACACAATTGACTTCGTTTCCAAGTTAATGAAAGAAAATTTTCTTGCCCCCTCATATTTTTTTAATATTTTTATTTTTATTTTTCATATTATAAAAATCATAGAAAATAATAAAATAGTTCTTATATTACAATGGAGGGAATAATTTTTGTGGGCAAGAAAACTAGTTCCAACGTTTGGAACATTCTTATGCTCAATGTAGGGGAAAGCATGCAAGATATGAACACTCGAAGGATGTTACCTTTAGTGATAAGGTTGTTGAGTCACAAAGGAAAGGGATGCAACCCTTTAACTTAAAGAGAATTAGTTAAACGGCTTATAGAAGAGCAATATTGAACTAACATAAGTCCAAAATCACAAGCAGTCAAATGCAATGTAATAGTACTACTCAAAATTTGAGAGCCTTTGATTTACAGGTAAAAGTAAGGGCTAGGAAGAAGAATATGGATTCAACTCATAGTCATGAAAATAATAAAGAGGAACCCTAAGATTATAGAATGATCACAACATGGGAAACAAATTGTTAGTGAGGTACTAGCTATGAATCCCATGTGTTGATGACTAGTTTCCTTAATTGAGTTTTCTAGAAGCTAATCTCAAACTGTCAATTTTTCATCTAGAAAACACCCCAAAACAATTTTTTTCCTCCTACCCCTTCCTGTCAGTCTATGATGTGAACAATCTCCAATTTTAAAGACCTATCTCACTTCAGCAAAGTCTCCCTATCTATAGTTGTCATAGCTGTGATTATATGCTATCATTTTCCCTTGCTTCTCATGCCATTCACTATCCAAAGGTTGACAAAGTATCTGCTACTCTATCCATGATCATCTTGTCATATGAAAATCTGATCATGTCTAAGAAAACACTCAGAATATGTGAAAATTTTCCTTAAGTTAGATAGTGGTGTTTAGGGAGTTTTTCCTTGGATAAAATATCCTAGGCCAAAAAAGCCTCTATCTGGTACCAGTCAACCATGAATCTTATCCTATTTTTTCAAAGCAAGCCTTGATCTATCCATAGGTCACGCACCACTAAGAGGTCACTTTGTCCCATTTCATAAGAAGATCAGCAAAGATCCAAATCCGAAAAAAATGAGGTTATTCATTATCTGAAGAAATATGCTTAGATGAGGAAAAATCTCCATGAAACACCAATGGAGCTCTCCAAGGTTCAAAAAAATCTATTTTTTACATCTCTGCAGGGGTGTAATTGAATGATTATCAATGTGCACATAAGAGCAAAAAGACAAATTCATATAGGTCTTTCATGCTGAAGGGGTTTGCCATCATGAAGCAAGTAAGGTGCAGTGAGTAAAGAGCAACTATTATATATTGTTTTAAATCCAAAGTCTGCCTAAAGAACAGAGATCATTCTTCAAGTAACATGAATACAAAAGACTGAGTGATGCTGATCAGCAGTGCTCCATAATATTTTCCAAAAGCAATGCTACATAATCTTTCCAAAGGGCATCATCATGTAGGGCATAAGAAAACAGTTGCTTCTTATGTTATTTTGAACTTGGTATGTGAAAAATTAGTCAAAGGAAATCTCAATATACCTCTAAAAACACAGTCAAGGGAAAAGATAGCTCAATGGTGTCTAGCAGCAAACACTCTCCATATACAAATCACATTTCTTCTGATCTTGTTTCCATAGTGCTATTTTACAAAAGGATATATAAATCTCAGACAAGGCCTCATAAAGCAAGAGGACATTAGTTTCAAGTGATTTTAGCAATGATAAATGTCAAATTCCACTTTTTTTCCTATTGGCATTCTTCAAACAAACATACAGAGCAGGGTATAGTGTTGAAATAGATGAAGTTTTTGTGTTTAATATGACCTCTTTCAAATAAGAGAAGAGGGTTAGAAACAAATGATGGAGCCTCCTTCATATAAAAGTAGAGGGTAAAAGACACATTGTTGTGACCTCCTTCACTAAAAAGTAGAGGGTTAGCATGTTTTCAAGTAGCTTCATGAGTTGCTTTGCGCCACCTCCTCCAAAGGTGAACAGAGAATGCATAGCAGCATTTAAAATGTTGTGTTTGATAAAGTCTCTGTTGGTAAGATCAGTTGAGAAAAAGTGGTGAAACAAATGAGAGTTCATAGATTGAATGATATTTTTCATATCACAAGCAAAAGGTTGACATGTTGGTGTTAAAGGCCTCTGATCTTATGTTTGTGAAAACTTCCTTCAAAGGATAAATCAAAGGTTATAATTTTGATCAAAACAACCTCATCTGAATGGTAAAATTGGTAGACCAAGCTCTGTTTCTAGTCACTTCTGTAAAATGGTATAAAGAAGCATTCACACAGAAGGTTTATGTGGAAAGGCATATTTTTCATTTAGAACAGATCCATTATGGCTTATCAAAACTACTCCCTCCAAGTGATGAATAAAGGGCAAAGCGCCAAGAGTTATTTTTCCACCTCATTTAAAAGATAGTGGGCACATTGTTAAGATAAGTGAACTGTCATTGTTTGAAGGCCTCCTTCATCATGATCTAAGGGCCCAAAAATGATTCTAAATGAGCATAAGTGGTCACATTTGCAAGGATTTTCTTCAGGACAAATAGACGGTGTACACACAGTCAAGAGAAAGTGTTAATGCAAAGTGCCTAAAAGTAAACCTCATCATTTCCCTAATCATGTTATTCAATCTTAAAAGGCTTCACAATGATTTTGAGACAATGACACTTACCATAAGCAAAATCACCTGGGAAAGAGTACAATTGGTTCGAGAGACTTCAACAATGGCCTCCTTCACAAAACGTAGAGGGTTAGCTCTCCTAATAATTACACTATAAATCAGCTCATTCAAAGGGTTAAAAAGGGTGATGAAACCATGATTCACATTTAGTCAAAGGGTGCCTCAATCAAATGATAAGAGACAAAGTATTAGTGGACACAAGCAGTTTACATCATGAAATGTTTTCAATCAGAGGATAAGTTCTAGTTTCAAATTTGAAAGACCACTTTCAGAAAGACAATATGGCACAGTGTCTGATAAAGGTAATTTTTTTATGATTTAGAGGCCTCCTTCATCATACAGACAGAGAAAACACATGGTTTAAAAGACCTCCTTTACTTCAAAAATAGTGGGTTTATATAGTGGTTTTAAAAGACTGCAGTAGTGATTTTATGGTGACCTCCCTGGTAGACAAACAAAATCAAATCATAGTTTGATAAGCTCCTTTGTGACAAACAAGGGGTTAAAAACAGACATCTGGGTTAAATAGGTTTTGAAGATAAATTTGCAGTAACTTTAGAGTTGAAACATCAGCCCCTTTTCAAATTTTTCTTTCAACAATCAAAATAAGAAAACTATTTTCAAATACAAAATCAACAGAGTCATTTTGTTTTAAGAACAAACGATAAGGCAAGCTAAAGGGTGAATTCATCTTTTTTTTCAAAAATAGATAAAGGAGGGGAGGTTTTTATAAATCCTTATGAGTATAAAACTCAAGCATAGTATATCTTGGTGTCATTTGGAAAACCAAGTGACGGAGCAAAAGAACGATTTTTTGAAAACGTTTGAACTCTTTCGATGTGCGGCCGCCTGTAACATTGCGCAGCACACCTGTAGGTGCCTGCCATATAACTTTGCACACAACGCAGCGCACCTGTGTGGTTGCATGGCACGCCTGTGCCTGGTGCCCAGGGCTGACCCGACAGTTCAAACGTGGCGCGTTTGCTCGTTCAGGCCTGCCCGGTCCAGCGCCCGGCCTGAACGTAGCACCCTTGCATTTTTTGCTTCCATCCAAGCGCCCAAGCCGTGAACAAAGTTCCTTTCACCTACCTTGTCTCCTCGCCCTTGCCATTTTTCTTCTCTTTCCATTACAATTTTCATACTCACCTCTGAACGGCCTGGTGCCCGAGCCACTCCTGAACGTGGTTTCTGCCCGCCCGGGCCAATACTCAAAGGAGCCCTCAAAGGTGTTGAAGACAGTTTTTTTACAAAGTAAGCTCATCTCCAACTATAGCTAAAGACATACAAAGAGGTATTTATATGTTTTGGCTATAATTTTTTATTTAAATATATGTTTGAAAATCACAAATTTTAAAGAAGAAGATCAGTAAAAAGAGGCTAGAAGTCTGTTAGTTTGTAAAGGACATGTTTGTCAAACCAAGAAACCAAACATAGGGCTTAAAGAAAAACATAGTTATTCTTGAGATTGTCATGTTTATTTAGATACAGAGAAATAGTGATAAAGGAGTAAGTTTTATTGTCAAGAGGCTTGTTGTCAGTTTGAAAGGGTTTTCTTGCTTTGATTAGTTAAGGGAAAATAACACAATTTACTCTTCAAAATTAGCATGTTTTCTAAAGAAACAGAGGGACAGTGATTAAAGAAGGAGACCTAAATCAATGTCAAAGGGGCCCTTATGTTGGATAAGTAATAGAGCTTAGTTTAGTAGGGATACTTATCATTCCAGGTTAAAATCTTGTACTACATGAAACAGGGAATCACTGTTTAAAAAACTAGTACCTTGTAAAAGTTTAAACCTGTTTTTCAAGTACATAAAAGATCATACAGTGTATAAAGAGAAAACAAAGTTTGTTTTGAAGGCTTCTTACTCAGTGACAGGGAGACTAATTTTTTTTTTAGAAACAATGATCATCAAAGAGGAACAATGATTACTCAAGGGAGAAACATAGTGATTCTCAAGAGTGCCTTCTTTATTTAAACACAGAGAAAGGCAGTGATTAAGAAAGAGTTTTGATCAGTTTATAAGGGGATTGCTCACCTATTAAACAGTGATTTCAAAAAGGCCAATGATTGAGGGGAAAGAGTTTTTGTGTCAAAAAAAAAAGGGGACTTGTCTTAAAAAACCACAAATAGAACTTATTCAAGGCCTCTTTGCTCAAAACACAGTGCTGGATAAGTAAATTTGTTTTCATTTAACAAATACTTGTTTGTCAACTAAAGAGAAAATCAGTGTTCAAAGAAGGGGTCTATTTTTCAATACAAAACAAGGTTTTGTTTTGGTAAGTCATTGAAGGGTATCAAAAAGAAAAAATTCCTCCAACGAAGAAAAATAGGGGTGGATATCACAATAGGTTTGAGCCTTTGACAACTCAAGAAGTAAATGAATCCCCTTTAATTCTTTTAAACTTCCATGAGGTGGGTTGCCTTGATTTTTGCCAAAAGGTCTAGGAGGTCACCAGTTACCCTCCCTTAACACAATTGTTTGCCCTAAGGCTGCAAGGAAAGCATGTCCATCTTGCAGGTCTATACTTCAAACTCACTCCTAGGGCTATCTCCAAAGCAACTAAGAACCCCTATATAGGAGAAAAGTGGTTCAAACAAGCATACCTAGATCTGAATCACTATAAACCCTTTCTAAAACTAGACCATCAGGATGCTTGCCAAGCTATTTTCCCTTTTTCTCACTTATTGAGCAGATATTCCCCCCTCATGAAAGTCATCATGAAGTATTTCACATGTGAAGGGAGGCTTTCCTGGATTTATGCCTATCACATCAGGCTTCTTATGCATTTTACAAGAACTCAATTGCTGAACCTACCTTTCTTCCTCTACAGAAGCATTGACAATATGGCCTCTACTATCCAAAAGAAGCCCTCCGCTAAACAAAAAGCTTGTTTTTGTCATCATTCCCTTATCAAGATCATCATCCTCCATTAACTTGAGAAAAAGGTATTTTCTTGAGACTTTTTCATCTCCCATCCCGATTTTACTATGGCCTCTTCATCTCATGGCCCATCTCATCCACCTCCCTCACCACCCACTCACCATGTCTCTCCCTCTTCTAGTCAATCCACTCCTAAAAGGAAAAAATCCCCTATGATTGAGAGTGAAAAGGAGAAATCTAAGCAAATCTATGGTGAGCATGAACAAAATGATAGTGAGCATAGTAGTCATGAAGAGGAACATAGTGGCAGCCAACACAGTAGTAAGCATGACGGTGATGAGGGACAAAATAGTAAAGGTAAAGAAAACAACAGTCATGAAGAAAGCAGTGACAAAGATGAACAAGACAGTCCTCAAGAAAGCAAACAAAGTGGTAGCCAAAACAGTGATGATGAGGGCCATAACAGCCCTCAAATAGACACTAAATATGAGAAACATGACAACCCTCAAGCAAGCAATGATGATGGCAAGAAAACACCAAACATTGAGCATTCCAAAGGAGGCAGCATGGAGAAAAAAGATCAAAACAGTCCTAAGGGAAACCAAGAACAAATCAGGGACCAAGTTGAGAAAGTGCAAGTAATGAAACCTCCTCTCTCTTCTCCTTAACACAACAAAAAGCATGCACTAGCTGCCTCTCCTGGGCAAGGGGCCATGACTCTTCCTCCAAAAGTGGTGAAGCCTAGAAAAACTAGATCTGAAAAGAAGAAGATCACTCCATCAGTGACTAGCAATGTCACAAGAGCGCTAAGAAGTAGAGGCAAACTGCCTAAGAAGAGTATTGTTGAATTGCCAAAGAGGAAAAGGACCAAGAAATCTACCCAAGGAAAGGGTAAAGAAAAAGAGGAACAGAAGGAGAGTAGTCATGAAAAGGAAAGGGAGTTTGACATCATATAGATAGACAGTGATGCAGGGGATGATGAAGCTAGAATTCTTGAGGCTCTTTTGCAAAACAGACAAGCCCAAATTCATGACTTAGAAGCTGATCTAGAAAGGTCAAAGGACCTCATACATGTTCTACAGATGCAAAACAAACAAATGAGTGGTCAAATGGTAGTTTGTGACGCCCAGGCTTTCAAAGACCAAAGGGAAGCCTACAAAGCACAATTCAAGCTTGAAGAGCTTATGGGCGAATTTGATGATACTGAAGAAGAAGAGCAGCCAATAAGAAAGAGGCCTAGGACTATGGGTCTCAAGAAAGCTTTGGAGAAAAAGAAGGAAGAAGAGGCGGCCCTTGTTCGATCTTATCCTCTCACTCAATTACTCACCCAAGAAATATAAATTGATAAAGAATCATGCCTGGAAAGAGCCAACAAGAATTTGGAGGATAAGTTAGAGAAAGATAACAGAGACTTGGATCTGCAAAGGAATATGATCGGGCACTACAAGAAGTTGAACCAATTTGCCTGAAGAAAGCTCAAACTTGCTCAAGAAAGGCTTAAAGCTGCCCGAAAGAGGTGCCCAGTAGAAAAAGTGGAGAAAGGCATATATAGGCTTGAAATCTTCACCTCAGCTTCCTTGCATGTTTCTAAGAACCCATAAGGGGCTTGCTCACCAAAATTGAGCAAATTTTGACATGATTTTGGTTTTTGTGTTTTTTAGCCCTAATTGCACATTTTTCAAGGCACTACCATTGGTGCTAGGAGCATCCTCAGCTCATGAAAGAAATTTTTTTGGATGGAATAAATTTTGGGGCAGCTACTTACAAATTTTCAGATCCAAAGGAGGTGTTTTGGTCCCCCAAAGAGGCGAACAACAGTGATTTTTTAACTTTCTGCCTCACATATCAGCAAGGGCTACTTTTCTGGTTTTTTTCACTTAGTTCAGTTTTTGATAGACTTCCCAGCATCAGTTTGGGAAAAATAAATTAGTTCCAAAAATTATACATCCAGGGATTTCCAACGAGCCATCACGGGCCTCATTTCGACATCAGGAAGTCCCTCAAAAGTACTCCGCAAGACAGGAAATTGTCTGCTGCTACGCTCCTGTAGCATTTTGGAAAAAAAGGCAGATTTTTGAAGATGCTCATCCAAATATGAGTTAAGCCTTTTTTAGCCATTTTAAGTCATGAAAATTCAATTTTATTTCCATTTTTAGCATTTTATAGATATTTTTGAAGATATTTTGTGCCTTGGGCTTTTGCAAAGCCTCAAGGACAAAATCAGATATTTGCAATAGGCCAATGGCCTTCTATATGCTCTTGGATAGTTTATTTCTCTTTAGTCTATATATTCCAAGAGATTTCATTGTATCAAGAGGCTGAACTTGATGTTATAGATAAATACATGGTATTACAAGCTTTGAAGAAATACTTTGTCTCATGAAGTGGATGATTTCTTGTTTGTCTTGGATGGTGGAAGAGGAATGTTTGTAGGATTCCATGGCTTGGTGAATGGTATAGTGTTCCTTATCTGTATGTTTTCCTTAGTTTATCATACATGTTTTCATGCTTCTTGCTTTTTTTAGTTTAGTAAATAATAGATTTGAGACATGCCCATGGAGGCACCTCAAGTTTCCTGATTCATTACAGCTTCTATGTTTTTCTTCTTTCTTAGTTATGTCAAAGAATTCTTAATTGCTCTTTGATATCCTAAGAATTTTTATCAATTTCATTAATGGTTATTATGTATGCTATCTAGTATGATTCACGGTATGCCCTGCTTACTCATAGCTATCTAAAACCCCATCACTGAAACCTTTCTCTGTATATTTGATTGTCCTAGTTAAACCAAAGAGGTCTTGTTTCGATCTTGTCGTTTGCCTATGCTCTGAAATATTATTTCAAAGTTCCCGATAGCTCAAATTATGATGTTTAGGAGTTCCCTCTTCATATATTGAGTTTTTTGTTTGACTTATTTGTTTTCCAAAAATTCTGAAGCTGATTTTCCCAAAGTTAGAGGGTCTTGTACTTCTATGTATCGCCTGAATGTTTATTTTATGCATCTATTAGTTTGAGTTTCATTTATAGTGATTAATGGTTAGCCCTACCACATGTATGTTTGCTGTAAAAGTATTTGTGCTTAAAACTTCTTTGTATTTCAAAAAATTAGTGTCCATCCCATTTCACTCCACCTAAAAGATCCATTTTACCTCGACCAAATTGGCCCTGCAATATACCTTGTCCACCCTTTGAGGTAGTCTCGACCTTATCGACCCCATAGCCTACTTGATTTGACAATATTTTTATCTATTTATCCTTTGATCAGTTCTCCCTCAAAAAACCTAAAAAAAACCAAAAAATTCTTAACAACTAGCCTAAAACCAAATACATAGAAAGCAAACAATTTTACATCCTTTGCGCAATAGAGAGAGCCCTCTCTGAGTCTAGGAAGGCTAGGTCCTTGGGCTCCAAAGTTAGTTTGACGTTACCCTGTCACTTGGATTTCCAATCTGCCAAATCACAGGACCCTAACACCATGAAAGGAAGCCTCTACCACTAAGTCATGACACATAAGCGATGAGTGAAAGGTTCAAGTGTCACAACATAATGGGGTTGATCCTATGGCAAGTTGTTGCAAAAGAAGTCAAAACACAATATGCAACTACAAATTCATATCTTGTATGTTAGTATTGGAAACAATACTTATCACAATAGATCAATAACTGTGGTGTTCAGTGATGGAAATGTCACAAAATGAAAATCTTTGTCACCAACCTTCAAAATACAATCGAGCCACTAAAAAAGTAGGGAAAATACCAATATACTAATTAAATATAAATCGTGATTGCAATCACATTTTCATGTATTTATCATTTTTCGTGTAGTGGGATCCATTGAAGTATGCAACATATGTAATCCTAGGATTAGGAATCAAATTCTGCATCGAACGAGTGTTCCTACTCTAAAACTGAGTAAAACCATAGGGATATAAGTAGAAAATACGAGTTCAAAAACTCGTTTTTTCTTTTTTCCCTCTAAAATTTGATTATGTAATCTATTATTATTTTATTACTTCCACTATTATTTTATAATTTCCTTAGGAGGCCCATTTTAGACCTCAAAATTCCTTTAATGAGGCCACAATGTGGTATGATTATGATGTCAACATGACATAATAGTGATGTCATCTAATGATGTGGCATAAATTTTGGATTCATGCTAGGGGTCATGTATGGAACCAATTTCTCATGTTAAAGTATGATAAAAAATATGGTGAAGTCATAATCGTGGGCCCAAAACATGAGTTTGTTTGGAGAACTAGGAATATGGGCATTAAGACATGATGAAAGTTTCAAAAGGATCCATACTCTTGTATATCCAAAACGTGATGGATAAGGATGAGGTCCTATCAATTGGTCCTATGAGGTAAAAGGTGCCAAAGCTTAGGAAAACAAATATTTAAAACTTGGTGCCAGATTCAGTTATGATAACAAAAGAATTTGTTGCATAATCTAGATAGTGCGAGTTTTGTTTAACTAGAAAGATAATTATTGATGACAAGTGACATATAAAAACTTGTAGAGAATACAATGCTAGAGTGAGATTGTATGTTGACACAATTGTAACTCGAGATGGAAAATTTATTAAGAAAAGAATAGTTGGTGGAAATTGAAGGCTTAAATTTACATTCAAAGGTTAATATAGAGTGTCAAAAGATAGCTTAGAGAAATTAATGGAGAACTATAGCATACTATAGTTGTAGCGATGAGAAGTAACTCCTTGAGATATATAAGAATTAATGACAATCCACTTTGATTGATCAGGTGATCACGTCCAAGTTTTAAAATTTCTCAAAAATGGAAGTTCTCGGAAATGGTTGCAATATAAATGATTGGAAAGGCCTCGTCACTGTGATTCTGGCGCCGTGAATGGTTCTCAAAATCGACGTTATATGTGAAAGTTATTGAGGTTTGAAATCACCCAATAACCTCCAAAATTTGACCTTTGACACGATTTGAAATTATGGAAAATTTTGTAATATATATATATATATGCATTGAAAATTTTATTTATTGTTTTAATATTGGAGGGCCCATCAGTGGGTGCCATGTGGCATGCCCAGAGGCTACCATGTCACCCCACGCTAGAGATGCATGGTCTAGCAAAAAAAATTTACTCCGCAGGACTCAAACCGGGGTCTCCTCACTGGCAGCAACATGACCTGACTGACCCACTTATCAAATGTTTCTTAGCATCAATGGGGATCGAGTTTGTTTTATTGTTTGAATTACAAATCGGCAGAAAACAAACGGGGGAGAGAAAATAAGTAAGCTAGGTGTGAATATGATCATGTGAAGATGACCGTGATCTAGAGCCAAGGGCCAACCGCTCAGCGGTTACAGTGTATGTTGGAGCCGCATGTGACCGCTCCGAACATTTATTAATGCGGCAACATGGCGGAGCAGTTAGTGGTTACCCCCGGCGGATAGGGCAGTAGTCCATGTGACCCCACCCACCAAACATATAATTTTAAATTAACCGCTACCTCCAAAATTAGCACGCAGTCTGCCAATTCATTAAGTCCGCCGAATCTGGAGATCCAACTGGAGTTCCTCCAGTTTTGGAGGATGTTTTCTAGTGACATTGGGAAAAATTTTGTTTTTTCCATAACTTTCTCAATTTTCAACCAAATAAGATGAAATTTTAGTCAATTTTGGGTTTATTGAGCATTATGGAGAGTTTGGAATAGGTTTTAGAGTGAAAAAAGGTGATATACAATATCTTTTTCTTCAGGGAAGAGGAAGGAGCCATCAGGGCCATCATGGAGGAGGCACTATTTTGGGTTGTATTCCATTGTTTAAGGTGAAAAAAAAGCCATTTATAGCTATTTTCTATCTTTTGAAATCGAATTTATAGTTGGTTTTTCCTGTTTAGGCATATTTTTCACTGTGTAACCATTTTGAGCAAATTAATAGAGTAAGGACATGCCATTGGGGAGCCTTGGTCCAGCAGATGTAGCCCAAGAGGGGTGAACTGCCTCAACAATTTGTTGTGTTATGTTATGGTGAATTTTACTTGCTGTGTATTTCTATTGTGATATGTTAAACAATAAATTTAATTAACAAATCCTCACACATAAAACTAAGAAACATTACCAAAAATACTTTGTTTAACCTGCATGTCATGAATAACACTTTGCACACTAAATTATATGGAAATGGATACTTTGCATAGCATTACAAATAGTTCCATTTTTAGATCAGATGATATTAGAGCTGGAGTTTTACTCTACATTTGTTCTTGTGCAAAGATATAGTTGATCGTTTGCAAGTTTTGATGTTTACTAGGCTTAAGCTCAAGAGAGGGGAAGGACACTTGGTTAGAGCTCAAAATAATCCTCAACCGAGGAGGGCCAGAGAGCCATTAACTCCACCTTATAATTTACCTCCAAGAGCCATAGAAGAATTCTTAAGCATGTCTTCAAGAGAAGGAGTAGTTCCTGAAGACATTGATCCCAAAGGAGAAGAACGGGTGTTCTGAAAAGCTTTCCTAGACATGACGGAGATGGTGAGGATACTATACCAAGAAAGGAATGAAAGACTTGTAGGAGAAGGGTCTAAACATCAGAAAGAAGGAGAGGGTTCTTCAAGAGGAAGGAAAAGTGATGACAAGTCAAAGAAAGGACATGGAGGAAATGGTGATCCACCATCCCCATCTTCATCCTCTTCCTCTACATCCTCATCCTCTACTTCGGTGAATCAATCTCACAAGTCTAAAATCACTGGTAAAAGTCCATTTTTAAAGCTTGATGTTAAATTTTAATTTCCTATGTTTAATGGTGAATTCAATGCTGAAAAACTTGACAATTGGATAAGACATTTGGAGGTTTACTTAAGGATACAGAACCTTCATGACGACGACACCAAGATTCAATTAGCCTCTTTGAGAATGGATGGAGCAGCATTGGTATGGTGGGAAGCCAAGACCATGGATGAAATTAAAAAACATGGTAAGATCACTTTATCATGGGCTGAATTTATTTATGCAATCAAGCAACAATTTTATCCATTAGCTCATTTACAAAAGGATATCATGAATTGGAAAATTTTTAGACAACTTAAGGGACAAAATGTACAAGATTACACCCAAGAGTATAGACGAAGGGCTCTTTTACTAGGAATTTATTTTCATAGCCAAGAGACTTTGCTGAAGGTTTACACAGCTATATTATACATACTATCCTTATGTTCAATCCTACTAGTCTAGACGAGGTTTGTGTCCAAGCCATGCATTTAGAGGCTAGAGGTAAACAATATTTTGATGGGAATGAGGATAGTGAATTTAAAGGCAAAGGGAGAAAGAGAAATGCAAACTCTAGGAAAGAGAAAGGAAAATTATTTTGTGAAAATTGTTACAAAAAAAGCCATGATGAAGACCATTACTGGAAATTGTTGGCGAGGAGACAGGTCTCGCGGGAAATACCCAGGTTCGGGGATTGGGCCAATAAGGAGTCCACTGTAGTCTAGCACCATGCCGACATTCTCACCCTACTCCAAAGAGCAGAGAGTCTCACCCGAGGCGTGCTGCGACCACATGAAGGAGGGGAACAGATCGGTATTGGCAGATGGATCTGTAACTTGGAGCTAACAAAGGATCATTTGCATACATAACATATTACGTAGAAGATCTCCTCATAACAACATGTAGATACTAAGAAAATAAAATTTTAAAGTGCCACAGACATCATGCAACACATTTGACTCATATGATAAGATATCAACCTTAAAATATATTCATAACCATTCAGCAGGATCTAGAGTTACATTGATCGACAGAAAGAGCTTTCCACTTCTATCACAGAGGTCCCGTGGGACAGAGAGAGAGAGAGATACTACAGCCATGATAGATTGATAGAAACACAGGAAATACAAGGATGTTGCGCTCAGAATATAGCTCTTCTGCGGCGTCTGCTCTCCCCTCTTCGATCCCTCTACATCTGTGCATGACTCCCTTCTCTGCTGGGTGGTGGCCTATTTATTCACCTGCCAGCACAACTATTAGTTTCTCTTTTGTTCTTACTTAGTTTCTTTTGGCTTCTTCCTATTGCACATGTGTTCCACTATTTGTTCCTTTGTCGCATCTTCCCTTCATCTGCACTTGTCTGCGCCAACCTCGTCGTTCATCTCCTACTCCTCCGCAACCTAGGCAGCTCTACCGCCTACTGTTGTTGCACTTTCCACATGTTGATCCACAACCCAAAATATTCTCTTCATGAAAAATTCAAAACAAGGGCCCCAATAGGCCCCGACCATAGTCTCTTGACTCATCTTAAGTCAATGGAAAATCACTGTCTCCACCTCCATAGCTCCGCCTGACCCTGTACCCTGTTCTTGCTGGGCACCTTCATTTTGCTGCCCAAACAAGGGCCCCAACTCTGGGACCTTGCTCAACGCTGAAGCCTTAAGCTCATGGAAGGTTACCACAGCCTGCTGCCACCCCTGTAATAATGCGTTCATCTCCATCGTGATCTTGGTGATAGCTTCCTCCTCGGCGTCCGCTGATATAGCACTGAATACTGTGTTGATTTGGGTTCTGGCCTCGGCGGCCAACTGCTGCATCGTCCGGGCACTGATCTGTAGGGGTTGGCGAAGCTCCCGAATTTCCTGCTTGGCCATTTTTGAACTGGCCTCTATCTGCTGGATCTAGACCTCTAGCGCATCCACCTAGTCATATAGTTGGTTCAGCTGCGAGGGGTCCGTGGCGTCTTGTATTTCTTTGGAGAGTTGTTGTAGCTGAGCCGAAATCAGCTGTGTCTTAACTATAAGGGCCGTTGAGCATTCTTGTAGACCTTTGAGGAGGTCGTAGGTGTATCTGGCTATATTACTGAGAGCTTCCTGCATCTTGGTTACCTGGCCCTGTTTCTCAAAAATTTGTGCAATGTAGACTGCCGCTGGGTCGAGCAGTGCCGATCATGCTGCCAATGCCGCCCGGAGCTTTGTGTTCTCCTAGTGTAGGTTGGAGTACGCTACCCTGAGGTGGATTTCTCGCTATAATACAATTTTTTCTTACACATCCACGGGTATTTGATTATAGTGAGCCATCTCTGTAGGCCATACCTTCATGAAAACCCTGGCCACTTCATCCATCTGGTCCTATAGCTGCCCATGTGCCATTGTGAGCTGCTCGCACTATTCAGTAAGCGCGATTATTTGTTGTTGCTGTTTCTCAAACCTCTTTGTAGCTTGGAGTGGAGCCTTTCCACCTACTGGGCTGCCCTCTAGATGAAGTGGTATAGCTAAGTCATGCCCCACGTCTCCATGCTTTCGGCCCCTGAAGTACCTTGATATGACCACCGCTCCTGCAGTGGTTTCCCACTAGTAACTAATCTGGTTGATTGTCCTTGAGGGGATGGCGTTGAAATTTGATGGGGTGTAGAGTTCGCCATATTTAGGTCCGGACGCTCCCCCTGATCTACTTGGATGAGCTACTGGAGTGGAGTAGACTCAAGGATTGACCCAGCCATGTCTGAAACTATCTGTGCCATCTGTATGATTAGGTCAGTAAAATTGGTCTGGGGGTCCACAGCGAGGTTGACTAGTGGTACCACTTTTGTACCTGAGTCAGCCTCTATTCCATGGTCCCCATTGAGTAGGTTCCAGATTACTGGATTTGATATGGTGGTGGATGAGTTGGATGGGGCGGATGAAGTGGTAGGTGGGAGTGGGTCGGTATGAGGTGGGGAAATACGGACGTTTATGAATTTGAAGGGGTTAATGGGAGGGTGAGGTGCAAACCCGCTTGCTTCCCCTGTCTCAGTGATTGGTTCTTCCTGGATGGGTACCCCTGTACTCAGTTGCCGAGGCGGATCCTCCTCTGTGAGGTCAACCACCAAGCTTGATTATGTAGTTCTGGCCCTCTTGGCCTTGGGTGCCGCTATGGGTTTAGCAGGCTTACTCTTTTCCCCCAACGGGGTGGCTACTGGGCTTGGTGAACTAAACAGTACATTTGGAATGGGGGTGGTGATGGAGGTCGTGTTTGGAAGCGGGGTGGACTGAGAAAACTGAAATTCAGAAAAAACTGGGAGAGGAGTGGCACTACTTGATATCAAATGGACCACTTCGTTGAAGCTTCGTACCTGGGTATTTAGTTGGTAAATGATTGGGAGGAGTTGTAGGTTGGAGACCTTGTTTGCTGCCTCCACCACCGATTCTCCTGGCAATCAATGTGGTAGCATCTTGTCGAAGTTGTATGTGTATACCCCGCTTCAGACTTCCATCATGACCCCAGCCACGAACAAACTTTGGTGTGGAACGTTTTGTTGTCGATCTGGAATTTCAACAGCCTCATCTGGAATGTCTCCTCTAGCACGCAAGCACATCGGAGGAACGTGTGCTTGTGGGTGACCGAAAAAAAAACTTGCTTGCTGTATCCATCCAGCAGATTTTTGGGGATCCTCTGTTGGCTCATCACCACATCAATCATTAAGCCATACCAACTTCGGAAGGCCTCTGCATTTACCTCCTTAGTGCTGGGGTCTCTTGACACCTTCCATGGAATGAAATTCATTGCCAGCGGCTGATTCTCCGCTATCTCTACCGACATCCTGATGAGGGGGGAATGCCACTTCCACATAGCTAGCACGACTATCAGGTATCCATAGATGAATCCAATTGTCCTCTTGTAGTTATCGTCACATGCGTTGAACAACTCCTTCAGCAAGAAGGAGCACCAGTTCAGCCTGGTCCCCTGGACGCAGTGCTCCGTGATTGAAATGGTATCCAAGGTATATTCCCCCTTGGTGTAATGCCTCATTTTCTTACTGGCAATGAGGTAGCACGCGAACTTGATTTTGGGCTTGTTGATGAGTTCAATTTTTGCTCCCTTCCCTCCTCTTTGGGTGCCATATTTTGCATAATAATCAGTGTCCCCCGACTTCTTTTCTCTTTTGGAGATGGTCTGGAATGATGAAGAAACGTCCTGTCCTTCCTGTGAAATACCTGTTAGTCTGTGAATGTCCTTGGCATGGATTGGAATTTCTTTTCCCAGCCACAAGGAACCGTTCTGAATTCTACTTAGCAAGAACTTGGTACATTGCATGGCAGTGCCTGTCATCCCAAAGACTTGCAGGTTCCTCAAATTCAATATTGAGGACTGTTGGATGCCTCAAAACTTAGGCAAAATTATTGTTGTTGCTCACCCTGCCTCTGTGGTGTAGCTCTCCATGTACACTTGTCATTTGAGTGCTAGAAACTCGAAATAATCCGTGAGGTCTACATCGATGAGGGCTGCACTATCATACTTCTTGACGAGGGACTCCATTTTGTAAATCCTACTATCGAGCTCCTGTTCTACTACGGCTGGATTGACTTTTGTCATATTTGCGCGTCGTTGATACTCCTGAAAAACAGTTCTCAGCCCCTTCTCTTGGCTCTCTGTTGCTCTGGTTCTGCTCCAATTGCCTTTGCTCCTTCAGAAATTTCTAACTCTAACTCGGATCTCTCTGGCATTCTCGCGCTTTTCTTCATGCAGGCTATGTAATTAACCAACACGAGTGAGGTTGATGAGACGCCATAATGAATTAATTCTTTCTGGCATCCTCTGCGACGAAAATCATTTGATCAGTCGCCTGCTGAGATGTGTTCTAACATCTACTAATGGTGGTATGGTTAAATGGGCGGACGTGACAGTTGAGGTTACTTCTAATTATGGAAAAATGATTACTGCAATGTTACTTCTAATTATGGCAATCAATGTTGCAAATCCTGGCAATCCTATGGACTGACACAAGTACTAAATGAAATAATGGGGACTGACACTTGACACGTTTTCTTATCCTACGGGGATGGCATGCTGGACGCGCCCCTCCCTGACCAAAATCGGTTGCGTTGCAGTCCCCGCAACCGAGCAGTTATTGACGACCTATTCATGGACAAATGACTCGAGCTACACTCATCTTGGGTGAGAGAGAGTTATTCAACTACGCTACTCTACAGACTTCTCTCGGGTGTGAGACTTATTGAAAGAAAGCTAAAGAAACTTAGTCATGGTAAGGCTTTAGGCGTGCACCATTCACCCGGACAAATAAAACAGTACCGTTCAGTTGAGCCATCCTAACTACTCCGGAATCCTTAATTTCGACGATGAAGTAGGGTCCCAACCAGTGCATCTGAAGTTTCCCTGGAAACTTTTGAAATCGGCTATCATATAACAGAACCTTGCCACCAACCTGGAAAATTTTTATCTTAATGTGGTGATCATGCCACGCATTCTGCCTGGCTTTCTAAACTTTTTGATGGAACTCGGCAAGGAACCGTGCCTCGTTAAGTTCCTGTAATGCATGCAGGCATTCCCGTAGTGCCTCTTCCTCCGAGAACTTTAGGGAGGTGGTGATCAGAAGGCTCAATATGGTGAACTCGGCGGGAATCACATCTTCATGGTCGTACACCAACTGGAAAGGTGTTTGATTCGTCAAGCGCTTCACTGTTATTTGGTAGGCCCACAGTGCAGCTGGCAACCGTTCATCCCAATTGTCCCATTTTGCATTGCAGATCTTCGTCAAGCCTTTTTCGAGGATTTTGTTGAATACTTCGACAGTGCCATTAGCCTATGGGTGGTACAGGCTGCTTTTGTGATGTTGTATCATGAAAGTGTCTAGCAATGATTTGATTGTGTCATTAAGGAAGTGTATACCTTGATCACTAGTTAAGCTCCTGGGGAAGCCAAACTTGTTGATGATGTGTTCAAAGATAAACTGGGCTGCCGTCTCTACCGTACAATCTTGTACTGCAGCTACTTCGGCCCATCTGGTTAGGTAGTCCATGGCAGTGATGATGTATCGGGCCTTTGAATGCCTGGCTACAGGTGCTATGGGGCCTACGAAATTGACAACCCACTTCTCAAATGGTTGCAATGCAGTCACCGGGTGTAGTGGGAGCTCGTCTTTGTGAGAGGGCCTCCCTAGTCTCTGAAAAACATCACATTTATTAACAAAATATTTACTATCGGCATGGATTGTCGGCCACCAAAGTCCAGCTTGTAGCACTTTCCTGGCTGTGGGTTTCACCCCCGCGCATCCTCCCGCGATGCCGCTATGGCATTCCCATAGAACGACGTCATGTTCATGGTCGAGGAACACTTCCGTAGAATCTCGTCATGTCCCAATTTATATAACTGCCCCGCAATTAGTTGCTAATTAGTGGCGCGGATGACCAGGTGTCGTTTTTGGATTGGGGTATAGTGCTGAGGACACTGCCCCATGGTGAGGTAAGTTGCGATGTCGACCAAATTATCTGGTATGGCTTCTACCCATAAAATATCAGCATCAAGAAATTGATCATCTAGAGAGCCTTCATTCTCACCAGTCTCCAACCTGGATAAGTGATAGGGCCCAACATTCAGCCTCCCAGGCTTGACAATTAATTCGAAGGTGAATTCTTGAAAGAGTAGGAGCCATCGGCATATCTATCCTTCCAAAACTGGCTTATTGACTAGGTATTTCAATGCGGAGTGGTCCGTGAAGAATTTGAACTTACCTCCCAGGAGATAGTGGCGAAACTTTTGGAGTGAGTAAACCATGGCTAGTGCCTCCCTCTCCATGGTGGTGTAATTCTGCTCCGCATTAGACAGCTTGCGACTAGCGAAGTATACTGGGTGGTCAACTGTCGTCTCCCCTGGTTGTGCTAAGACAGCCCCAAGTGCAATACCAGAAGCATCGATATGCACATGGAACTTCTTATCCCAATCTGGGTGGACCAGAATGGGCGTCGTTGCCAAATTCTCCTTTAAAGTGTCGAGGGCTAATTTGTAGTCATCTATCCACTGGAACACCTCTGACTTCCGCAATAATTTTTCCAAAGGAGAAATTATCTTCACATAGTTCCTGATGAACTGCCTGTAATAACCCGTGTGCCCCAGCAACAACCTCAACTACTTTACAGTTCTCGAGGCTTCCATGTGGACGATCACTGCGACCTTGGTGGGGTCAACACAGACCCCTTGCCTACACACCACATGTCCTAGGAGCATTCTGAACATAACTGCAAAGATGCATTTCTTCAGGTTCAAGGAAATTTGCAATTTCTGACATCAATCGAACATTATGCGTAGCAGGGTGGCGTGATCCTTCAGCAAGCTGTAGACTGTCCAGTCGTCCATGTAGACTTCTAGGAACTTATGAATATATTCCTGGAAAGCAGCTATGACAATCCTAGAGAACACAACAGGTGCGTTCTTCAACCCAAACGCCATTACGTGATATGCAAAGGACCCCCACTCTATGGTGAACGTCGTTTTCTTCTTATCCTCTTCCGCGATGCACATATAATGGTATCCCGAGAACCCATCAGTGAATGGGTGTGCCTCATTCCCCGCAACGTTTTCTAGTACTTCATCATTGAATGGGGTGGGGAATGGGTCATGGATGCAGGCACTGTTCAAACTTCGGTAGTCCACACAGATGCGGATTCCTAACTTGTCCTTCTTATTTTGAATGACGATGGGGCTCACCCACTCTACTTCTTCCACAGGGAAAATTAGAGCTGCCTTCAACATTTTTTCGATCTCTAGTTTTTCTTTCTCCTTTATCCGCGGGTTCAGCCGATACGGTCAATGCTTCACTGGCCTGGCATCTGACTTCAATATAATCCTCATCTCTCTAAGATCCCCCTTGATCACTTTTAAATCCGCAACCGATGAAGAGAATAGGTCTTTGTATTCCTGGAGGAGACTAAAAATTTCCTTTGTCATCTCCTCATCCCAGTAGTCCCCAACTATAGCCAGCTTGGGTTTTTCCTCTGTGCCGATGTTTAGTTTCCTTGTCTTCAGCGGAAGTAGATGGACTCCTTCAGTGGTTGGCTCTTCTTTGATGTTTTTCTCTCCCTCTGTCTCTTCAAAGTATAGGTGCATTAGGTCCTCCAGACTTTCATCTTCTGGCCCGATGTCAATCCTTTGGCAAACCAACTTGTTTCTTCCATCGGGGTTCACCACTAATGGCCCCTAGTCTGCGCTCTGATAAGGGAAAAATAGTATTCCTTTTATGGCTTGTAATGCTTGGGATATCAGGTCTATCTTCCCCTTAAAGGAGAAGCACTGAACAAATTTGTCTGCAACCTCCTGCCAAGAACTAGTCCCTCTCTTCCTCTCTTCTTCTAAGTATCGGGCATGTGGGATAGTACCCAAGGAGTGGACAAACTGATTTACCCACAGCTCCTACGGGTATCCCACACTTCGCCACTACTCTTGACAGACTCTCATATGGTCTTCCAGATCAGAATTTCCTTGGTATCTCTACTTGCTTCGAGGTCCTTTGTCCTCCTTAAACCATGCCTTCCAAGCCGTCACAATGCAATTCCACCGTGACAGGGAGTTGCGGTGATTTTTCAAGCACCTGGTATAGGTGGATTGTAATGCCACGTCCAAGAGTCGTATTCTGTTCTCCTCTGGTACTTTGTCTTCTACCTTCGCAATGAAGGTATTTACTACTTTTGTATTGGACAGGGTGAGGTATTTCCTTATCTCAGCCCCAATCCAATGGATTCTGGTAATACTGGCACATCTTCTTGTGCTAGTCTCATACCCACCTTGCTGCCAGTCTTCCCAAGCGATTTCGGAGCCCAGCTTCGAGCTCTGGATACTTCGCCAGCTTACGGAGCCGGTCGTTGTTGGGTTAATGTAATCTTCCCTCTTCCCTGCTGTCATTTGATAGAGGTTGTCCAATAGCTGAGCATATTCCCTGTTATCTATTGTTTCTGTATATCTCGGACCTTGATACGGGTCTAGCGGCTGAGTGTCTCAAACTTCCCCATATTCAAAAATCATCAGCTACTTCTTGAGATCGATGATGGCATAGTTTTCAAAAGCCCAGTCGACTCCTAGCAATGCAGGGTATGGATCTTTGTCTCCCATAATATCTATTACCTCAAAGTCTGTGTAGGTATTTACCCCTGCAATGTCTACCTCGACGTCTTCGACTCTGCTGATCAGCACAATGTAGTACTGGTTTTCCATCCTAAGTTGAATCAGTGAATAAGTCAACTGGGGTCGCCCTAGAGCTTCCCAAGTCTTCCGAGGTAGGATATTGACGTCGGATCACAAATTGAACATGGTATCCCTGATCTGAAATCCTGCAACCTGTGTGTCTAATTGGAACTCTTTTCCTGTTCTTTTGTTCCACTTTACGTGTTGTGCATACTGTGGCACTGTTTTCGAGGAATTCCTCGCTCCTATGTTCCCCTGCAACACGTCCTCTATGATATGCTTGAGTTGTTCCCGCATTGAAGCATTGTCAACAATTTTGAGGAACAGGTGGAGCCATTCCTCAATCAGAGCCCCCGTAGCGCCCTAGTCTCTGGTGTCCTTTGCAGATAATTGAATACCTTTGTCTCCCCCCAGTTGGGAAAAAGTTTATGTAGCCTCCTAGAAGTATTTATTTTGTATTTCCGGTCTGATCAGTTGTTTCGGGGATGTTGGCCTGATCACCCACCTTGGGTCCTTCTCACAGGCATCCTCCCCTGTTTTCTTCCCTCCTCACGTAACTATGGCTACGTCCGGCATGGACAGAGTCTTCGTCCCCCAAGGTTCTGCATTCACCAGATTCATGCCTCTCTACCTTGCTTGTTCCTCCCATTTATTAATGAGTTCAAGGCAATCCTCTATTGCGTGTGCGTTCACGCGGCACTATGAACACCATGGTCTTCTGGGTAGGGGACATTCTCTGGCCACATGTCCCCCCTGATCACAGTTGTAGCATCTCATTGGACCCTGCCTGCTTGTACGGCCTCCCCTCATACCACCTCCTCTGCCTCTCGGAGGCACATTCACTCTATAGGAAGGCCGATCTAATCGGTCCACCAATGCATCTAGAGCCCTACACTGTTCAGTGCTGTGAGTTGTCGAAGCACAGAACTCACAGTATACTTTTTTCAGAACATTGGAGTACTTCTGCAAAATCAGGCACATCCAAGGTTGATGACCCGCCATTCGGCAGATTTCGCAAAACTCTATTGTGGCTTGGGTCGGTTGGTTTGGGAACCCGACATACAGTTGTTGTGGTAGATAGACCCCTTGCGATTTTATCTGTGCAACTCCTCCAATAGGCGGAACCCCCTACACTGTTGTTGTTGAGGCCCCCACTCTGAGGCTTCACAACCGAGGACACTCGGTTGCCACATGTCCTTCTACCAGTCAGTGCGTGCACCAGACATTCGACCTGGTTGGTCTTATAGGCTGCATATCCTTAAGTTTTTTAGTCATATTAGAAATCTGATATTGCAGTCCGAGTAGAGATGGGTCTTGCAGGGCTAGCCCTCCCCTATATTCTTGAGGGTAGCCCACCATCGCCTATATCTTCATGGCCTATTCCAATGCATCCTACAAGTTGTTGATATTTTGCTGAGTGAGGGGGGTTCGCGTCAAGGGAAGCAGAGCCTTGATGAACCAATCCCTCTGATGATTTGGGTCGATTGGGTAGCTAAGTTTTCCAATCGCATCTTTGAACTTATGCATCAGCTCCCACGTAGTCTCTCCTTCTCTTTGCTTAATCTCCCATAGTTAGGACATACCTTGCTGGTCTGTTTGGGGTAGCTTAAACTCTTTGACAACATCCTGCTTGACATCGGTGATCGCTGGATTTGGGTGGGCTTCTGACCACTTTATGAACCAGCGTAATGCCCTTTCTCTCAGTATGGTTTGGAATTTCATCAGCTTTCCGGCATCTAGCGTCTACCATGCCCTCCATATGGCTTCGCAGAGATACCAGTGTTGTTCCACATTGTCATTACCCCCCCCAAGAAAATTCTGGGTACCGGGTAAATGATCCCACCATATTCACTTGCGGAGGGGTAACTAGAATGAACCCTCCGGGTCCTGGTTGCATAACTATACCACTAGTAATGCTACTATTAGCATGCATTGTGACTGACAACTGAATACTATTCAATCAACTCAACTCTTTTAACTTAACAAAAATATCACTTAAGGGTTTATAGAGTACTAGGGGAAGGTAGGGATCCATGCTATTTGAACTTTGGGAAGTCGAAATACCTGGAGATATGAATTCCATCCTTTCTTGGAATAATTGTTGCATCACGACGTACCACTCAACATCGAAATCTTTTGTTGGGCGTGCATCTACATCTCCTTCATTAGACATCATCTCTCCCTTTCTCCTGGATGGGCTCCCATGTACCCACCGTACTCCTTTGACAGTCCCTATCATTTCCTGGGGACCCACTTGGCCTTCCATGTCCACTACCTCCTAAGGCACCTCCCTTTTATCCTTCCAACTACTCCCCTGTTGCTTCAACTCCCTCATTACCATTTCTCGCCACCTTTCGGTGATCTGCGCCCTCTGATGTGCACGTCGCTCCCTCAACCTCCTTGCTGTTTCAGCATCCATTCCCCGACTCCCCCTCTTCATGTTTCATGTATCATTTCTCCCTCGGGCCCTTCCCCCAACACTGGAGGTTTACGCTTCCATGCCTGATTTTATGAATTCCACCAGCCCTTTATCCACCATCAGGGCTTTAATCCACAGTGAAATTTCCTTCAGCAGCTTCCCTCTTAGTCCAGATCGAAATATAGCTTCGGCTCTAGAGAAAAAATGGTAGCACTCCACTGAAAACTCCACAATATATCCGTCCAAGGTAGATTCTACCCATAAATCTATAGCTTGAGTCAATTCGGTATCCAACCGATGAAGGGCCACTAGATCTCTGTGAACCCACTTGCGGTTGATCTTCCGCTATTTATCCTTCATTACTTTGATCTGCAGCCTCCGCAACCAGCTATAGAGTTCGCTGGGGAACTTTCCCCAGAGGATCTCGTAGGCATCGCTGGCAGAATCTAAAAAAAGGACTAGATCTCTGACTGCCTTCTCTTTTTGGCTTCTTGGCTTAGCTTGCTAAGTTATAAAATAGTCTAGGTGGTTATCCCACCATATTCGTATTTCTCCTTTGAAGATCCTTGATACCATGATCTAGTTCCCCTAATGAATTTTAGGGTCTTGGCAATGGAACCATTTGTTGGCGAGGAGACAGGTCTCGCGGGCAAGACCCAGATTCGGGAGTTGGGCCAACAAGGAGTCCGTTGTAGTCTAGCACCACGCTGACATTCTCACCCTACTCCGAAGAGCAGAGAGTCTCACCCGAGGCGTGCCACAACCACATGAAGGAGGGGAACAGATCGGTATTGGCAGATGGATCGACAACTTGGAGCTAACAAAGGATCATTTGCATACATAACATCATACGTAGAAGATCTCCTTAGAACAACATGTAGATAATAAGAAAATAAAATTTTAAAGTACCAAAGACATCATGCAACACATTTGACTCATATGATAAGATAGCAACCTTCAAATATATTCATAACCATTCATCAGGATCCAAAGTTACATTGCTCGATAGAAAGATTTTTCCGCTTCTATCACAGAGGTCCCGCAGGACAAAGAGAGAGAGATACTACATCCATGATAGATTGATAGAATTACAGGAAATACAAGGATGTCGCACTCAGAACAGAGCTCTTCTGCGGCGTTTTCTCTCCCCTCTTTGATCCCTCTACATATGTGCATGACTCCCTTTTATGCTGGGTTGCGGCCCATTTATTCACCTGCCAACGCAACTATTAGTTTCTCTTCTGTTCTTACTCAGTTGCTTTCGGCTTCTTCTTGTTGCACATGCATTCCACTATATGTTCCTTTGCCACATCTTCCCTTCACTTTCACTTGTCTGTGCCAACCTCATCGTTCATCTCCTGCTCCTCCGCAACCTCGGCAGCTCCGCTGCCTACCGTTGTTGTGCCTGCCACGTGTCGTTCCACAACCCAAAATATACTCTTCATGAAAAATTCAAAACAAGGGCCCCAACAGAAACTTCATCCGAAATTGAAACCATAAAAATTTAAAACCAAAGATAAGGCCAAAGAAAAAGGAAATACGGTTGCAATAGTTGAACAAGACTTAGGGTCTGAATCAGGAGATGAAACTAAAAGCATAGCCATGACACTAAAGAAAATAAAGGGGAAAGATATTGTAAATAAAACAAATCTCAGTTCTAGCACTTTAAACTGTTACATAGAAGCTCCAAATGAAGAAAGGAGGATAGAGCTATTTCATGTGAGGATAATTTCAGAACACACAAAGATAGACACACTATTTGACAGTGGGTCACAAGTGAATCTCATCTCAGAATACTTAGTCAAGAAGCTGAAACTTGAGACCATTCCACATCCAAAGCCATATCCACTTGGATGGATTTGAAAGGATGCTAATTTACAAGTTTCAAGGAAGTGCATGTTGCACTTCGCCATAACAGCTTATTATGTTGACATGGTTGAATTATATGTGGTATCGTTTGACATTATAGGTGTGGTGTTGGGTAGTCCTTACGTATATGACAGGAAAGCGATATTCTATCACCATGAGAACAAGTATCATATATTCAAGGATGGAAAGGAGTTTATTGTGAGAGCACATCAGAAGAAGCTAGAATCTTCTTTAGTGAATGCAGGGCAATTGAAAAGGCTTGTCAATGTAAGTCAAAATTTGACTTTGTTGATGATTAAGCAAAAATATTTTGTACATAATCCTTTTCATGTTATTTCTGATGTAAATTATGAAATGTTTCAGTCTGAAAGCAGGTCGTCTTTTGAAGAAGATGACAAGATGTTGCAGAAAGTGTTTTTAGTGTCGATTGGTGCAGAGAACAAAGTGTCGGTGAAAAGTGGTGCAAGAATCCAAAAAAGGGAAAAGCATGCAAGAAAATAGGACACAAATTTTAACATGGATCGATACTAGTTCAAAATGGCAGGTTGGTATGGAGAGAAAACTTGGTCTAGAACCAACACAAGTACATGGCTCATTCGACAAAAATTCTCCATGAGGACAGTTGGCAAGGTGAATCTTATTTTCAGTTTCTTTTGAAGGTAGACCATTGTAGGAAAAATATGATTTCTATAAATTTTAGTTGCTGTTCTACAAGTTTCAAAAATTTGCAGCATGACACAATCAAGGTTAGCAACAGTTGGTCAGCAGATTCAAGGAATATTTTGTCTTTTTATGAGAAGCTCAATTTGATGAAATCAGGGAGATTTCAGTGGTTCAAGGTTGGAAGAGTGGAGAGTCTCCTCATCTTTAGTTTCTATAATACAGAGAGCTTTTGGGGTCCAAAATCTTCCCATTGGGGAGGTGTGATCAAGTGATCATGTCCAATTTTAAAATTGCTCAAAAATGGAAGTTCTCAGAAATGGTTTCAATCTAAATGACCGGAAAGGAATCTTTGCTGCGATTCTAGCACCATGAACGGTTCTCAAAACCGATGTCGTATGTGAAATTTATTAAGGTTTGAAATCTCCCAATAACCTCCAAAATTTGACCTTTGACTCAATTTGACATTATGGAAAATTTTGTAAAATATATATATATATATATATATATATATATATATGCAAAAATTTATTTTTTGTATTAATATTGGACAACCTATCAGCAGACGCCACGTGGTGTGCCTGGAGGCTGCCATGTGGCCCCGTACCGGAGATGCATGGTCTAGCAAAAACTTTATTACTCCGCAGGACTCAAACCGGGGTCTCCCCGCTGGCAGTAACACGACCCGACTAGCCCGCCTATCAAATGTTTCTTAACAACAATGGGGATCAAGTTTTTTTTATTGTTTGAATTACAAATCAGCGGAAAAAAAGGGGGGGCTAGCCCCTTAGGTCTAGCCTGCGTGCAGATGACCGCGTGCAGATGATCATGATTTGGAGCCAAGGGCCAACCGCTTGGTGGTTACGGTGGTAGTTGGAGCCACATGTGACCGCTCCCAACATTTATTAACGTGGAAACATGGTGGAGTAGTTAGTGGTTACCCCCGACAGATAGGGCAGTGGTCCATGTGACCCCACCCACCAAAAATTTAATTTGACATTAACCGCTACCTCCAAAATTAGTGCGCAGTTCGCCAATTCATTAATTCCGCCGAATCTGGAGATCCAATTGGAGTTCCTCAAGTTTTGGAGGAGGTTTTCTAGTGACACTTAGAAAAAATTTGTTTTTGCCATAACTTTGTCAATTTTTGACCAAACAAGATGAAATTTTAGTTAATTTTCGGTTTCTTGAGAATTATGGAAAGTTTGGAATAGGTTTCAAAGTGAACAAAGGTGATCTATAGTAGCTTCTGCTTCAGGGAAGAGGAAGGAGCCATCAGGGGCATCATGGAGGAGGCACTATTTTGGGTTTTATTCCACTATTTAAGGTGAAACAAAAGCCATTTATAGCTATTTTATATCTTCTGAAGTCGAATTTACAGTTGGTTTTTCTTGTTTAGGCATATTTTTCACTGTGTAACCATTTTGAGCAAATTAATAGAGAAAGGATTGTAGGAATTTACAGGGTAAGTTCCTTAGATCAAGAACCAAAGTTCACCGCTCAAAAACAGATCACAAATCAGTACACCAATATAATCACGTGGTTAAAACTCTCAAATATGGAAACAGTCCACGCCCTGAGCCAACGCGGCCAATTCAGGGAATTTATTAATATAAAAGAAAAGTTACATATGTTTCTCTCATAAATGGTTAATGGAAAAATTACCCTCCATTCTCTTTAAATAGAGATCATGGACCAATCGAGTGTTAAGCCACAGATAGTGTTCCGTTAATACCGAGGTGAGAGATAACCGTTGGATTACTACAACTCGTGACCGTCAGATTATAAGTTACAAATGTACATGGTAAAGAAACACACTTTACCTAACTCTACACTAGACTAAGTTATTCTTAACTATTTCCTATGTGTCAGAATATCCTAACATCCACCCTTAAGAACAATTTGGGATAGGATTGAAGGATTTACAAAGGTGACACAAAAGGAGCCTATTTCCTATGTGTTGAAATATCCTAACATCCCCCCCTTAAGAACAAATTGGGATAGGATTGAAGGATTTACAAAAGTGACACAATAGGAGAAGGAAGGATGAATTAGAGCCTATCCCCCCTGAATGAAAAATTTCCTGAACTCCAAGCATGGATCAAAGTTTGGTAAGCTTCACTTCTGTTAGAGCCTTCATAAAGATATCGGCTACTTGATCATTGGTCGGACAATACTGCACTTCAAGAACACGATCATGAATGAGATTTCTGATGAAGTGTATGTAGAGTTCAATGTGTTTCATACACTGATGTTGAACTATATCTTTACATAGTTGAATGGTACTCTGATTATCACACCAAAGTGTAGTTGGATGTTGCTGATGAAGACCAAATTCAGACAGGATCTGACGAAGCCACATGGCTTCCTTGTTCGCTTCAACTGCACCACGATACTCTGCTTCTGTTGAAGAAAGGGATATGGCACTTTGTTTCTTAAAATACCAAGTAATAGGTCCTGAACCAAGAGTGAATACATATACTGCAGTGGACTTCTGATCATCAGGGTCACCAACCCAATCAGAATCAGTGAAACCAATCAACAAGGGAGATTCTCATGCACTGCAATGAATCCTGAGCTGAACTATACCTCAAATATATCAAAGTATTCTTTTAGCTTCTTTCCAATGAATTTCATGAGGTTGTTGCATAAATCAAGCGACAAGACCAACATAAAAGGAAAGGTCAGGACGGGTATGGGTTAGATACAAAATTTTACCAACAAGTTGATGGTATAAGGTAGCATCAACTTCAGGGGTAGTACAATTGACTAAAAGCTTGACTCCAGACTAAAAGGGAGAAGGGGCAGGCTTATAGACTTCCATGTGAAAGTGGTGTAGAATATCACAGACATACTTGGACTGAGAGAGGGTAATGCCTTCCTTGGATTGCAAGACTTGAAAACCAAGGAAATAATGCAAGTGTCCTAAGTCTGTCATTTCAAACTTCTTTTGAGGCTAGACTTCACATGGTTTATATGGTTTGGATCACTACCAGTAAGGATAATATCATCAACATAAAAACAAAGGATGGTGAAGGAATTACCCACCTTCTTGGTGTAGACAGTGTTGTTAGAATGACACCGAGGAAAGCCATTATCTAAGAGAAATCTATCCATTTTGGCATACCAAGCCCGAGGAGCTTGTTTGAGACCATAGAGAGACTTCCTAAGGCGACAAACAAGGCTAGATTCTTTTTGGATAAAGCCAGGGGGTTGTTCCATGTATATTTCTTCATGCAAATCTCCATGTAAGAAGGCAGATTTAACATCCATCTGATGGACTTCCCATTTAAAGGATGCAGCAAGGGAAAGAACAAGGCAGATAGAATTCATTTTGGCAACAGGGGAGAAGGTTTCAGTATATTCAATGCCTTCAACTTGTGAAAAAATTTTAGCGACAAGATGAGCTTTATGTCTATCCACTTTTCCATCTGGCCCAAAATTTGTTTTGTAAACCCATCTGCATATGATAATTTTTCTTCCTTTTGGAAGAGGAACAAGATCCCAAGTATTGTTTGCCAATAAGGAACGATACTCTTCATTCATAGCTTCATCCCAATCTAGATTACCGGAGGCTTCTTCAAAGGTTTTTGGATCAAGTTTTTCTGGAACTTGAGCCAATAAGGAAGAGGCTCTTTCGAACTGAGAACGTGTAAGTCGTCGATCGGCAGGGTCACCTGCAAGAGAACCTTCTACATCCCAGGTAGAGTGGACCCATCTTGGAAGCGGTGGAGTATAAGGAAAAATTTCACGAGCTGGAGGAGGATTTTCATCCTCGATGTCATCATCTGAACTATAAGTAATTCTATTAAAAATAGAAGAGAGAGAGAGAGGTGACACATATGCCAAATCAAGCTCACAGGCCAAAGGTGGCACACCCACTGAACTAGGATCGCAGGCCAATATATTTTCATCAAAATTTACATCTCTTCTAATGATTATATTTTTGGATTTGGGTTGAAGAAGTCTATATCCTTTGACATCTTTAGAATATCCAACAAAGATACATTTTTCACTCTTAGGTTCTAAGGCTTTAAGTTTCGCATCTGGAATATGGGCCCAAGCATCACTTCCAAAGACACGAAAGTGACTTACATCTAGTTTGATTGAGCTCGAAGCTTCTTCTGGAGTTATATTCTTTAAAAACTTAGTAGGAGTGTGATTTACTATGTAACTTGCACAGTTAATGGCTTCTTCCCAAAAATTGAGACCAAGTCCTTTAGGTTGAAGCATACAATTAGCCATTTCTTTTAAGGTGCGATTCTTCCTTTCAGCTACACCATTTTGTTGTGGAGTATATAGAACAATATGTTGCAATTGAATGCCATGCTCAGTGCAGAAGTTGATAAATTTTTTGTTAACATATTCTCCGCCATTGTCTGATCTTAACTTAAGAATTTGATGTCCAGATTGTTTCTCAACAAAGGCCTTAAAGGCCAAGAACATGTTAAAAACTTCACTCTTAAGTTTTAAGAAATATACCCAAGTGCGTCTGGAAAAATCATCAATGAAGGTTAAGAAGTACTTGCAACCAGAGAAAGAAACAACAGGAAGTGGACCACATAAATCACTGTGCACAAGTTGCAAAGGGGCTGAAGCGTGCCAAGAGGCACATTTGTCAAAACTAGCCCAATGATGTTTTCCGAGTACACATCCAGAGCAAACACCATCCCGGCAAGATACCATAGGAAGGCCCATCACCATATTTTCCTTACACAGAGTTTGAAGAGAGCGATAGTTTAAGTGACCAAATTGCTCATGCCAAAGTTTGTTCACATCATCATAATGAGCAACAAAAACAGAGGGAAGATATGATGGCCCAAAGTTGTCAAACTTATACAACCTTACGGAATCATCAACAATGCTAGTAGCTAAAATATGTTTAGGATATTTGAGGTCCTTGACTATAACATCATGAGGTGAGAATTCTACTATTTTCCCTTCATCTGAATGAGTTATCTGATAAAAAGATAGAAGGTTTCATGACAAGGTAGGAACACATAGTACATCATTAAACTGACCATTATCTAGATTAATGGTTCCAGATCCTACAACACTAAGAGATTTATCCTCACCAGCATAAATATGTTTGGTGTTACAATCATTTAAAGAAGAAAACATGGATTTATTTTTAGCCATGTGGTAAGAAGCTCCAGAATCAATGAGCCACTCATGAGAAGGAGAAGAAGAAGATACATTTAATGCATAACCAGATCTTGATGCTTGACAACCACAAGTAGAAAGTGCCATGCCTGAAGATGAAGGTGAAAAGTGCTCCAAATTGATGTTGTGCTTCTTCATTGCTGCTTCTAAGGCTTCCATATTCTTAAAACATTTTGACTCTAAATGACCATCACGATTGCAAAATTTGCAATGTCTATCTGTCTTCTTTCCTTTGTTTTTATATGATTTATCATTTTGGTGAGTTGCTTTTTTAGATTGTGGATGAAATTGCTTAGGACCCTTGTTTGTTTTTGGACCATACTTTTTAGGATAGTACTTCTTGGGATTCTTTTGATATGATTGATGTTGGGCTGCTAAGGCTTTCTGAGAAGCATTTCTAGCAGTGATAAGACCAAGGTGTAAAAAATTTTCTTGTTCTCTTATCAAAGAATCACAAAAGGCATCAAAAGAGGGATTCTTGTAGGTGGTTCCTGAAGAAATGATGGCTTTTCTAGTGGAATGGAATGCGGAAACAAGTATAGAGTATGCAGGGCCAAGCTTAGTAAGAATGCAATAGATGAGGCTACCATCTTCCTTTTTGACCTTACAACCTTCTAAAAGAACTCTAAGGTTCTTGAATTTGGAAAAAAAATCTTCAACAGAGGAGAAATTATTGGGGTCCAAAGTAAGCAACTCATTTTCAATCTGATGGGCCCTGATTTGATTTTGAATGCCAAAGACAATATTTAGCTTGTCCAGGGCTTCATGATGGGTGTTAATGTTAAGGATATGAAATCGAATATCTTGAGCAATGGACATTCCTATCAACCCACGTGTTTGATCTTGTTTATTTTCCCATTTAGAAACTTTATCATCATCAGAAGGTTTAGTTTCTAGCCTTGCGGCTATTCTATAAAGCCCTTTACTTCTAAGTATATATACCATGTGAGGTAGCCATTGGAAAGAATTGGTGCTGTTAAGAATAACCGGGCATGCACTTTCGATTTTTTTTTTTAAAACTGAAGCTGAGAAAAGCTGAAACTAACTGCTCCAATGGAAAGACTCAAAAAATTAGGCCGTTTAAAAAAAAACAGCTCTAAAAACGGCTTCCGGGTGAAGAAGTTATGCCTTTTGAAAAAAACTGAGTTGTAGATGTCGAATAGTTATAGGAACAGATGAAGTACGACTCTTTAGAAAAAAAAATTCTGCCCCTTTGAACAAATTTTTTTTACAAAAGAAGCTTGAGAAGGAGACTTGAACCCAAGACCTCTATTCTCATAAACTAACCCCTCACCAAGTGAGATAGTAAAAGGATTGTGTTATTTTAGAAAGGAGGAAGGGGGGATTATTATTATTGTTATTTTTATTGTTATTGTTATTGTTATTGTCATTGTTATTGTTATTGTTATTATTATTATTATTATTATTATGGGAGTGTGCGTGCCTTTTCCTCCAGATCTAAACTGACATAACTTGGGCAGCTAGAAACCTTTTTGCATGAAACGAAAGGCATTCATCACTGTAACAGATGCTCCAGACACTATCAAGTAGTTCTCCAAGCCCAAAAATGTTTACAAATAGTATATCTACAAAATGGCATTCACATGCAGTCAAACCGGCTTTGGATTTTGATAAAAAATGGACGCGGCCCTCAAAATAGCTCTGATACCATGTACGAATTTACAGGGTAAGTTCTATAGATTAAGAACCAAAGGTCACCACTCACAAACATATCACAAATCATTACACCAATATAATCATGTGGTTAAAGCCCTCAAAGAGGGAAACAATCCATGCCTTGAGCCAACACAGCCACTTCAGGGAATTTATTAATATAGAAGAAAAGTTACATATGTTTCTCTCATAAATGGTTACAAGAAAAATGACCCTCCATGTGCTTTAAATAGATATAATTGACCAATCGGGTGTTAAGCCACGGATCAAGTGTCATTAATACCAAGGTGAGAGATAACCGTCAGATCACTACAAATCGTGACCGTCGGATTATAAGTTACAAATGTACATCGTAAAGAAACACACTTTAGCTAACTCTACACTAGACTAAGTTATTATTAACTATTTCCTATGTGTCAAAATATCCTAACAAGGACATGCCATTGGGGAGCCTTGGACCGGCAGATGTAGCCTACGAGGGGTGAACTGCCTCAACAATTTGTTGTGTTATGTTATGGTAAATTTTACTTGCTGTGTATTTATGTTGTGATATGTTAAACAATAAATTTAATTAACAAATCCTCACACATAAAACTCAGAAACATTACCAAAACTACTTTGTTTAACCTGCAAGTCATGAAGAACCTTTGCACACTAAATTATATGGAAATGGATACTTTGCATAGCATTACAAATAGTTCAATTTTCTGATCATTGATCCATATGTGAATAGAATGAAGTCCCTCCTCTCAAGCAATGTGTAATTTGAGTTGAACAAGAATCAATAGTGTAATTATGTGAGAGCTACCAAATAGTGAGTGAAGTGAGAAAATTTGTGGATTGAAAAGAGCCAATGATGATATTGACTATATCAAATAGTTGCAATGAGGTGGTGTTGTATACAGAGAGTGTATTCCTACAAAAGAAGAAAAATATTGGCGAGGAAAACGAGAACTGCAGGAGTAGAGGTGACTGTAAGAGAGCAGTAAAATTGATTTGTAATAGAACTAAAGAATTCTTCAAGAGGTATGAATCTAAAAATGTATGAAATATAGATCTTGTTAATGTTTCCGAATGAGATGCTCTGGATGCCAACACTTCAAACCTTTGAGTGGCTTGTGGGAGGTAATAGCAGTAGTACCCTAATGCTTTAAGCCACACGATTAGGGTAGGGTCAACGCCAATACCTGACACAACCTAGACCCGTTGTCACTAAGAATAGAGTCACTGCTTACAAGGAAGAGTCTTAGAGCGACTATATCATTTGTAAAATAAAATAAAAACTCACTAAGCTAACCCTAACCTTAAATGAAAAGTGATATACAAAACAACGAGTCAGTTAGTTCTTAGGTTTTATACCTTGGAAAACTATAAGGCATAAGTTGCATGAATACAAAAAGAAAGCAAGCTAGTCAGAACTTAAACTAAAAGGCCTAAAGTCCTATAGAGCATAAGTTGATGTAACTTATAAATTGAGTGAATGAAATTCGTTGTAACAACCTTTATGCATAAACAATTAAATAGAAAATAACCTCATATTATATCAAATATTAGATGCATAAAAGAATAAAATAAGTTATATTTTATAGTTAAGATTGATTTAATTATTGCTTGATGGTGATAATACTTTATTATAGAACAATTATATATGACGAGACAAATTTAATTGGATCTTTTAAGAAAAATAAACATATTGGAGTTTGAACTTATGACCTATGAATTACATGACTATAAATTTGCAATTATACCACACTAAATGTGTATTTAAATTGCATAAACAATTAAATAGACAATATCCTCATATTATTTCAAATATTAGATGCATAAAAGAATAAAATAAGTCATATTGTATAGTTAAGATTGATTTAATTATTGCTCGATGTTGATAATACTTTATTATACAGCAATTAGATATGATGAGAGAAATTTAATTGGAACCTCTCATCAAAATAAACATATTTGAGTTTGAACTTGTGACCTATGAATTACATGAATATAAATTTACAATTACACCACACACATCACTTATGTTAGTAACTCTTTAAATGTGTATTTAAATGGTTGTATATGTATTTATTTAATGATAATAAGAAGTTTTTTTAAGTGAATAAACTCAGCAAATAAGTACAAATTAATAAGTTTCTTACTAATAGTAGTGAGATAACAATTTAATAATAATATCCATTACAACCAAATCAAATCATGAATTTATATTAGAATAATCCATTGCATAAGGTTATGAGTCACAAGCGAGTGCTAATGATTGTTTTTTTTGTTATATATATAATTTTTATTTAACCATAAACAAAACAAAAATAATTGATAAGTAAAAATTTAAATGAAATAACAAAAGTTAAAATTAAAAGAAAGAGAAGTTGAGATTAAAAAAACTAAAACCTAAAGAAAGATTAAAAAAACTAGTAGTAAAACTAAAACCTAAAAGAAATAATAAAAGGAAACATTTCTATAATAAAAAAATATTTACAAAAGAAACCAAAATTAAATGAAAACAAATGTTGTGAAGAGGAAATGAAATGTTGCAGAACATGTGGGAATTAAGATTGGTAAATGAATGTTCTTTTATTACTTCAATGAGTGAATAAAACTCTGCATAAAATGGTTCGTAAAATATGAAGGAGTGGACAAAGTCACTTTTAAATAGATGAACTACCTCAAGGGGGTCACCAAACTCCTACACAACTATCACATCATCAATACCTGCGAATAGTGAAGAGTAGAAATCCAACATAAAATAAAGATGATAACTTATCATCAGTACCTGCCAATAGTCAACAAAAAAAAAAGATAATAACTACAGTGACAGTTAACCTATAGACCTTTGCCTTCGTGCCCTTGAATTCTATTAGGAGGAAGCATGCAATCCAACAATCTTCATTATCTCACAAAGATCAGATACAAGAGATAAGGGGAAAAAAACAATAAAATAGAAACCTTACAACACCAACCAACACCTTCACTCACTATTCTAGCAACATATATGTATATGGCAAGTAGGAATCCTTTGTATCATATAATCTTGAATTCTATTGGGAAGAAACATGCAATCCAACAATCTTCATTATCTCACAAAGATCATATGCAAGAGGTAAGGGGAAAAAACAACAAAACATAAGCCTTACAACACCAAACAACACCTTCACTCACTATTCTGGTAGCATATAGGTATATGGCAAATAGGAATCCTTTGTATCTTGTAATATGTTGCCTTTTATAGATCCTTTTGCAAATGAATGGTCTTGATCATCCCTAAATGGCCATAGGATGAATGTGAGAAAGTTATATTTTTTCTTCTCTTTACAAATTGTCTCCAATCTTTTAATCTTCAAACTTCATGATTATGATGCGTAGATATGGTGTGAGTAAATACATTTATTTATCCATTTACCTTTAATAATTTTTTCCTTTTCAGGTAATTTACATTCACTAGTTCTCCCTTTTTCTTCTTCTTTTATTATTTATTTATCCAACCAAAAAATTATTCCTTTTCACCTTAAATTGATATCTTTTCAACGTGGACATACTTATCAATGATTTTTTTCCTCTCAAAGCTTATGATAAGATAAGTTGGATGTATGTAAGATTACTCCTAATGCACTTGGGGTTTGATATATGTTTTATTAATTGGGTGATGGGGTGTATAACGGACATCAGTTTTGTTGTTCCTATTAATGTGGTGGAAACACCATTATTCGAAAGTCAGAGAGGTCTAAGACAGGGATGCCCACTATCTCCTTTTCTCTTTCTATTGGCAGCAGAAGGCTTAAGTCAATTGTTAGTGGCTGCTAAAAGGAGGGGGGACATTAAGGGCATAGAGATTTCCATTAATATGCAGATTACCCATATCCTTTTTTTTGATGATATCCTTATTTTTAGTGATGGAAGCAGAAGAGAGATTAGTTATCTAAAATCAGTCATTGAGCTCTTCCTCTTGGCAACATGAATGAGTATAAATGTAGGCAAATCAGTCATCATAGCAGAAGGACTCTCGGAGGAGGAAATTAGAAGAACAACAGTGGAGCTTCCATATGAGGTTATGGGAATGGGATATAGCTTAAGGTACCTTGGGTTTACTCTCAAACCAAACTCTCATAAAACTATGGACTGTATGCGGCTAGTGACTAAAATAGAAAAGAGAGTGAATCATTGGAGTTTCAGATGTCTATCTAGAGCAGGAAGATTGGTGTTGATAAAATCTATTCCCATGGCTATTCTGGTATACTAGGCCATGCTCTCATGGGTTCCTAAAATTATTCTAGAGAAGGTGAGGAGAACATGAAGAAAATTTATGTGGGAAAGATCTAAGGAGGAAAGGGTGATGCCTTGGCTGGCCTGGGATAGTATTGCAAGACCAAAATACTGGGGAGGTTGGGGTTTGAAAGTGCTCCCCTCCTTCGTAGCCTCCCTAGCTGCCAAAATGGGTTGGAGAATTATGTTCAAAGAATCATTATGGTCCCAGGTCATGAAGTGGAAATACATTGACCCTATAGAGCTGATAGAATGGCTATGATCTCCGGGGAAAAAACCATCTAGAGCATTCGTGGTCTGCAAATCCATTCTGGGATCACTGAATATCATTGAAGAAGGTCTGATTTGGTAGGTAGGTAATGGGGAACAGGTCAAAATCGAGATGGATCCCTAGGTAGGGTGCAATGAGGCCTACTCTCTCTCGGTGGAGTTGAGGACACTTCTAAGGGCCAAAGGCTTCCACTTTATAAATCAAATTGCAAAGGAGGTTGTTTCCTCGCACTGGAAGCAGGGATGGATGACAGGGGAAGACCTGCAGATTGACCCTGTCTGGCATGAAGAATGGCAGAAGTTTACAAGTGAACTGATTAGATCGAATGTGTGTATCAGGGATAGAGAGGATGAATTAAGGTGGGTACATGCCCCCTCGGGCTAGTATACACCAAAGTTCAGATATGCATACCTCATGGCCAAAAAGGGATGGGAGGCACCAACATGGTGGGCTAAACAATTGTGGAAGTTGAAATGCCCATCCAAAAGCAGGACCTTCTTCTAGTGCATATTAAAAAACAAAGTACCAACCTGGGACAATATGCTAAAAAGGAAGAAGGAGGGCCCGGGTTAGTGCCTGCTTTGTAAATCAACGTTTGAATCAATATCTCACCTATTTATTCATTGCTATTTCAGTAAACTAGTCTAGGAAGAGATGATGGAAGTTGTAGGTAAATCACAAAGGTGGGATGGGGTGTTGGTTCCGGAAGCTTGGAAGGAATGGTGGCAGGGGAGTCAGTAGGAAAATTGGAGGGCACTCCCCCTTCTAATCTCTTGGGGCATCTGGCTTGCAAGGAACAAAGAAATATTTAAAGATAAGGAGACCCAAACACAGGTCATAGCTCATGAGATTGCGGCTGTCTATGCCCAAATTCCAGAACCAAAGTCTAAAAATAATCCTAGGGTGATCACCCCAGAGGTCATTAGGGGAGATATGCCATGGGCTTTCTTTGATAGAGCGTCCAGTGAAGAAAACTGTTGTGGGGCTAGTATTTTGATTCATCTAAGTCCAGAGACTCGTAAGGATGCTTCGGTGGGGCTCGGGAATGGAACAAACAACTTTGTCGAACTTAAGGCTCTACATATGTTGCTGTGTTGGTTGATCGAGTTGGGCTATCTATCAGTACAGATCTTTGGGGACTCATTGGACATTGTCAAATGGTTCAATAAGGAATTCATGTGCCAAAACTATTTATTAAAACCTATCCTTGAATAACTTTGGTCATGAAAAAATCACTTTTCTTACATATCTGTATGTAAAATTTATAGGGAGCGGAACGAGGCAGCAGACCTCATTTCTAAGGAGGGCATACAACAGATTTTGGGCAGCTAGAAAATAAAGGATGTAGGTCCAGAGGGCCTCGTGGAGATGGATCATGCCCCATTCCTTTAATAGTTAGATTGAGCTCTTGATGTGGAGTTAGGATCTACATCTTTGTCTGAGTTTTTTTGTATTTTATGCTTTCAGTATCATACTTTCTACTCTGTGGTACAAACTCTTTTGATTTCAGACATTTTCATACTATATGACACATATAAATACTCTCATGTATATGTTTTTGGTCAGCTTCTAGGATCCTGTTTAGAGCTCTTTTCCTCATAAGAAGAAGCTTAGGACTAGAAGGGCAGCGCTTTTGGCCAGCCTCTTTGCTCCTGATGAGTTGTTTTCCTCATAAGAGGAGGCTCTAGACGAAGATGGATGGTGTGGTTTTGACATACATGGTTACTCAGGAGGGCAACGCTCCAGCAAATGTTTTTTATATCTGCAATTTTTTTTGGATATTGGTCATATGTAAATGTCCGAATGATATGGTTTGCAGTCCTGTGTGACTCTCAAACAGATAGAATGCTTAATGCGTGTACACAACAAACTTTTTATTGACTAATATAAAGTTTCAATTTTTGTCTCTACGAGATATATATATATATATATATATATATATATATATATATATATATATATATATATATATATATATATAGAAACAAAATTAAATGAAAACAAATGTTGTGAAGAGGAAATGAAATGTCCCAGAACATGGGGGGAATCAAGATTGGTAAATGAATGTTCTTTTATTGCTTCAATGAGTGAATACAACTCTGCATAAAATGGTTCGTAAAATATGAAGGAGTGGACAAAGTCACTTTTAAATAGATCAACAACAACTCCTACACAACTATCACATCATCAATACCTGCCAATAGTGAAGAGTGGAAAAAAATAAAGATGATAACTCAACAATACCTTCCAATAGTGAAGAGTGGAAATCCAACATAAAATAAATATGAAATCCAACAAAAAATAAAGATGAAGTTCCAGTTCAGTGATCGTTAACCTATAAACCTTTGTCTTTGTGCTCTTGAATTCTATTGGGAAGAAGTATGCAATCCAACAATCTTCATTATCTCACAAAGATCAAATGCAAGAGGTAAGAGGAAAAAAACAATAAAACATAAACCTTACAACACCAACCAAGACCTTCATTCACTATTCTAGCTGCATATAGGTATATGGAAAATATGAATCCTTTGTATCTTATAATCTATTGCCTTTTATAGATCTTCTTGCAAATTAATGGTGATATATGGCAAGTAGGAATTCTTTGTATCGTATAATCTGTTGCCTTTTATATATCTTCTTCCAAATGAATGGTCTTGATGGTCCCTGAATGGCCATAGGATGAATGTGAGAAAGTTGTATTTGTTTAGTGGGTTTGCAAATTATCTCCAATCTTTTAATCTTCTCTTTGTTCATTTATTTATCCATTACCTCTAATAAATTTTTCTTTTGGGGTAATTTTCATTCACTCGTTCTCCCTTTTTCTTCTTTTTATTAGTTATTTATCCAACCAAAAAAAATATTCTTTTTCCCTTTGAATTGATATCTTTTTCAATGTGGACATGCTTCTTTACCCTATCAATAATTTTGTTTTTTCTCTCTTGCCCTCTTTATGGATCGTAATCAAGATGTTTCTACCTATTTGCATGTAATTTTGTATAGTTTTGGAAAGCTTCAGAAAGCCACTCAATAGTAGTTGAATTTGGAGTTGTCTTTAATGTGATTTTTTGGAGTTGCCAATGCAACAATCGCGCTGAAAAATTTGAGGTGAAATCTTGATTTGTGTTATTTAATTTGGTTTTTTGACTGTACATATGGTTTTAGCTCCGTCAAAAACTCATTGGACACTTCGATTGTGCAAAAATTATCCATCAAACTTGTGATTTCAATAAATTCTTATGAAATTTTAGAGAAATTATACAAGAAAATTCCACCAAAAAAACTTCCAAAAAATAGCACTAAAAACACTGACTACGTTTTGACTTCATGTTGCTGGTATTATTGTATTCCGTGGATTCTTTTTTTGGTAGCCCGAACATCCGTTCTAGAGAATGACATCATAAATAGTCTTTACGAGATTGGACTGATATCATTTCCATGGCTGCTTTGGCTTACGTGTGCAACAATTTTTTTTTATCTAAAAGTGCTCGTCTTGCTGTTATAGCTTCCTTTAACATTGACGAAAAACCCTTTTCATATGTAATTGAAATCATGTATCTATATGCGTGGAGTGGAGGGTACGTAGAACGCGCTCCATATATGTTGGGTCTGTTGCATATATTTCGGTGGTCATCCAAAGTCATTCGAAGATGAAAGGCCTTCTTTGAAATAAATATCCGAGGGTCGCTAGCAGGTACATAGTTGTGTGTTCTTTTGAATATAAATTGGGAGTATAATACTTATTATATATATATTTTGTGCATTGATAAATTATTTTGGACTATCCTTGGCGTCAAGTATAGCCGCAGCGCAGCGGTTGACATGGATAAGATGAGTGTATCAAATTTCTTCTTAATTTTTGACAAAGCTAAGGGACTCCAAGGTGTAAATATTTATGATAAACTCGTTTGATGTTTGACTTATGACACATTATGGAGCACATTCTTCAATAAGAATATGGAGACCTTTTGCCTTGGAGGGAGGAACAAGATATTTTCTTTCGATTTTTGAAAAGAATATTAAGGCTTGTGATGCACACACATACATATGAGTAGATCTGAATATGCGAAGAAAACTCGCAATGGCTTGCAGAATCTTTGAAATTGTTAACATGCATCAACAGATATGGCTGACTACCACAGGTTGGCTCTTACATAGACAAGAGGTTGGTGCATCTAGGAAGTCGGTGTTTGCTGATATGAAGGGGGTGGGGCTTCTTGTGAGTGGGCGCTCACAAAGAATTATGTAATCAAAGTTGGTGCTTTAGATTTACATCATAATAAAACAAGCTTTGGTGGTTTTTCTCCTGAAAGAGTTTCCATGCTAAAACACTATGTACAAATTTCATGTGAATGATTTCTTATTTTATATGAATTGCTAATCGTTGAATGATTGGTTAAATAGGTTTAAAATTTGCGATTATTGATTCTCCCCCCTCCCTCTCAGTAATTCTTGATTCCTAATAATTGGTATGATAGTTGGTTCCTTAAGGATTTTTCTAACTACTAGAAGGTAGGTCTGCAGGGAATCATGGCAAGTCAGGAAAATCAAGATGCTTACTCAAGCAAAGGACCAGCATTTGATGGAACAAACTGTGTTCTAGAAGGTTAGAATGGAATCCTATCTCATGATGTTTGGAGTGGATGTATGGGGCTTTGTACTAGTTGGATATGTTGTTCTAGAATCTCCTCCAACAGATCCTGATGAATGAATAAGTTATGTGGATAATGAAAAAGCTATGAATGCTATTATGTTTGGCCTTAACCAATGTGAACCACTGAAAGTAATGCTATGTCAATTAGCTAAGGGGGTTTAGGATAAACTTGATAAAAATTATGAGGGAGATGAAAAAGTAAAACAAGCCAAGCTTCATACCTTTAAAATAATATTTTAAAGTCTAAGGATGAATGATGATGAAAGGATTGTCGAATATTTACTTAGGGTCGATGAGGTTACCAATATTATTAGGGCGCTCAATGAAGAACTAAAGGAAGGAATAATTTTTTAGAAAGTATTAATATATCTTCCAATGAGATTTAGTGCTAAGATCTCAACTATATAAGATATGTGAGATCTAAAATCCCTCACAATGGATTAGTTGCATGGGATTCTCATAGCCTATGGGATGAGAATTGGAAAAGAGAAGGTAGTGTTCGCATTGATGTCAACATGGAATTAGTACTATCTATCTTATCATTGATGTCAACCTAATGTTGGTATCCTTCATGATTTGAGATGAGTTATCATTGATGCAGAGATCCTGATCCATGTTAAGGAGGTTGGCCAACTAGGCCTCCATGTACTTAACTTGATATAAATGTGTTTGACATATTAATACTATTTTGATGATGTTCTTGATGATATAGAAGAGTTAGAGGACGTTTAACTAGGTCTGGAGAATGTGTAAGAGGTGTTTCAGGCCTTGGATACACTTGCAGATCAATTGTTGACGAATCAAGTGCTTGAAACTAGGGTATCATAGGTCACTTGAAGCATACCTATGTTAGGAGACAAGGTAACGACTGTAGTGGAGGAATATTAGAGGCAAATTTTTTTGTATTACTGTGTTTTATTTGTCAGTACTAATAGTGTATCACAGGGAGATCTAGTGTATGCACATGGTAGAGAAAAGGAGGATTGTGTAGCTTCTTGATTGTGAGACTAATGTATTTATGTTTGTAGGGGAAGAGACATTGGTTTTATAGATGAATGGTTGATTCATTATTTGTATGATTTGTTTTTCTCAGTGTGAGGATTTGAGGAGTGTGATATGGTTGTTTGTATGGATCCATAACTTGTTGTACGTTGTTAATTATTGTTTTGAGTGAGTTGTTGTGTTGAATAGTATATTGCTATTGTATTGAGAGAGTGTGTAAGGTTCATATTTGTTGTGTCATTGCAAGAGGTTGTGTAGGTTGTTATTGTAATATGACCATATTGGTTGTTGAGAGATTGTGTTGGAGAGAAAACATTTAGTTCATGATGTGTTTATTACATGTGTGAGTCCAGTGTGAAAATTAATGAAAAGAGGCTTAATATTTTTGTATATGCAGAGTATATGGGCCATAGTTTAAAAATAGTTGAAATAAGTTCCATGATATGTGCTTGAAGGTTTGTGCCTTGAGAGGGTGAGTCGTGGCTTACAGATTCAGGGTGTAGTGGCATCCTTCAGGTAGTGGCCCGAGAACTTAGGAGTGGTGGGTTCAATCCAATGGTGGTTATGCGAGACTTATTGGTAGTAGTGGCTTCTAGCAAGTTGTGGCCTGCAAATGTAATGGAGTGGTGGCTTCCTGAAGGTGGTGGCCTACAAATTTCATACAATTTTTTTTCTGAAGAAATTCGTGTTTCACATGATTAGTAGGTAGTGGATTTCGCACTGGTGGTGACTAGTGAATCAAATGTAAAAGAATTTTACAATAATAGAAGAGACAACGAATATGACTATTTGTTGATGGTGTTTTTGCCCTTGTGTTGTTGATATGTGCCTTAATGGTTTATGGTTTATGCATTGTCGATATCATTGTTATATGCTCATTATTATTATTGCTCACATGATTCTAGTTGTAAACATGTTATTTGATGTTAATACATTGTAATGTGTTGGTAAAAAAAGTGTGTGATTAAGTTAAAGCTTAATAAAGGCTAAAAATTGTTCATAAATCACACTATTAATTCACCCCTCCCCCCCTCTTAGTGCTCAAGGTTTTTAACAAGTGGTATTAGAGAAGGGCTCTTGGTTGCAACTTAATTGTTGGAGAGTAGATCTAGGAAAATTAGGTGAAATTTTTTATTTTTTATTTTATTTTATTTTCAGAATGAATCCTCGAGGAGTATCTCCATTCACAATATAATATTTCAAGGTATGGAAATATAAGGTGAAATCCTTATTATTCTCTAGTGGATCTAACTTTTGGCAACTTGTTTTTGTAGAAATTATGTTGTATATTTGCAACAACTCATGATGTTTTAACCAAAATCACAAGATACAAACCTACTATACTATTTTTCGGACATTATTTCACAATTTAGAACAAAAATTTCAGACATGCACGAAGAAATAACACAAATGCAACAAGTATTTTTATCTGTGGAAAAAAATCTGCAAAAAACCCCAATTCTCTTGCATTAATCAGATGAAATAAAATGGGTTGCAATTTCTTTTCTCAACTGATCTCACCCTACAAGTGCCAGAAAATCTCTCCTCTCACTGAAGGCCTCTGACCTAGAATTAGTAAATTTCTACCTTTGCTTGAGCTCCTATTTACTTTCATTGTTCCTTGAGGAATTAGACCCCTATTATTTAGGAAATTCCTCCAATTGTTTGCAAAATTACTTTAGGTTGATCATCTAACTACATGCAACACCTGTACACTCAGAACTAGTCTAAAATTGATGTTACACTGCCTTTGAATCTCCATCTCAACTGGGTAACTCGAATTCTCTTCATGCACTATATATTTTGGTTCCATTAATCAGTTAATTGGATGATTACTGAGTTTGACTGAAGTCCCACTGCACAACTTGACCCTTGCTAGTTCTTCCAACAGTTGGAACTAGTTTAAATGAAAACAACATTAGATAATTGACCTTGATTGTTACAAATTAGAAATCACACTTGCTAAACTCAACTCTAACTCCTCCAACTCGAATTTATTGAGTAAAATAGGTGACACAAGGCATGTCACTCAATTTAACATCATCCAAGTTGTGTGTTGATGTGGAAATCTGAATTTTTTCAATTTAATTGAAGAAAAATCAAATTGAGAAATTCTTGCTACATTTTTCAACACTCCCTCTTAGAAAGAAAGGGATTATCAACCACCCCTATCCTGCACCTATTGAACTCAGACTTTCCTCTTGACAAGGCATTGTTCCTCTGTTAGAATGTACTGCAACAACACGATCCACCTCTGCACACAATCTCATAGATGGTGATACTAGATATCTATATTCTTGGATCAATAATGAAGAAAAAGATTCTCATATACCTTGATGCAAATCTAATTATCATATTATATAATATTTGGATCCATCATTTGACCAAATAATCCATCAAGTGTCTTTCTAATCCATATAGCCTCAAATTTTGTTTGACTAGGAGCCATGTATTCTTCTTTTTCTGAGCTCAGTGCCATAGATATTTTCTTCCTAATGTACCAAGAAAACGATACAGAACCAACACTGATAAATACACCTGATGTGCTCTTTTGTTCTGATGGACTCCCCACCCAATATGCATCTGTGAAGGTGATCAAAACTAGATCAAGGAACTAAGGATTAGCTCAAAATTCAAAATTATAGGATTGGGTTGAAACTAAGATGGTTGCATAGGTCTCATTTTCCTAATTACGGCGCTGCAAATGGTTTGAAAAACGTACACCATATGAAGAAGTTATTGCACTTTGAATGTCGAGTGGGTTCGGCGGAGCACGGAGGGGCCAACCCTCCTCCCATGGAAACTCATCATATGACTAGTGTGGGAGCTTAATGTTAAGAGTGCTTAAGGAGCATAATCTCAGGTTTAATATTTAATTAATCTTTAGTTAAGTGGAGTTTAATATGGCGGAGATCCTAGAGGAACTCCCAAATTTAGGCAGACTTCCACTTTTAGTGGAGTTAACTGGCAGTTGCCCCACATTTAGTGGAGGAAATTGGGGCAAAGTTGTTTTGGTCATAACTCTCTCATTATGGAACAAAATTGGATGAAATTTTAGTCAATTTTGGGTCTATTCGACCTCCTGAACACTTTGGGATAGGTTTCGGGTTGAATGGAGGTGATCTTCAGAGGCGTTTTCTTTAGGGAAGATGAAGGAGCCATCAGGGCCACCATGAGACAAATTTAGTTTGAGGCCTAACCAGGGGAGTTAGAGTCGTTTTCTAGAGTTCCAATAGTCTAAATTGGATAATTAAGATGTTTTGAATCTGATTAAATTGTTTATAGAGCCTATAGATAACTTTTGAAGGCCGAAAAGCTTCAGCAAAGTTCCAAGGGTCATTAGTGCAAGCTTTTTCCAGCAACAATGCAGGGCTTAGAAAGAGTTGTTTGAGACCATATACAGTGAATAAGTGGTCATTATTAACTGAAAACATCATTATGAATCTAGTTAAATAGTTTTCAGAAAGTTTTAAATAAATTTAGAGGTCGAAAACGTAGCAGAGAAGTCTTCCTTAACCCAGTGCCAAGGGGTGCCGATTGGTGATTGAGGCGAAACCAGAGTAGTCGGAGACCTTTTTTGGTGAAAAAATAGTATAAATTAGCTATTTAAGACATTTTGGAACCAATGGAAGTGGTTTTAGAATGTTTTGATAACTTATATAGCTTGAGAAGTTGATTTGAAGTTTTGGTCAGCCCTAGGCAAACTGTGGAGGATAGCCTATTTGGGGAATGCAGTGCTCAATTTGAGAAATCTATTAGTTGATAATTGATGTATGATGTGTATTGGATATAGAATTAGTGGTTTTAGTGACAGAAACAGAATTATAAGGGATTTTTTTCCATTTGGAAGCTTAGAGTAGCTTAGTGCACCGACAGAAGGAATCATGTCAACAAGAGCATAAAGTTGTTTACAAAGTTTTGAAAACCATTAGAGGGATTTAAATGGTATTTTTAGTCCTTTGGATCATTGTTGTATTCATTGGAATTAATTATTTACTTTTTAAAAACACTTACCATAATCCCAAAGAGCTAACTCCTGATGATAAAGCTCAAAGGAGACATAGCCCACAAGATTTTGGGTGAACTCCTAGATTAAAATTTCTGTTGTGTTTGAATGATTATTTGTTGCATTATGTCGCTATCATACATGTTAAATTATAGAAAGAACAAATGAAGTTAAGACACATAAACATTAAAAATTCATACACCACTATCAAGTAAATAATTCCGCAAAATTGTCAAGTAAAAGCTAGATCATTTTAACTTAAACTAAGTGATAGGTTCTTGAAATACATACAAGTTATCCAAACCATTTTCAGATCAGAAGGCATGCAAATTCACTTCCTTTGTCTGTTTTTATCATAGTCCAAAATGGGTAGTGCCTTTGAGGTATCGTAGAACATGCTTAGCTTCCCTCCAAAAATAATTTGGTCAGTCAAACCATAGCATCGCTCAACTGATTGAATACATAGCACATATATGGCCATGTGTTCACAAGACACATGAGTGAACCCACAAACTGTCGATAAACAGTAACATCCACTTCCTCACCTGAAGTGGCATCCTCATTCCTCCAGTTGGTCACTAGAGGAGTCTCCATAGGTTTGAATCTATCCATATATAACCTCTGAAGTATCTCATTGGAATACTTTCATTGAGAGGAAAATAGTTCCTCATTTCCTTGCCACACTTCCAATCCAAGGAAGCAGTACATGAGACCCATGTCCTTCATTTCAAAATCTCTCGCAAGGTCATCCTTGAATGATCTCATCTGTTGTTCATCACCAATTAAAATTAAGTCATCAACATATAATAAAATAATAAAAAAATTACCTTCTACCAAAATATGATAGAGTTGTGCATCCATTTCACTTTTGGTGAAGCCCAACTCGCTGAGATAGTTATTGTTCCTAGTGTACCAAGCATGAGGTGCTTGCTTTAGACCATACAACGCTCTCTTGAGTCTGCACACATGATAATCTCAATCAAAAGTCTCAAAGACTTCTGGTTTCTCGATATACAACTCGTCATCAATAACTCCATTGAGGAATGTTGTTTTCACATCCATATAGTCGATATTCCACCCCATCTATGTAACCAAATAAATAATTGATCTAATGGATGAGTACCTTTCTACAGGAGAAAAGGTCTCCTCATAGTCAATCCCTTCAACCTGAGAGTAACCCTTGGCCACAAATCGAGCCTTGTACTTTTCTATGCTTCCGTCTGCTGCATGCTTTACCTTGAAGATCCATGTTGAACCAACCACTGATTTATATATTGGTCTTGGGGCACTTCCCAAATGTCGTTTCTTACAATGGATTCATACTCCTCCATCATTGAATCAATCCATACAGTTTTCTCCCCTTCTTCTTCGAAAGAAGATGGCTCAGTCTCTACAAGCTCAATCATCAGAACCATATAGCTAGTGTATTGATCTGGTTACCTTCTATACCTACTCTGATTTGAAGGAGCACCCACATTCTCCCTCACATATTATACAATTTTATTAGCTTCCCTAGTCACATTACTACCTTCTATGGATGGTTCTGCTTGAGTGGCTATCTATACTCTCTGCTCCTCAATTTTTGGCTGCTCCATAACTTCCTCAGGTTCCTCCTTTGGAGCTAAGATAGCACCACATGGATTTCCCCTCATTAAATTTTACATCCCTTCGCACAATTTTCATTCTAAGAGATGAAAATTACACACAGTAGTTGTGGGGAGTTTTTGTGTAACCCACAAATACCCCTACTCTATTGTTGGCTCTAGATTCTTCCTAGCATATTTGGATACATGGCAGTAGTCAAAGGCTCCAAAAATCTTGAAGTGCCACACATCTAACTTCCTCCTCAAAAAAGTGTCCTCTAGTGTAATCATGCCTAAAATTTGATGATGACATCAGTTATGAAAATGGACTGTTGTGTTGCATGCTTCAGCCCATATGTACAGAGTTAGGACTTGGTCATGCAACATCACCCTCATTGCTCCCATAATTCTACGACTCTTTCTCTCAACCACCCCATTGTGTTGTGGGTTTTGGGGTGTTTTAAACTCTCGTAAAATGGCTTATTTTGCACAAAAAAATTTAAATTCATTCGACACATACTCACCTCCATTATCACTCCTGAGAGCCTTCACCTTCTTGCCTGTTTCTTTCTCCACCAATGATTTGAATTCTACAAACTTGGAAAATGTCTCATCCTTCTTCCACATGAAGAGGTTCCAACACTTTCGTGAGAAGTCATCAATAAAAATGATGAAATATTTGTGCATGGAAGTGGAGCATGTTGAGAAAGGTTCACAGACATCAGAGAGGATCCTTCCCAGGACTGCATGCACTTTGTTGTCCTGATCATGGAAAGTGGATTTTGTGTAATTCCAAAAATTACACCCTTTGCATACATCATGTTTCTCAAGTTCTCCTTTTGGGAGGTTTTTGGTTATTTGTTGCATGAGCTTCAAAGCTCCATGACGCAACTGGCCAAGTATTCTATGCCAAATTTCATCAACATCGCCACTTTTGACCATCTTCATTTTTTGTCTTAATTTAAAACAATCCTCAACATCTAGTTTGTACAAGTTCTTCCCCCGAGCGCTAATATGCTTCACCTTTCCCATGGCTATGTGTCTCAGGAATTTCATTCCTCTATTAAAGACCACATCATATCCACAGTCCTCCAAAATGACAATAGAGCCAAGATTTTTCTTTAGGCCAAGAATGAACATGACATCCTTGAGCCTAAGGGGGGATCTTGAATGCCTCTAAAAGGTGACTTTACCAATCTCAGTCACACTATACCTTCTGTTGTGCTTCCTTTGTTTTGGCCAGATTGGCGAGACCAAAATACAAGACAACATCAAACCACTTTGGGATCTCAGGATCTAGCCCTCCTGGATCCAGACAGGGATTTCTCTATATATGTAAAGAATGATATATCTTTAAGGCCAGTTTATGGTATTAGGCTAGTTATGAAGCACAAGGGTTTTGGGTTTGTTTTTTTGGTTGGAGATCATTAACTGAGAAGGTCATGTGAAGTGAAGAAGGAACTAAGTAGTAGGATGTTTCAGCATGGGAAGATAGGTCAAGAGAAAGTGTCAATCCATTGGGCTATGGAGTCATAAAAGGGTTTAATTTCATAACAACTATCCAAGGGTTTCCATAGGGCAAGTCATCTATACCAAATGATCTCTTTAGATAGGTGGTGAGATGGAGCATTAAGAAGTGGGTGAAAGAAAGAAACCAAAGTGCAGCCTAAGATCAGGTAAGGAATTTTAACCTATCTTGATTTTGACATACTTTCAAAGGAAACTCTCAATAAAGACACAAAGGGTAGCTTAAGATCAGGTAAAGACTTTTAACTTAGCCTGCTTTCAACATACTCTTAAGGAAAACAATCCAAAAGTCCTCATAACCTCTTTCAGAAAAAAGAAAACATTTAAGATTAAACACAGAGTAAGGCCTAAGATTAGAGAAAGACTTTTAACCTTCTCTGCTTTTGACACCAACTCACAGGGAAGCTTTCAAGACAAACTGTTGGAGAAGAAACTAGAGGATAGGGCTAACCATAGACTTCCCTAGTTCAATATTTACTTAGCATGAGATGAAAATATCTTTCAAGGACAATGTTTCAAGTTGTACTTAGCAAGACATGGGCTCACCAATATTTCTTGACTGGTTATACTCTATAGAATTATCCTTAAAATACACAATTAGAGGAAAACATAGAGATAAATATTAACAGTGAGATTTAGGGTACTTCCAACAGTGTGTCCTAATCTATGCTTGTTTTTCTTTATTGTAGAATAATGGACAGTATGAAGAACATGAAAGGAGACAATTACATTAAGGAAAAAATCACCAATAATATAGACCAGGATCCTGTGAATCTGCTTGTTCAATTGATGTGAAAAACTAGTCACATACTTTGAGCCCATTGGCTTTTAACAGTCCAAACTTTCTTCCCATCTTACTATATTACAAACTACTCAGCTACTTTCCCCCAATAATAGTTCAAACAGTCAATAAAATCCCAACCCTTTACAATGAATCTTCAATGAATACTTATAGGTGAATGAGGAGGTGGAGTAGTAGATATGAACTTAAATGATTCATTAAGACATGGGGGAGGAAGTATTTGAATGCCCACTCTACTTAATGGTTCTGCATTACATGTTGGTACCCTTTAGGCTAGTTTAGAAGTCTTTGTCAAGTTGACAATAACTTTAGGTATGTCTCTTGAAGTACTCTTTGGCTGTTGGTACTCTGTTTTGTCTTTTGTGACAAGTAAGGTGAAGATTTTGTCTTTCAGGTCTTCCATACTTCATAACCAATGCACTGATAGTTCTAGGAGCTTTCTGTCAGAATAATAACTATTATGGGCTCAATGAGGCATAAAGAATGCTGTGGGAATCTGTCCTTCTTAGGAAAAATAACATTCTGCTAATATTAAATCACTGATATGGCTTGATGTGTGCTTTAGGCTTCATTAAGCCTCCTTGATCATCTTTGGGTCTTTATCTGTGTCCTTTATCCTTTTAGACATTGGATTATGAGCATTAAGTCTTCAACATTAAGCATTAATCCTTTAATTCTTCTTCTGATACTTTTTGCTGCTTCTTCTGACCTGTGTTTGTGAATATACAAGCTACAGAGGCACTGGAGGGTTTATGTCTGGGTTTGATAACTCGATCTTCAATAAAAAATGTGTTAACCCTCTCAAGTGTCTTCCTTCGTGATCTTTGTCTCTGGGATAGTCCTTCTACGCTTTATATCACCATGACTGTGACTGTGGAGACAGAATGAATTCACCACTCTGTAAACCCTGCAAAACACGATAAACACATTATAAAAACCCGTGTAAGTGAGGATGGTTGCTTCAGAGACTCGTGGGGATGGAGGAGCAGTGACGGGAAAAATTGGATTCAATGGAAAATGGGCTTAAAATCATGGCGGAAGGTGAAACAAGTCTGATGGGAGTTTGGGTGCGACGTGCGTTGTGGACCGTTAGATTAGAATAATCAATGGTGGAGATTGTCAGATGAAGTAGTTGGGAGATCAGATGAATGGTGGATGAGATAAAAATGTGATATAACATGGGTCGTTAGATCATGGTGATCTACGATTGCGATCCTTCGATGGGGCGTTTGGGAGAATGGATGAAAATGTGAGTGAATGGGGTTGCGATATAATAAGAGCTGTTCGATCTCGGAGATCGATGGCTGGGATTAAAAGCCAAAGTTGCATTGTGGAGGGCGGTAAGGCAGAAAACCGGAATGGTTTTCACGCAACAAAAAGGGGGAAAGCAGAAATGCCCAAAAAAATGTGATTCCATATAGCATCTGACGCGTGAAAAATAAAAACCGCCCATTTCGTGTAATTTTGAAACGTTAACTTTTGGGCGCAAAAATTTTGCGAAACGGAGTGGCAAACTCACAAATGATGGCAACAAATTTGACGGCAGTAATGAAAACGATAGTAGTGGAGTCGCCTGAGGAAGGTGTGGTGGGCCTGGGATGACGTGTTCTATCTTGTCGCGTAGTGAACGAATATTGGTTCATCGCGCTACGTCTTGATCATTGGATTGTACATCGGATCTGCTGAGATTACATAGTGAGAGAGTTTTTGAAAGGAGAAAAGGAAAGCCGAATTAGTCATGTGAGAAAAGGTCCATGTTGTTGATCTCGCAAAACATCAACTCATTCACATCCATTTCAAATCATAACGTCGGGTTTATGAAAACAAAGGAAAATAAGGTTCCGGAAGAGGTTTTAAGCTCTTTTAGCACCCGATTGCGGGGCTAGGAATGCATGGAGGAAGGGGATTAAAGGACACAAGCCCTCGGGGGCTTAAATTTCTTATAATGTAAAAATATTGTTTTAGGCCCAAAATTAGTGCTTTTTAAGCCAAACTAAAGGTTTCGATAGGCAAAAGAAGGGATTTTTAAACCAAATAAAGGGAAATTATAAGGTTTAAAGGGGTTTAGGATGATATGGATGTTGAAATGAAGGTCTTCAGAGGAATTTTTTGTGAAGGGAATAAGGGTGAAAAATGGGGATTTTGTGGGAATGAAATGGAGAAAATGGAGGCCTTTGAAAGAAGTCTCTTTCACAAAACAGTAGGGCTCATTAATGGAAACAATAGTGAAGATAATTATGAAGGATAGAAACCACATGGAGGCTTCAAGGATGATAGATTTACAAAGGAAATTTTTCTCTTGAAGGCTCAAAAACATATTTAGCCACCTATTTGCTTTGAAAAAATATTATAGGTGGCTAACAGTGGCTCCACATGGGGATGGCATCTTCTTGAAGGTACCAAGAATCTCATATATGATCTTTGGAAGTAGGCCAGATGCCTGGTACTTGACCATATTTTCTTCTTTGATCAACTGCTGCATACATGATGTGCATTATATCAACAGAAACATTTTCCCAAACAACTACCTACCCATCCTACTGTCCTAACATTTTTTCTTCAAGATGCACTTAGACTTGCAGACCTTTCACATCATCATTTTTTATTGCAAACAGGAAAATAAACCTATCTACTGCCACCCTTATTTCTCCATGAGACCAGATTAAAAATTTGGACTCATAGCTTCTCTACCTAAACTAATATCTGCCAGGATTAAACTGTCTGACAAATTTTCATTCTCTGCATTCTAAAACAGAAATTTAAATACACAAAAACCAAGATTAGACTGTCTGATTTGCAGTGGGTCCATGGCATAAAGACAAGATGCACATGGACTGAACTTTGAAGAAATTGAAAACAAAATTTGAAGGCTTCAGATCTAAAAAAACACCAGCATCCTTCATTCTTCTTATGACTCAGATTTTGAGCTTTTTAGAGTCACCTTTCTTTCTTCATTTCAGCTCTAGTTCTGATCTTGTTAGAGTTGCTTCTTCTTATTTTCTCTGCTAGTTCAAGTTTTGAGCTTGTTTGAACCCTTCTCTTTCTATTTTTTTATTTTTTGAATTTTTCTTCAAAGTAAAATAAAAAACCAACTAAATTCTCATAGGCTGAGATTGATTGAGATTCCTACCTACCCTACTCTAACTTGGAAATATCTATTATTTTTATGATACAATAGTGCCAGTGCAGCCAGTTAAGTAGTAACAAAAAAGGATAGAAAATCTGACTACCTGTTAGAGATAACCATAGGGTACTTTTAATGTGGGTCTTCAAAACCAAGGCCACCTCCAGTGGTGACCACTCTTGGTCTATCTATCTCTTGCAAAGGGTCAATGCTTGGGAACTTGAGCTAATCACGGCCTCCATATATTCTACCATAGGATCAACAAAAACATGATATAAAATCTCTTTCTTTAGGCCTTCCATGACTGGTAGGCTATCTGCATCCTTGACAGCTTTGATCACTACATCTTCAGTGTGGCTATTGAAAGAACAATCATCCTCTTCTTGGTTGGGAGTATTTGGCAGGTAAGTTTCCACCAGGATTAATTCTTCTTCCACTAGATCAAGAAAAATATTCCTTTGAGAAAGAAAATCTTCCTCATCTTCATTGTAACCTGAACTGGAGGACTCGTAATATTTGGCAGTGCTGTCCTCTTATAACCCTGGTAGGTTCTACTTGAATGGGATGAACTCTGTGAAAATATCAACATATTCTTGAGCAGGGGTTTCTTTGATTATCTCAACCCTTTCAGGAGAAGGTTCAGGATATTCAACTTGCTCAAGAGTTTCTTCATTGCTTTCTTCCTCATCCTCTGAGCTGAAAGGCTACTGATTCCCAATCACATGAAAACCATTATTGATGATCTGATATAAAGCATAGTGAAGATTCAATGAATCTTCACCTGCTACTAGACTTCCATAACTTTCTTCATCAATATCATAAATAGCCTGACTTGGCTCATTACTTTCTTGAAGTTGATGGACATGATCTTCCTCCCACAAGTCTACTGATGATGGTCCTGCAGGATTAGCTTATATTTGGAAAAAATCATCATCAGATAGATCAAGACTAGAAAAATCATAGTTATAAGCAATGTTACTGATCAAACCTACTGGATTATTAGCAATTCTTTCTTCAAAATAATCTGCAAGTTCATTTTCTGATTTAAAATCTTGTTTATCACACATGATTTTCATGTTGCTTATGTCTTGTAGTGATCTGGTTTGTTTTTCTTGAGGACAAGGTGTGGGTATTTTCGAATAAGCATTTCTAGTTTCAACCTCATATTCTTCCTCTTTTATGTTTAGCAAGTTGTTGGTTGTTTCTGTCAACCTTTCGAGCTTGGTTTCTGCAGAGGTCATCCTTCTTTGCTCTGCTTGGTCCTTCTTTATTTCATTTAATTTTTTCTCCCTGCACCATATGTTGTATTTGACAGTAATTGCTACGTTTTGCATTTCTTCCAGGCTTGAAGGCTCTCTTTCTCTTATATGGAATTCCACCTCAGGGTCAAAAGAACTCGGATAGTGCAATAGGGCCCATCCCAAAGGTGGTTTTATCTTAGTAGGTATTGCATTGTATACCTTATTGAACTTGGCTGAGAAGTATTTTACTGTCTCTCCTGGTTGTCTTTTCAAATTTTGGTATTCTTCTAGGATGAGGAAAACATTTCCTAGGACTGCCCATTTATCAAGGAAAAATTGAGCAAATTGATGAAAATTGATAATGCTTGCAGCTGGAAGGTCCTTAAACCAACTCTTAACCTTTAATTGTAATGATAAGGAAAAAATTCTAATACACACATCATCTTCTTCTATTTCAAATAAGTCAAGTAAATCCTCAAGATTTTGAACGTGTTGCTCAATAGTGATCTTTGTATTTTCTCCATCAAAAAGGGGTAGCTTATTTGTAAGTCCTGCAGGAAGGGGCTGGAAGATAAGAGGAAAAACTAGAGGCTTATATCTTTCTATGACCTTTGTGTGTGTACGTAGTGAAACAAGATACCTATGACTGATTGAAGTTTCATTATGGGTAAGAGATACAGCATGAGGCTCTTGTTTCACTAGGTTTTTCACAGGTGTATAGGTCTTCTCATGGTCTGAAAACTGAGGCTTGAGATATTTCCCATAATCAATGTGGATCTCATATTTGTACACTTGATCAGGCTTAAATTAGGATAGAACATAGTTATAGATAAAAACAATAAGTTCTTGAAACCAAATTAGGCCTGAATGTTCTATCCTTCTATAATGTCTGGTCATAATTCAGGTTCTTCCTCCAGTGGAGTCTTTAGGTCTATTAGGAATTTTTGGAGTTGCCAGGTGGAGGATTTTCAATGTTTTAATGAGGGTTTCTATCCACCATAAAAAATTATACCAAATCAAGGCTAATTGGTCTTCGTCCCCAGTGGAGTCGCCATTATGTTGTGGTTCCTGTGTTTTGGCCAGATTGGCAAGACCAAAAGACAAGACAACATCAAACTACTTTGGGATCTCAGGATCTGGCCCTCCTAGATCTAGAGAGGGATCTCTCTATATATGTAAAGAATGATATATCTTTAAGGTTAGTTTATGGTATTAGGCTATTTATGAAGCACAGGGGTTCTGGGTTTGTTTGTTTGGTTGGAGATCATTAACTAAGAAGGTCATGTGAAGTGAAGAAGGAACTAAGTAGTAGGATGTTTCAGCATGGGAAGATAGGTCAAGAGAAAGTGTCAATCCATTGGGCTATGGAGTCATAAAAGTGTTTACTTGCATAACAACTATCCAAGGGTTTCCATAGGGCAAGTCATCTATACCAAAGGATATCTTTAGATAGGTGGTGAGATGGAATATTAAGAAGTGGGTGAAAGAAAGAAACCAAAGTGCAGCCTAAGATCAGGTAAGGAATTTTAACCTATCCTGCTTTTGACATACTTTCAAAGGAAATCTCAATAAAGACACAAAGGGTAGCTTAAGATCAGGTAAAGACTTTTAATTTAGCCTGCTTTCAGCATACTCTTAAGGAAAACAATCTAGTAGTCCTCATAATTGCTTTCAGAAAGTAGAAAACATTTAATATTAAACACAGAGTAAGGCCTAAGATCAAAGAAAGAATTTTAACCTTCTCTGCTTTTGACACCAACTCATAGGGAAAATTTCAAGACAAACTGATGGAGAAGAAACTAGAGGACAGGGCTAACCATAGACTTCCCTAGTTCAATCTTTACGTAGCATGAGATGAAAATATCTTTCAAGGAAAATGTTTCAAGTTTTACTCAGCAAGACATGGGCTCACCAACATTTCTTGACTGGTTATACTCTATAGAATTATCCTTAAAATACACAATCAGAGGAAAACATAGAGATAAATATTAATAATGAGATTTAGGGTACTTCCAACAGTATGTCCTAATCTATGCTTTCTGTTCTTTATCGGAGAATAATGGACAGTATGAAGAACATGAAGGGAGACAATTATAGTAAGGAAAACATCACCAATAATATAGACCAGGATCCTGTGAATCTTCTTGTTCAGTTGATGTGCAAAACCAGTCACATACTTTGAGCCCAGTGGCTTTTAACAGTCCAAAATTTCTTCCCAGCCTAATATATTACAAACTACTCAGCTACTTTCCCCCAATAACAGTTCAAACAGTCAATAAAATCCCAACCCTTTACAATGAATCTTCAATGAATACTTATAGGTGAATGAGGAGGTGGAGTAGTAGATATGAACTTAAATGATTCATTAAGAAAAAGGGGAGGAAGTATTCGAATGCTCACTCTGCTTGATGGCTCTGCATTACATGTTGATACCCTTTAGGCTGGTTTAGAAGTCTTTGTCAGGTTGACAATAACTTTAGGTATGTCTCTTGAAGTACTCTTTGGTTGTTGGTACTCTTTTTTGTCTTCTGTGACAAGTAAGGTGAATATTTTGTCTTTCAAGTCTTTCATACTTCATAACCAATGCACTGACAGTTCCAGGAGCTTTCTTTCAAAATAATAACTATTATGGGCTCGATGAGGCATAGAGAATGTTGTAGGAATTTGTCCTTCTTAGGAAAAAGAACATTCTGCTGATATTAAATCACTGATATGGCTTGATGTGTGCTTTAGGCTTCATTAAGCCTTATTGATCATCTTTAGGTCTTTATCTGTGTCCTTTATCCTTTTAGACATTGGATTATAAGCATTCAGTCTTCAAAATTAGGCATTAATCCTTTAATTCTTCTTCGGATACTCTTTGCTGCTTCTTCTGACCTGTGTTTGTGAATATACAGGCTACAAAGGCGCTGGAGGGTTTATGTCTAGGTTTGATAACCTGATATTCAATAAAACATGTGTTAACCCTCTCAGGTGTCTTCCTCTGTGATCTTTGGCTCTAGGATAGTCCTTTTGCACTCTATATCACCATGACTGTGATTGTGTAGACAAAATGAATTCACCACTCTGTAAACCCTACAAAACACGATAAACAAATTATGAAAACCTATGGGAGTGAGGATGGATGCTTCAGAGGCTCGTGGGGATGGAGGATCAGTGAGGGGAAAAACTGGATTCAGTGGAAAATGGGCCTAAAATCATGGCAAAAGGCGAAAATAGGTCTGATGGGAGTTTGGGTGCGACGTGTGTTGTGGACCATTAGATTAGAATAATCAACGGTGGAGACTTTCCGATGAAGTTGTTGGGAGATCAGATGAATGGTGGACGAAATTAAAATGTGATATAAGGTGGGTCGTTAGATCATGGTGATCTGCAGTTGTGATCCTTTGATGGGGCATTTGGGAGAATGGATGAAAATGTGAGTGAACGGGGTTGTGATATAATAAGAGCCGTTCGATCTCGGAGATCGATGGCTGGGATTAAAAGCCAAAGTTGCATTGCAGAGGATGGTAAGGTGAAAAACCGGAATGGTTTTCATGCAAAAAAAAGGGGGAAAGCGGAAATTCCCAAAAAAACACGATTCCATACAACATCTGAAGCGTGGAAAATAAAAACTGCCCATTTCACGTTATTTTGAAACGTTAACTC
>CM076577.1:1186235498-1186462014 GCA_034641835.2 Pinus albicaulis
TCCATCATCTTGCTGCATTTTCAACACTCCCTCTCAGCAAGATATGGATTATCTACAACCCCTATCCTGCCTCTGTAGAATTCGAACTTGCTCCTGGTGGGCGCCTTCGTCAGGATGTCAGCATCCTGATCCTTCGTGGGAACATATGAAAGCATCATGATTCTCCGCTGAACACAATCTCTGATATGATGGTACCTAATGTCGATGTGTTTGGATCTATCATGAAATACTGGATTAGCCGAGAGTTTAATGCAACTCTGGTTATCATAGTAAATCACTGTAGGCTCCAAATGCAACCCGAACAATCCAACGAGGATCTTCCTCATCCAAATAGCCTCGCATGCAGCCAAGCTAGCTGCCATGTACTCGGCCTCTGCTGAACTGAGTGCCACAGATCTCTGCTTCCTGCTGTACCAGGAAACTGCTGTCGACCCAATGTTGAAAACTCCTCCAGATGTGCTCTTCCGTTCCGTTGGGCTCCCTACCCAATCTGCATCAGTGAAGCCAGAAAGCTTCGGTCCATCCTCCTGTCTGTACCAAAGACCATATCCCGATGTGCCACTAATATAACGCAATACATGCTTGCCTGCCTTCCAAAAGAGCTTGGTAGGCTTAACCATAGCTTGCGAAAGCTGGTTAACAGCATAGCATATATCGGGTCGTGTATTGACCAGATACATAAGCGACCCCACCAACTATCGATAGACAATGGCATCCACTACCTCCGCTGAAGTAGCATCCTCCTTCCTCCAACCACCAGGAAGAGGAGTGTCAACAGGTTTGCAGCCTTGCATGTTGAACCTCTCCAGAATCTCCCGGGCATACTTGCCCTGAGAAACAAACAGTCCTCCGCTGCGCTGCCAAATCTCCAATCCCAGGAAATAATGAAGGATGCCCAAGTCCTTCATCTCAAACTCTCGTGCAAGATCCTCCTTGCATGAAAGTATCAACCGCTCATCGCCCGTCAAAATCAGATCATCTACATACAGTACGATGATCAACAACTTCCCCTCCACCACAATCTGGTACAGGTTAGGATCCGCCTCACTCTTGGAGAATCCAAGCCCGGTGAAGTAGTTGTCTATGCGAGTGTACCAAGCACGAGGTGCTTGCTTCAGCCCGTACAGTGCTCTCTTGAGTCGGCACACATGCGACTCACTGCTGAAGATCTCAAAACCTTCAGGCTGCTCTATGTACACCTCCTCCTCAATAACTCCATCGAGGAACGCAGTCTTCACATCCATCTGATGAATGTGCCACCCCATCTGCGCTGAGAGAGCAAGGATCGTCCGTATGGAAGAGTACCTTGCGACAGGTGCAAAGGTCTCCTCATAATCGATCCCCTCGATCCGTGAGAAGCCACGGGCGACAAATCTCGCCTTGTACTTCTCCACACTCCCGTCAACCGCCTGCTTCACTTTGTAGATCCATCGCGAACCCACCACTGATTTCCCCTCCGGTCTTGGGACAATCTCCCATGCACTGTTCTTGACGATCGAATCATATTCTTCGATCATGGCATCAACCCATGCGGGTTCCTCCACAGCTTCCTCAAAAGAGGATGGCTCCGTCACAACACATTGACTCACAAGAGCCATGTATCCATTGTACCGATCCGGTGACTGCCTCTGTCTGCGCTGTGCTATAGGTGGTCCTACAACCTTCTCTGCATCTCGAGCCAGTCGCTCAGCTTCTGTAGTGCGCATGCGCCCTCTGATGGTTGGCGCTGCATGGGTGGTTTCTTCCACCTCTTGAACTTCCTATTGTGGCTGATCCACATCCAGAAGCTCCTCCTTAGGAACTAACAGCTCCTCATCTGCATGCAAGTGTAGCTCCCTCTCAAGCAAACATTGCATGGCTTTCTCCTCCTGAAATTTTATATCCCGTCGCACTACAGTCTTGCGACTGTCTGACAAATACACTCGATAGTTGTGAGGTGTATTAGTGTACCCCACAAATATTCCAACCTCAGCGGTTGGATCCAGCTTCCTTCTTGCATCCTTCGTCACATCCATGTAGACAGGAGAGCCAAAGATCCGCAAATGGGAAATATCAGGCCTCTTGCCAGAATAAGCCTCCTCCGGTGTACTCATGCCAAGAACCTTGTGAGGACAACGGTTCTGCACATACACTGCTGTATTGCATGCCTCAGCCCACAAGTGAAGGGGTAGGCCCTGATCATGCAACATCACCCGTGCAACACCCACAATCGTTCTGTTCTTCCGCTCAGCCACCCCGTTCTGCTGTGGGTTATGGGGTGCGATGAGCTCTCTCCGAATCCCTTCTGCGCTGCAGAACTCCTTGAATTCAGCCAAGATGAATTCACCACCATTGTCGCTCCTTAGAGAAATCACCTTCTTCCCCGACTCCTTCTCGACCAGTGCCTTAAACTCACAGAACTTCACGAATGTATCGCTCTTCTTCTGCATGAAGAAGATCCAGCACTTTTGAGAGAAATCGTCAACAAAGATCACGTATTACTTGTGCTTTGCTATCGAAGCAACTGAGAAAGGACCACACACGTCTGTGTGAACTCTCTCAAGGATCGTCGTGGCGCGACTATCCTTCTCGTGAAAGGTGGCTTTCACATACTTCCCCAAGGTACACCCCTTGCACTGATCTGACTGCACAAGAGTGCCCTTAGGAAGCCCAGTAGAAATCTGTTGCAGGATCTTCAAAGCTCCATGGTGAAGGTGGCCCAATCTCCTGTGCCACAGTTCGCCCTCATCATCCCGGCTCACCACTTCTCCCGCCTTGCATGCCATTGCTACGCAGCCATCTACTTGCAACTGATAAAGGTTCTTGGTTCGAACCCCTATCTTCCGGGTCTCTCCAGTAGTCTTACTACGCAGGAAGGCTTTTCCTTCGCTGAAGACCACATCATACCGCTTATCCTCCAACATCGCCACAGAGATCAAGTTCTTCTTCAATCCAGGTACATGCATGACATCCTTCAGTACAAAGGGTTTACCAGACTCCCTCTGAAAGGATATGGTACCGATACCAGTCGCACTGTATCTACCATCATCGCCTATCTCGATGTGCACACCCAAATCTTTGTCCTCCAGATCTGAGAACAAATCCCGATCTCCCGTCATATGAAATGACGCACCGCTGTCCAAGAACCATACCGATCCCATCACACTTGAAACCAAGCACGCGATCAGTGAAAAGTCAAGCTCGAACTGTGAAGCCAAAGCTTCTCCATCTGCAAATCTTCCCGCTTGCTTGTTCTTCTTCTTCTTTGGACAATTGGTAGCATAATGTCCGTGATCATGGTAGTGAAAACACTTCACTTTCGCCATATCCTGCTTCTTGCCCTTTGCACCAGAATGAGAAGTTTTCTTACCCTTCCCCTTCTTTGCTTTGGCAACCAAAGCGCAGTTTTCTTCATCAGCTCCCTTTGATGAAGATCCATCTCGAGTAGTCCTCCTTATCTCCTCCTGCATGAGATCCACCCAAAGGCGCTCCCATCCCGGCAGCTTCTCTCGACCATTGACACTATCTTGATATGAGTGCCAAGCCTTCAGAAGACCAAGGAGAGCCAGGTCGACCATGTCCTCGTCTTCGACAGTCACCCCCACACTTCCCAGCTCATCTCTGCACTGAGTGAACTTCGTGAGGTATTTGGCGATACTGTCGCCTTTCTCCATCTTGATGTTCCTGAGCTTATCTTTGAGCGCCAGCTTCCTTTGGTCACTCTTACTCTGGAATAGATCCGTCAAAGCTTTCCACATTAAATATGGAGAAGCCTTTCCATGCAGGCTGGATACAATATGATCCTTGACGCCCTCCAACAAGATCCTTCGACATTTCGCCATCTTCTTTTGCCATGCTTCGACTTCAGCAGGATCAGTGGGCCTTTGGACATCCATATCCATGAACTCCTTCAGTCCATTATCTTCTAATACTGCCTCCATGCTATCCTTCCATGCAACATAGTTCGAACTACCTTCAAGAGCATATTCGAGTCGCAAACCGTTGAAAGATATTTTCAACTCCGGCACCAAGAAAACAAAAAAACTGCTGCAAAAATTCGAATTCCAACTCAAAGCTCAACCGCCCTTTATCTGTGAGAAAAATTATTTCTAGCACATAGATCGACTGTAGGGGCATTTACTGGATATATCACCTTTCAAAGGAAAGGATGGATCCAGAGGCTACCTGGCCTACATGCAGACTCTGTCTACCGAAATAAGTTTGTAATCACTGTGATGATCAATCTCTACTTCAATACCTCTGATACCATGTAGAAATTTGCTGAATAATGATTAATTATCCACCGAGACTATCCTGATCACATATCAATTCGAATTCATATGCAACACATAATATCTTCCACTCAGATCATCACACATGCGGAAATAAAACAAGCGATAGCACATCAATTCATCATACACATTAACACAGTATGTATGGGGAAAGCTTATAGCTGAAAACCCCGCAGCTATTGTGTATATTATAATGGAGAAAACATGTAACAAACTCAGTACAATACTCCTCACAAGTACTCAGCACTATCTCATGAAGTTACACACAAACTAGCTTGGTTTTGAACAAGTCACAGGTTCAAAACACATCCACTAATTGCCTGCCTCTATTGCGCAATCATGGCCTGTCTAAATAGAGATCCAAGGTTCAAATCTCCTTGGCTTGACAGCGCAATCATCATGGGAAATTTCCTCCAAGTGTGGTGCAAATATCATGCACAACTGATGTCACAACTGATAGCTGTACTCACCCTTTCATCTACCTCTTTCACTGGTCTCCACTGAACTGTCCATGCACTGTAGTGAACTGATGTGTTCTTGAGTTGAATAATGAGTTACTAATTAATTAATTAAATAATATTTAATTCACTCCACTCATTACTAGTTGATTAGCTAGTTAAACTAATCTCAACTAGTTCAACTAAGTTAAACCGAACACAACTCCACCAACTGTCTCATCAACTCCACCAAATTTCTGCCACTGAAGTCCTAACTGAAGTCAACCATGCATGAGCTCACCAAACCCCTAGGAATAGCGTAATTCCTCTGTCAGATGCATGAGCCACTTCCAAGGCTCGAACTGAAGTGTTCCAAGAGAGTAAACTGAAGTTTATAGTCCAAATATTATTAAGGGTAAATAATATTTGACTTCCCTATTTTTAGGATAGGCAGTCTAAAAATAGACATCGACCTATCGACCTATAGGTCAAAAAATAGAGGTCTATCTATTTTTACCAACATGACCAATACTCCAAGAATAACATACTGCAACCCCTGGACCATGCTCCATATGTCTAAAAATAGACATAGTCTAAAAATAGACTTTGCGCCAAAATTTGCCTGCGGGCCCACTTAGTGAAGGCGACTTCATTTCACTAAGCTCCATCATCTTGCTGCATTTTCAAAATGTGGATGGTGGGGCCATATGGCCTCTTTCCCATTGGGTCTCCATAACCAATTATGCCGCTGCATTTCACTTCCTTTACCTTAGAGCCTCCTTTAAATATCCTCTTCATTTTTCCTAGGTCGTATCATTGGGCTGACTTGGCTAGCATGACCCTTCTCCACCAACCAGATCTTCGCGTACTATTGTGTGGTATGAATTACACCATCCCATTGGTTTCCTCTTAATTATTTTCCATTAACTCCCACTTTATTCCTCTAGGGTGAACTTCATCGGGATGACTCGGCAACTAGGCCAATCCTCAACTAGTAGCACCACAACAATGGTGTGGGGTCAACCATGTACCCATTTTTACATCATCCCTCCCGGCATTTCCTAATGCTTTCCATTGTTCCTTATTTCCATTCTTTCAGGCTAATATTCTGATATTATTTGGGTTGTGGTCCAGCCCTCCGGCCAATGGAAACACCACTCAGCATAAATAATTTCACCGCGTCATCCCTGTGCTTCGATCTTAGTTCTCCATTGCTTGCGCCTTTAGAGATTTTATGGGGGAAATCATCTATTTTCTATCTCCGAGCCACATCATTTTGGTGGGTTGCACCCCTTCACAACCTTTGCTCGAAATTGGGACATGTAGTGGAACTACCACCTCACAATAGAAAATTTGGTGGAATTTCCAACGGCCAATTCGTCGCTATTCCGACACATAGTCGTCGCAAGAGCGACAGTTCGAGGGTGGGAAAAACGTGGTTTTCCATATCATCACAGTTTCGACGCACTTAAAAAGTGTCACAATATCGACACTTTTTCCGTCGCTTCCAAACAAGCGTCACTCTTCTGACGTTTCCCAATCCGTCGCACTTCCGACCTTTGTAAACTGTCACACTTCCGACGAAATGTGGTCCGAAATTTTGAACGTCGCTCTTGTGATGTTTGTAAACTGTCACAATTACGACGAAATGTGGTTCAACATTTTGAACGTTGCTCTTCCAACATTTGTAAACTGTCACAATTCCGACGCAATGTGGTCCGACGTTTTGGACGTTTCTCTTCCGAGGGTTGTAAACTGTAGAAATTCTGGCGAAATGTGGTCCAAATTTTTGAACGTCGCTCTTCCGACATTTGTAAACTGTCGCAATTCCGATGAAATGTGGTTCGACGTTTTTAACGTCACTCATCCGACGTTTTTATACTGTCGCTCTTCCAACGTTTTTAAGCTATCGCAATTCCGACGCTTAAAAGGCGTCGGTATAGCGATGGCGGGTTCAATTTAAAAAAAAAAAATGGAACTTTAAAAGAGGAAAAACGATGTTTTGAATATATTATATGAAATTGTAAAATAGTCCATCAAGTCATTACATTTTCACATCTAAATATTGGAACCGAAATATCCATCCAGAAAAGTGGAAGTCCCACCCTAGACAATGATAGAAAAATACCCCATGTCACATACAGGGACATGATATAAAACCCAGTAACGGTCCACATGGAGATTATTGACAATCTGAGAAAGCATCCAAATATGCCCGAGGCATCTATAAGAAAGTGAAATAGCAGTATGTAGAATAGTAAAGCAACAGATAGAGTACCGACGTCCATTGTTCCAAATACAAATTAAAGTACCCAAAATCCTTGAACAGAGAAAAACGCTAATCATGTGAGGAGTGTGATATGTCCAAAATATAAAAAAACCATCAGACCATATCAATAAACTAGCAACATAGACCAGCATCGCTAGTTTTGAAGGCAGAGTGATAAACATTAATCATTTTTTTTTCACAAGAGAAAAAACGTTGTTTTGAATATATTATATGAAGTAAAACAGTCCATGAAGTGATTACATTTTCACATCTGAAGATTGGAACCCAAATATCCATCCCGAAAAGTGGAAGTCCCACCCCAGACAGTGATAGAAAAATACCCCATGTCACATACAGGGACGTGATATAAAACCCAGTAACAGTCCACATGGAGATTATTGACAAATCTGAGAAAGCATCCAAATATGCCCAAGGCATCTATAAGAAAGTGAAATAGCAGTATGTAGAATAGTAAAAAAAACAGGTAGAGTACCAACGTCCATTTTTCCAAATACAAATTAAAGTACCCAAAATCCTTGAACAGAGAAAAATGCTAATCATGTGAGGAGTGTGATATGTCCAAAATATAAAAAGACCATCATACCATATCAATAAACCAGCAACATAGACCAGCATCGCTAGTTTTGAAGGCAGAGTGATAAACATTAATCATTTTTTTTTCACAAGATAAAAAACGTTGTTTTGAATATATTATATGAAGTAAAACAGTCCATGAAGTCATTAAATTTTCACATCTGAAGATTGGAACCCAAATATCCATCCAGAAAAGTGGAAGTCCCACCCCAGACAGTGATAGAAAAATACCCCATGTCACATACATGGACTTGATATAAAACCCAGTAACGGTCCACATGGAGATTATCGACAAATATGAGAAAGCATCCAAATATGCCTGAGGCATCTATAAGAAAGTGAAATAGCAGTATGTAGAATAGTAAAGAACAGATAGAGTACCGACGTCCATTGTTCCAAATACAAATTAAAGTACCCAAAATCCTTGAACAGAGAAAAACGCTAATCATGTGAGGAGTGTGATATGTCCAAAATATAAAAAGACCATGAGACCATATCAATAAACCAGCAACATAGACTAGCATCGCTAGTTTTGAAGGCAGAGTGATAAACATTAATCATTTTTTTTTCACAAGAGAAAAAACGTTGTTTTGAATATATTATATGAAGTAAAACAATCCATGAAGTCATTAAATTTTCACATCTGAATATTGGAACCCAAATATCCATCCAGAAAAGTGGAAGTCCCACCCCAGACAATGATAGAAAAATACCCCATGTAACATATAGGGACATGATATAAAACCTAGTAACAGTCCACATGGAGATTATCGACAAATCTGAGAAAGCATCCAAATATGCCCGAGGCATCTATAAGAAAGTGAAATACCAGTATGTAGAATAGTAAAGCAACAGATAGAGTACCGACATCCATTGTTCCAAATACAAATTAAAGTACCCAAAATCCTTGAATAGAGAAAAATGCTAATCATGTGAGGAGTGTGATAACCATCTGCAGAAACCCAGGCTCTCTTGATTCCAAAATTAGTAACCATCTGTTGCATCCGAGATGTAAGGTTTAGGCTCGCTTGTTTCCATTAGTAGCCCGCTACAACATCCACCCTATTCATAGAAAAAAGGTTCCTGTAGATATATGGAGAAAGTATAATACGTAGAACATATAAACATGGCTCTGTATTTCAAAAAACAGGTTTAAAATAGAAACAGGGAAACATTTTTTTTTCTAAGTAAAGTTAATCTATTAATAGTGGGAATAAAATTACACCGAAGTCAAAATCATTCCCCAGACTCATGGCAAATTTGTCATCAAAAAATCAAAAAATTAAGAAGACTGCCCTCATACGGGAAAACCAGTCTTGAACGTTTAATTTATAGAATTCAAAAATATTACAAAGGTCCAGCACAGTAAAATAATCTAAAAGCAGCCCAATTAAGTGGGCCGCGAAGAAAGAAAAACAAATTAACCAAACTACTCCTTCGGCTCCTCGACGATTCGGCACCATCCTTCAGAAGGTCCAGGATCGCTAGGTGCTACCTCCACATTCATGCCACGACTCCCCTCCTAAAGGCCCGAATGCTGGCCGGCTTTTTCTGAGCTTAGACCCGCTGGATGGGTGCATTCTTCCTCCGTTTGGGCCTCGTCATGGAAAACCACAGTGATTGAAGTTGTGATTCGTGGGCGGTTGAGAGAGAAATTAAAGGAAAATTGTGTAGTGCGCGTCGTGGGAGAAGGTGAACTAGCAATGGGGAAACGAGGAGCAGGGGAATTTATACGGTGGCTAGATCCTACAACCCGACCCAGCCCACTCCTAGTATTTGGATAGCGACCTACGTAATAATCATTGGACTGGCTGGAAGACAACTCGGTTGAGGGGCTGGAGGGAGCGCGCAGGGGTTGACCTCTGGTGCTCCCCCTGCGGCAATGCATCCTTTGACGCACGCGAGGCATGGGTGCAGTCTCACTAGCAGTGGGCACAAGAGGAGACAGAGAAGCAGAATTGCAAGAAACAGAGGAAGACAGACAAGGACCAGACCAAGAGAAATGCAGATATGCAGCAAGGTCTACGCAGCAGTTCAGCTGGCCACTTCTCCTTCTCGTCACAGTGAGTAGGCAATGTAACCCAGCAACTGGCTCGTCTGAAAAACCATCGCGAAATGCCATTTTATCGTCCCGACTGCAATGCAATCGAAGGACGCCAGTCATAATTAATCTCTGATCATTAATGAGAGTCGAAGGCCAGATCATATTGGAGCATGCGAAATCACTAACAGGAGTGGAGGTCCGATCTTGAACAGTGTTAAAACTTAATTTGATTAGATGTGAAAACCTTGGAACTTAATTGAACAACATTAAAACTTAATGCGATTGATATGAAATTGCCACATCCTTGTCCCATTGCCTTAAACGCCATCGAATGCACCCGCAGCCAAGAGCAGGGCAAGTTATGATTGAGGAGACGTGGCAGAAATTGATTGGAGCGGATCTTTGTTTGGGCCGCTCGCACAGTGGAAATCCGGACCCGAAAAAGATTAGGGCGAATTTGATAAGAAATTCGCGTCACAACTCTCCCTCCGTACGCCAGCCCAACTTCGGACCCAAAAAAGACTAGGGCGGAATTCATTTGGTTTTCACGTCACAAAATTGGCCGACGTTAGCAGGCTATTTTGAAATGCAAATTTGGTTTGAATTATCATTTATCGCCGTTTGAAGTCTGGCGGGCTCGACTTAAGAACAATTTTGTTTGATCCCATCTTATAAAAATTGTGTTGGTTTTCTTTGATAATACACATATTTATAATAAATCATGGGAATACCACACTAGTAAACATTTGGAAAAGTTATATAAATTATTGAGAACAATCATTTTTATGTAAAAATATCCAAATGTTCTTTTGGGAAATAAGAATTCGAGTATTTGGTTCATATTGTTTTAAAGGAAGGAGTGAAGTTGGAGCCTCAAAAGATGCAAGCTATTACAAAATGACCTATTCCCAAGAAAATCAAGGTTCTTAGAAGATTTTTTAGACTTACATGATATTATTGATAATTTGTTAAGAATTATGCATGCATTTCAAGTCCACTCACATATCTCTGGAAGAAAATATCATTTATATGGAATGATGAGGCTACTTTGGCATTCTCTCTTTTAATGGATGCCATGTCTTCTACACCAACATCGGTTGCACCTACTTTTGGTAAAACATTAATAGTAGAGTGTGAGGCACTAGGACAAGGAATTTACGTAATATTAACACAATAAGGGATATCATTGGCTTTTAAAAGCAAGGAATTCAAAGAAAATATTTGGTGAAATCTACGTATGAAAAAAAAATGAAAGCAATATTACATGCAATAAAAAATGGGGATAGCATATCACTAGGAGGTACTTTAAAGTCAAGATATACCATGATAGCATAAATTATTTTTTGAAGCTATGGATTTCATTGGAATATTAACAAAAATGAGGAGGAAAAATGCAAAGTTTTAATTTTGAGATAATCTGCAAAAAGGGTAAGGAAAATTTAGTACATGATGCTCTTTCTAAAATATAAGAGGCCTCAAATTTATATCCAATTACATTTTCTATTCCTAGGTGGCTAGAAGAAGCTTGCCATAATGGAAAAATGAAAATAGTACTAAACAAAAACTAAAATTTATAAAGGATGGGATGAACTCTATGGAGCATTGGGAGTGAAAGAGAGATATACTTTGGTGCAAATGTAGAATATTTTTATGCACACAAGCATATTTGAATAAAAAAATATTAAGGGAGTCCCATGTCTCTTTGATGGTAGGACGCAAGGTTCCTTAAAACATCTCAAAGGATCAAAAAATATATTTTTGGAAGGAATGAAGAAAGATATTCAAAATTTTGTAAGAGAAGGTCAGGTTTGCATAATAAATAAAAGAGAGATAGTAAAATCTCTAGGGTTACTTCAAACATTCCACATACATATTCAAAGACTAGAAGATATATCAATAGACTTTATTACAGGGTTACTGAAATATAAATGTAAGTATTACATTTTTGTGGTCATTTATATAGACAAATTTTGTAGATTTTTTTTGTAGAGCTCAAAGTACATAAACAACAAGCCAAGTGGCAGAAGTTTCCGTGAAAGAAATTCATAGTCTTCATGGTTTTCCTAAAGTAATAGCAACAAGAAAATTTTGGAAATAATTGTTTAATATGAGTGGAGAAACACTAGCTGCCATGAGTTCTACATATCAAACACAATCAAATGGTCAAACAAAAATAGTTAACAAATGTTTTTAAGGTTATCTACAATGTTACTATTTAGAAAAGAAATCTTAATGGATGAAGTGGGTTCATCAAGGAAGAATGGTAATATGATACTACCTATCACACATCTACTAAAATTTCCCCATTTAAGGCCCTTTATGGATATCCAACTCCTAGTATCTCATACTTTTTGCAAAATAAGTCCAAAGTATAGGAAACAGAGTCACATATGGAAAATACTAAAGAAACTTTGAAAATTATTATGGAAAACCTTCAAATGACATGAAACATGATAAAAAAACAAGGGGAACAATGTTGAAGTGAAAGATAATTTGAGGAGGGTAATTGGGTATTTTTTAGATTATAGCATTATAAGCAATCTTCATTCAAGAAAAAGAAGAATAAAGAATTAGCTAAAAAATGTTATGGCCCTAAATAATTATTCATAGGATTGCACAAGTGGTATAGAAGTTATATTTTCCTTCTTCTTGCATTCATAAGGTTTTTCATGTATCTTGCCTAAAAAAGGTTTTGGGAAAAATATGCCAATGTAAATAGAACTTCCAAAATTAGATGAAGAATGAAAGTTGATTCTTGAACCACAAAAAGTTATAGATAAACATTATGTATCTCTTTGACATATAACCATTATGAAGTACCTAATCAAGTGGAAGAATATTCCTCTATAAGAAGGTACATGGTAAAATGATCAATTCGTGATGAAATACCCACGGCTAAAGGGTTCATTTGAAGTTTTGACAAAGGTTTTGTTATATGTTTTATATAACGTGCGGCGGAATAGTTTTATTGTTTGTTAAGGTCCCACACAATGATCAAATTTGAAGGGCAGGTCCGAATTTCAATTAGAAGGGCATATATCTATGTTGCCCTTCCATAATGAAAAGCTTTAAAAAAAAACTTTTCAATTGACCACAATAAATTATTTTTACATTTCATTTTCAGAAAGACAAAACCATCAATGTTTATATTAATAAAAGACTGTTACATATACAACAATGAAGAAGGATCCATCTTTCATTGCTTAAATATCTCATTGGCAATGTCAACATAAGTCTTGAAGACACTATTATAATAATTTGGATACATACCACCGGGATATAGGAGATTCTTATGTGTCAGATTGTGTAATGCAATTTTGACTTTGTCTCACAAGGAGCAGCAACATGGAGGTCTGGATTTTTCTTATAGAAAATTTTTATTATTATTTGAAACGTTGTTTATAGATATGAATACAACAATGAAATTATGAGCATGGTGGACAATTAGTCAAGCTCATGATGCCAAACCATGATGATTTAAGTTTGGAATTTAACATTTTTACATGTTAAAGACAAATAGTCAAAATCACTGACAACTTAGTATGCCATAATTAATAATCATTCCCTATTCACTTTTGTTAATAGGTTTATGTCACATGATGATCTCTCTTCTCTGGAATTTACTTGTATTGAAGATCACTATTCTAGGAATAAGGAGTTATTTTCTCCAAAAATAACCCTAGCCAAACATTGACAATGCATCAAGGATATCTTTCTATGCTTCATAAGTATATATGTTCTACTTCTAAATCATGTCTTGGAAGTGGTTGTTTCGCTGGAAATTATTCACCATTTGGTTTCATACCAAAGTCTTTTTCTCATGTTCAACATCCAATACATGAAAAAGATAATGGTTTAAAACAACATAAATATTTGAAATTTTGCAAGAATTTTCTGGCACACTTTGAATATTAATTTTGAAGTCAAGTGCATGATGCTGTATAGGATCAAGTGTCATTTTGAATACCAAATGTTTCACAAGAAACTTCTCAACATGCTACCTTGCAGTAAGGATTAAATGACAATATTGCATCAACTATTTCCATAATAAAAGTGCACCTCGGCCATAGGACTAAACAACTACAAATGTTGTAGATCTAACAAGACCACACAATCAAATGTATTCCACAAGGCCAATACTATATGAAACATGAAAAGGAGTTTGCAACCAAAAATACCTTAGGCAACTAATTCAATTAGATACACCAAACCATCAGCAAAAAGGAAAACTAGCCTACTCAAAAGGCAAGTGTTTACCTCCTTTGACAAAATTTTGAGTTCCGAAACAAGGGCCTTTATTGTCTTGTCAATGCCCATAGTAATTTGAACGGTTTACACTTGCTGCAAAAACCTAAACAAAAAGGTTTCATTTCAAATTATTTTCCACATATTTAAGATACAACCATTGTCAGTTTTGTATTTCCTAACAAGCTCATAAATTTTGAAAAAAGAACCAAATTTTTTTAATACCTGGTAGCAATTTTTTCATTCAAAAATTATCTTAGACTCAATAAACCCAACCCAAAACTAAAAACCCAAACACCAGAAGACCATACAAAAATGAATAGATGATCTTAATCCAGTACTATCGACAAAAAGTCACCTTTACACCCTCACTTATTAAACCCTGTGCTGTTGAATTTTAACTTCAACTGCTGCAGCAGAAGGACTGATGTAGCAGCAAAATTTTTTTTGGAGGTTGCTTGCACGCCATCCATAAATTTAATTCAGCATTTAAAATTCCTGCAAGTTTTTTTTGTAGACGGCCGGAGCCATATTTCTGTACAGGATTGTATTTAAACACAAAAACCAGCATTAACGCAATTCACTAACTAGAAATTAAACAAACATAATTTTACCCCCCAGTTTTGTAAATTCAAAAGGAGGACACGTGGAGCATTAATATTGGATCGCATGAAATTGAAGGGAATATGAAAACCTGAAAACCAGACCCGAATTTTTTATAAGGCACATTGGATTGAGAATTCACGTTACAAATTAGGCAGACGTCAGCATCCCATTTTGGAACGCGAATTTGGTTTGAAATTCAATCTATTCAGACTTTTGAAGTTCGACGGAAAGGGTTCTTTAATGTTTTGATAATTTAATTTTATGTATGCTTTAATATATACATATGTTTTAAACATATGTTATATATATATCATATGCGAAATGAAAGGTGGGCCATAGAATTTAGTTTTAATTTTATTTTTTTTAAAAGAGGGTTTATTATAATATGTTTGATATGTTACGGGATATAAAAATAAAAAGGACAAAAAAGCTTGGTAGTTTTTTTTATAGACAGTATGTAAATTTTTTATTACACAGAAGTGTGTAAAAAGTGAAATACTGAGTGTAACTTTTTAAGTGTGTATGCACAACAGTGCGAAAGTGAAAAACATAGCAGAGTGTTTTAGAGACAGAGTATGTTTTTTTTGAACAAACAATGAGTTGGATTTATGCACTGCATTTTGTAGCAGTCATAATTTTTTAATCCCTCTCAGTGAGGAAGAAGTGTAATAGTTTTTTTTGAGTTATTTAAGGGAATAGAAGTTTGTTTTCAAAGTATTGAAACTCTGTCTCCTGTCAAAGAAATTTTTATTTTCTTTGTGTTAAAAGAAGGGAGATTTATTCTCCATTCATTGTTCTGGAATTTTTCAATATTCCAACATGTGCAAGAACAACAGATGTTGTGGTTCCATCCCCAGCCAAATCATTTGTCTTTGCCGCAGCTTGCCTTACCAACTTGGCCCCAATATTTTCAACTGGGTCCTCTAATTCAACCAATAAAAAGGCCAAAACCATAGCATTGAGATACATTTCATTACACCGTCAATAAAAATAAAATTTGACTCAGCCATAACCCTTTCCTTTTATTGTTGTGAAAATCTTTATGCATTACTCTAATGTGGCTAGACCATAGGCCAAGTAGACCACTGGGTAACAAATATGTTTCCTTTCACCTTTGAGTTTTCAAATTATGCCTACCAAATCTAAGACATTTAAGAGGGGGAACTAATAAACATTAAAAAGAAAACCAGAGCACACATCTAAAAATTACCTCCTTAGCTACTGTCACACCATCATTAACTATTTTCGGAGAACCATGCTTGCTCTCCAAGACAACATTTTGCCCCTCGCCCCAAGGGTGACTCCAACAAGATCATCAAGTTTGTTCACACCACCTGTAAGACAAATTGACAATGCTCTCAGTAAGTGTGCAATTGAATTCTATACCATATGCCAAAACAACCCTCCATGAAAAATTAAAATAACACATTAAAATCGAATATAAGTGGAAAAGGAAAGATCCACCGCAGTGAAGTTTCACATGCAGGTGACCTTCCTTTAAACATAATTTTTCTCTGACCTGAAATTTTTTTGTCACTGAGCCATCCTTGTTGAAGTACAACTCCTTTTCCATAGCTCTTGTATTAAATACCTTCTCTCTGTCGCGTAATCTCAGAGTCCCTCTTCTGCTTGAGCGATTAAAGGAAATGGGTGAAAAAACCGAAAGAGAAGACAATTGTCTGCCATAATTATCAAACATTGCACCCAACTTCTTCCCCTTTCCATTGTTACCCAATGAGGTAGATGTGGCAATTGTTGTCATACTTCCCAAAGCAGAGGCCATCTTCTCTTATCCTGAATATAGAATTACAAGATCTTCATATTAGTATGAACCTTAAAAACATGACTCCCATTGCTAAAAACCACTTTTAAGTTGTAACAGGCAAACTAAACAACTATCGCAACTTTTGGCAACTTCTGGAGCATTAAGAGAGAAAAAACCAAAGAGAAATACAACCACAATCCTCATTTTAATGAGACCGGACTATATATTTGCATTAATATAATAGAAATAAATCACGACTATATTAAGGCCAGCACAAAACAATCTCTAACCAATGTCTCTCACGGCCTTTAAGTTGCCATGCTAGAGGTTGCATATTTTTAATTTAAATTCTTGACCTCTTGTGCCCATCTATGAATGCATCCAATGGGATATCTACATCAAATGCTCCTTTATATCCCCAAAAACAAATTCCCTACTACAAGACCACCAGTATTGATGGATCACCCCACACCATCCCACCCACTAGAAACGGTGAAAAAGGAAACTCGAGAAAACTTCTGAAATATCTCAAGATGACTATATGGGTGGTTCTTATGAATCAACCAACCATTCATAACATGCTCATCAATCCAAACCATGAGTATTATGTGACAATATTCAAGCAGGCACTGAATCGGATTTTTGAAGCTATGTTAGAGAAACCCTAAACTCTCACTGAAAATAGGTGAAATGTGGCACCACTCAGATATTGACATGTGCCAATTGGTACAAGTGGTAGACGATTGGCATGCTCAAACAACGAGGTGATGCAAGAATGAAATGAGGGAGAAAATATCAGAAAAGCCCCAAATCTGGAGAACTAAAGCTCATCACCAACTTGAGATTGACAACTTTACATGATGTAACCTATGAAATTGTAAATGGAGAAATCATAGTAACAATAAAGTAACCTATGTAACAATAAAGTTGGCTTCATCCTAGGAGTGGTAATGGCAGAAATCATAGTGAACAACAGGAAACATGCAGAGTTGCTTACAATCAAATAGATGAAAAAACACATACAAAAAACCTAGATAATAATCATGAACAAGCTTAATATTGAATTATGAACCGTAAAGGAACTTACAAAATGTGACATTACGAACCTGGTCAAGCGCACAAGCAAAAATATCCTGGACATGACCCTGGTTGACAAGTTGTATTGCTCATGATGCAAGAGGATTTGTACCTGCACTGCCAAGTCAATCAAAATCCATCATTATCTATACAATAAATACAAGTAATTGATGTAGTATTTTTACTCTAAGATGAATTCTTATGATAATGTTAGAACATATGTTGAAAATGTCAAAACATACCTGAATAAGCTCCTCTTCATTTCAAGAACAATTTATTGGAGTCGCATGAACTTGGAACAAGCCTCCCGCGATCTGAAAGAGTAGCAACTAAGTCAACAGTGACTTTTTTGTTGCTACACTGGATCGAGGGTGGTTTGCTCCAAGATTAAATCGCTCCAATAAATTATTCTTTACTAAACAGGGCCAACCACGTGAAGGTGGAAGCTCTTATGGCCCCTCCCCGCCCCCCTCACATCACTCTCAATTCCCCAATACCCAATCTATATTTCATTTTTTACTTTCATGAGCATAAAAAAAAATATTCAATAACTAATAAAAAAACAATTCAACAAAAAGTACGCAAGGAAACATTGCAATCAATGCTTGACATAAAAATAGTATGATAAATGAGTTTTTTATATAACGCAAAAAACGTTCCAAGTATGGTAACGTTTGTCTTATAATAATACAATATTTTGCATTATCAAATTTTCTTTTTCTTCTTCCTATTTCTAAAGCTCCTAATTACATCATCAATATCATCGTGCTCTGCTCCTGTTTCGTGCCTTTCGACCCGCACTGCTGACCTAGTTGCGTAGTCACGATGTTTGGTCTCATCCAGTGACGGGGCATCGCCTACAAAAACAGATAATATTAATTTTTAATTGCCAGTTTTTAAATATCATTGAACTAGTTCGGTAATATTAATAAAAAAATTTGCAATCAGATTATTTACCTGGTGCACCAGTTGTCGCCGCTGACCTAGTTGTGTAGTCACGATGTCTGGTATCATCCAGTGACAGGGAATCGCCTACAAAAACAAATAATATTAAATTTTAATTGTCAGTTTTTAAATATCATTGAACTAGTTTGGTAATATTAATAAAAAAAAATTGCAATGAGATTATTTACCTGGTGCACCAGTTGTCGCCGCTGACCTAGTTGCGTAGTTACGATGTCTGGTCTCATCTAGTGATGGGGCATCGCCTACAAAAACAAATAATTTTAAATTTTAATTGTCAGTTTTTAAATATCATTGAACTAGTTCGGTAATATTAATAAAAAAAATTGCAATGATCTTATTTACCTGGTGCACCAGTTGTCGCCATTGGCACTGTTGCCCCTTCTTCCTCTGTGGTGGTAAGATCCTCAAGGGAAACATTCTCTGTCATTTAAACAAAAAACGTTATAAGGAAAACCATCAAGTTATAATTAGAAAAAATTTTAAGTGGAAATTAATTACCATCACGGCCCTCACTGATAGTAGCATTGTCGGCCTGGTCCCCACTACAATGATCAGGTTGCACGTGAGGATCTTCTACATCTAGCTCTAAAACTGGGTTATTTTCCTCGTCGGTAGTGCTGCTCCCATGATTTAAACAAAGTTGTTAGACATTAAATTTATGGACGAAAACAAACATATTGAAAGGTTAATGTTTTACCTTATCAGGCATTTTGGATCTTGGGACCTGCCCCAAGCTTCTACGACGTTCAACTACGGCTTGATAGCCGAAATGGAAAGTGATATTTTTATCTTCCTCTGTAGTTTTTGTTCTGAAGTCATCACCCTACATTACATATGATTGTGTATTTTTAATCATATTTGATAGGATTACAAAAGCGTTGGAAGACGATACAATTAATTATAAGATGTTTAGCTACTTAATTACAATTCTTGCAGCTAATTTCAAGTATCCGCCCTGGCCTAGCTTGTGATGGCCCTTTTTTTCAATCCTAGCTTTGGTTTCCTTTGAGGTGTTAGGCAACCTAGCATCAAAAGATTGAAGTCAAATATGACGTAGCACACTTTTATTTTAGACATAGAGAAAATTAAAGCTATTGAATTAAAGTTGTAATTTACCTTGCGGGTCCAGTTGGCATTTTTCCTTCTTTCTTTGCCCTTTTCTATTTTCTGTCATGGATGAGTGCTCTCCACTCACTCTTTGGAACTATGAGAGGATGCTCATATCTATGGTTAAATTGAAATTGCGTCCTATAGGTGTCCCTAGTATATTTCAAATATTTGTCGGCTACCCGAGCCACTGCTGTTCTATCAAATGTGCCGACCCCAAAAAGGGCTTCTAGATAATCTAGAAGTTCTTTTTTCAGGTTGGAATTCTGGGAATTCCACCTTGTGCATATGGTTGGGCCAAAAATGACCAACGCATGGCTCTCCAAAAACCTGTAGAACTCATTGTTTCCTACACATAAAAAAAGAAGAAGATATTATCATTAATTTAAAAATAAAAATCATGATAAATATATTTTAGATAAAGTACATGAAATAGTTAAAATATTAAAATTTACCTGGGAGTTGTATATGCTTTATAGGGACACCTTCATCGTTCACCAAAAACATGCAATTAATGGTCCTTGTGGAGCTGACACGTGTAGCTCCAGGAAACGCAATAATGTAGTTGGCCATATCAGCCTCATCATTGCCAACACGTTCAGCGGTTGGTTGGGTGTCTGCTTGGGCAGGGTGTGTTTCTTGGCTGGCACCTAAAGGAGTAGAAGGTGTACGATAGGGTTGTTGGGAAATCTCTTGCCCTTGTGTCCCACTACCACCAACACCAAGTTCAGAAAGTGCCAGAAAATGCTACATACAAAAGAACTTTTTGTTAGTTTAGTCAATGTAAAAATTAAAAATCAAACTATCACAATTCATCTCATGCAAAAAAAAAAAATATATCATTCTGAATTTTTATTATTACCTGATATCTTTCTAGCTGGCTCATAAGTTTTTTTATCCTCTCTTATGTTTCAGGTGTTTGAGGCGTGTCTATCAAAGTATTAAATTATGACCTTGCATCTCGTGCCTTTTTTCGCAACAAGAACACTGGAGATAGGGATGAAGAAATCTCTTCCTCAAAGAGGGAATCATCATGCGTACCATGGCTAGGTGTCTACATATTTGAACAAAATTAATATTATTTCAATTATGTAAATAACTAAAATACCTGAAGATAGAGAAATGCTGGCACTTTACATGTTCTTCCGCTGGCCTCTTTCCGCGATCATCCCGTCTCGGGGTTGTTCCTGCACTGCTCTGATCAGTCTGCCACATTGCAATAAAATTATAAATGTAAAAACTTGAAAATAATATCTAACTTGAAAACACAAAATGAAAACTGAAATAATTTCTAATAAGACACCGGAATACAGAGTTAGAGTTTCAAATATGCCTTGCATTGAATTCAGTCCTGGAAACATGTCATCGCACATTAAGGCACCCAAACAAGAGACGAGTTGACAATGAAGACCTTATTGAATATATTGTTGGAGCAACTTCTAGTAAACTTGTTGTGAAGACCTTGAGGACATTTTTGGAGCAACATTGTTGAAGCCGATGGTATAGCATTGTTGGAGACGATCTTGAAGGGCCTTGAAGTGAAGCTTTTGGAGCAACTATTGAAAAATCCTTAGAGCATTTAAGTAAGGCACTTTCTATCTTCCATCACCTTTTTCCTTTCAATATCCTTTAAACGATTTTTTTGATATTTAATGTTTTAAATCACGTTATAATTCCTTGATTATATGTGTTTGGGGACTCTCCCTTTGAAATAACCCAAAAATACCCTGGCAATTTTATCTTCAGGATGCATGTCTGACCCTATTGTTCAATATTTTGATTGATAGTAGTAAACATAGAGAGTTAGGGGGCTCTTGAATTGGTTTGGTTGGGCCATTAGATCCCTAACATCTACTAGGGAGAAACCCCCTTGAGTTGGAGGAGAGCTAGCCCGAAGTGAAAAGAGGTTGGTGAGGTGACAATGGGGCTATTGAATTACACATGGTATCACACTTTAGCTTTAGGACTTTATCTTGAAAAGTGTGAGATTTTGCTATATCAATTCTCAAATTGTTTACAACACTATTGTTAAGAACTAATAAGAAGTGATGTTGAGGGGTTTTTGGGTATAAGAAATAATACCATTTAAAAACTAGGGTTCTCAGTCCTTGGCATTCCTTCACCTGGGCCTAGGGGCACACAAGAATAATTTCACACTAAACCATGCAAACTTAAAAGTAACTTAACAGATCCATAAAGTAATAATAATCATAATTCCTAATTCCCTATTGTACGATATGATGAAAATTATTCAAACATGAAGCAATGAAGACATGAAATGTATGAATTTCAATATTGATGAACCAATACAAGAAGTTAGAAACTACAACTTTGATTCGATACTCTGTGTCCTAACTCCAGGAAGGAATCTAGTTTGTAGTACAGAACATGTATCGTGTATTATCAATTCTTAATTGACAACAACTAAAGGTCATCTACCTCATCAATTCCTTCCCATTTTGTGTTTTTATGTTATATTCCTTATAAAAGTGTCAAATTTCTCTCAAAGTAAGAAACCACTGAATAAAATAAAAAATAGTTGAGATATGATTGATAAATGGTCATTTATTTCTTGAAAGGATCTTTACGATTTCTTTGGTTGTTTTTCATCTCAAGAAACAAGAAATGACCTAAGAAACTATCGTGATGTAATATAAGAAACAACACGGTGCAATGGCCATTTTCAAAGCCAAATGATGTCCATTGAGGACATGGCCTTTATTTGGTTCCTGTTTCATATGAGTTTTGGGTAGAAATGGAACTTTGTTGGAAGTGAAAGGAAAACATGTCTCATGTTGAATTATGAGAAAATCATGTTGTTCATGATGCAACAATTGACTGAAAACTGTTTTGGAAATCTCCTGGAAGTTGTAACTTGTCACTAAGGTTCTCATTGACCTTTACCCAACTTTGGAAAAAGAGGGTGTTGATTTTCATCTTGATATATATTTTTTTTATGACACTAATACAGGGTAATGTAAAAGGGGGAAGATCAAATTACAGTTTGATTCATTGTTGATAATTGGTGCCAATCTTCAAGAGGAATGAAGAGGTTGTTATCTTTACAATCCCATCCCAACATCAAATTCAGTGATAAGTTTCTATGAGGTTTCTGGGTCAAGGAAACATTCACTCCACGAATGATATATTTAAGTAGGCTTCTCCTATTCTGGGAAAACACCATACCTATAATGCATTCACTTGCATGTATAAAGGGAAAGGAAAACATGTTTTCATACAACGGTGACAAAGGCATCTTCACTTTTTATTTATGTTGTTCACCCACACCACTCTCGTGTTTTCACTAATCCTGTTTTTTCATTTTTGGATTCAAATTAAGTTAAGGCCTTAAGTATTTTTTGACCTTTCGGTGTAGTTTTTATAAGTGGCATGTATGGATTTTCCATTAATTCTGCACTTTTTTTCTTCATGTGCATGTTTCCCTGGAAATCAAATGCATGATTTAGTCCCATACATTTAACAAGTTGTTGGATCAACTCCATAGGAAATATCATGTTTCCTATTCAATCAAAATTTATCTCACTTAGGGTAGGTAGGAAGGTTTTCCCTTTGTATTAATAGGGCACTTCTAGCTTGCATTTTTATTATATCTTTCAAATTTAGTGTCGTTTCAATTAGGGCATGAATTTTTGCAACTTTCAAGGTGAGAATGAACAAAGACAAATTTTTGTGATGGATGACTGGATATGAATCCATGGCCAGAGGAAAAGGCACTAATCTAATTCTTCAAATATCTATAGTTCTCATTCACCTCATATGGAGATGGTCCCTGATTTTGAGCCAAATGTTGCAGCAAAAAGTTCCCCCCCTCCATAATTTGATATTCAATGGAAATTTCTTAAATTGATGATGGGGCATGATTATGGAACGTTGGCACATACATATGTAATGGAATTCCAAGATCATGATATATGTTTGCATATGTTTATGGAGGTGGTGGAGCAAAAAAGAGCTCAAATAGAGCTGAAATTTTTCACATAAAAAGGACTGTGAGCTTGACTAATGGTTCCATTTAAAAAATGATATCTAGACAAGGAATAAGTGTAGCATGCAAACATGCATTGAAAATCCATCTGAGTTTGCATTGTATTACATATGATGGATTCAAATTTGGGTTTCAAAATGCCAGGTTATGGCATGATTTTGTCGAGAAACCTTTAGTTGGATTCTCATGTTGGTTTAATTTATATTTTAAGTTTGTTTTGCAGTATTTTGGTGATAGTAACTCTTGAACTAGGTTACCAATGTGTAACAATCATATTTCAAGAATAAAGTTGTGATTTTTTTATATTATTATTATTATCTATTAGCTACGAGTATTGACACCTAATGCCTGGAATTTTGACATCTTGATAGCATGGATAATTTCGAAAATGTTTCTAGTAATGTTAACATAATAACTATCATTATGTGTCTTCACTTTTGTCACCATAATAGACCTGTGATATGGACTCATCACAAAACTTCATATGCTATGTCCCAACAAGTTCAAACTGGTTGAAACTACCTCATAGTGTGGTTATTAAGGACAAGTTGCTTTGTATATAACTCGATAGCATAGACCGCGTTGCAGTTCTAAAAAGAATCCTCAAGTGTAAAAAAAACTTCACAATATGTTCTACTATAAAGCCTTTTGGGATACCTGAAATAATATATGTATCATTGATGACTTTTAAATTATGACAAGATCCAGAGGGAAAGGAAATCAATGGAAGAGTGATCCACCAAAGAGAACCTAGAATTTAGCATCAGATCAGTTAGAGTCTAGGAAATTGAAACCCTATAATTTTAATTAGTGATGAAGGACATCACATAGGTAATTATATTTTCATGTAGAATAATATTTTAATTCAAATTTAAACTACATAATATGAAAGGCATACCATAAATTTTTCCACGTAAGTCCAAACAACCTATAAAAAGGGAAAACCTTCTTTTTCCATGGGAAATAATTTACCTTTCCTTTTTCAAGATAATCTAAATCACAAAAAATATGAACTATACTGCACACATTCTTGGATAATGTGAAAGTGGAAAAGGAATACCCTACACAAGGGATGCACACATGTACATTTGAACACTAATAGATTTTTGTAGTTGAAATGCAATGCTTGTTTTCATTTAAATGTAGGGTTTTTAAAGCAGGGAGAAATAATGGCTGCCAAATTAATAAGCGTTTCTTTGGGAAAAATTTAAATCTTGTATTGGGTGATGAAGATAATAGAGGGTATTGAATCTTGATTCTTTACATATAGAAAGAACTATACAGCCTAACACAATCCAATGGAATTGACCAAAAAAACCCAAATAGAGTCAACCCTACTATAGAAGGAAGGGCCTGCAGTAAGAACTTACCATTTTGCAAGAGCTGAGGGCGAATGTTGTTCTGCAAGAGCTGAGGGCGAATGCACGGCAAATGTTGTTCTACAAGATCTCAGGGCGAATGCTAAGGGTGAATTCTGTTCTGCAAGAGCTGAGGGCGAATGTTGAGGGCGAATGCTGTTCTGCAAGAGATGAGGGCGAATGCTGAGGGCGAATGTTGTTCTGCAAGAGCAGAGGGCGAATGCACGCATGATATTAGACGTTAATGTAGCACACATGTACATTTGAACACTAATAGATTTTTGTAGTTTAAATGCAATTCTTGTTTTCATTTAAATGTAGGGTTTTTAAAGCAGGGAGAAATAATGGCTGCCAAATTAATAAGCGTTTCTTTGGGAAAAATTTAAATCTTGTATTTGGTGATGAAGATAATAGAGGGTATTGAATCTTGATTCTTGACATCTAGAGAGAACCCTACAACCTAATACAATCCAATGGAATTGACCAAAAAAACCCATAAAGAGTCAACCCTACTATAGGAGGAAGGGCCTACAGTAAGAACTTACCATTTTGCAAGAGCTGAGGGCGAACGCTGAGGGCGAATGATGTTCTGCAAGAGCTGAGGGAAAACGCTGAGGGCGAATGCTGAGGGAAAATGCTATTCTGCAAGAGCTTAGGGCAAATGCTGAGGGAAAATGTTGTTCTACAAGAGCAGAGGGTGAATGCGCGCGTGATATCAGACGTTAATGTAGTTATTGCGATGGATATGAAACAATAAAATCATTTTTATGTGGCGCGCATATAAGTTTCGTATTTTTATGTAGCGCGCATATAAGTGTAGTTATACCGACGGCGGACAAAGCGTCGCTACTGCGACGACTGCCTCCAAACGTTGCAATTGCGACACTTAGATGTTGTGTCATACTTGCGACATTTGGAGGCAGCCATCGTAATAGAGACGCTTTGGGCCATAGTGTTGCAATTGCGACGTCTTCCTCAAATGTCGCAATTGCGACACTTTGTCTAAGTGTCGGTATTGCGACACTTTTCTATAAACGTCGGTATAGCGACGGTTTCGGGTGGGATGGAAAAAATTTAGGGAAATTTCTGACATTTGGTCAAAAGTGTCAGAACCAAGTGTTTGAATTTCCGCCAAATTTAGTAGTATCATCACACTCCCTTCTTCTTGAACCTTATCCGAATGCTTCGAGTGAACCTAATGGGATGACCTGTTAGGTAGGTCCATCCCCAAACAATAACATAATCGCCAAGATTTTGTGGCCACCAGCATGTACCACCTATCATGATATCGATTACCCCCTTTTTCCTCCTGTAACCTTTCTTCTAGGGTATTCCTTCCGAGCCATATAAACACTCTTGTGACCAATAGTGTAAGGGGGAAATTGGTGTCAGAAATGGAAGGTTTGTGAGGGTGTTCATGCTGTACTTGCTGGGGGTATATACACCCAAGTTCTACGCAATTTTGACTATCCGAAATCATAAAAAATATTTCAGAATTATTTAAAATATACTCAACCTGGTCCGATAGAGTTAAATTCACAATGTTTTGAGAACAATTACTTGGATAGTTAGACTGGTGCAAACCTAATGACTCGGAACCCCTGTCACTATCCGACCTAAATATGTAAGAAAAAACCTTATCATTGATCAACGTAAAGAGATATTTAAATGGAGGCATACTACCTGGTACAAAGAATTCCCACTCCATCATACCCAAATTATGTCAGAATAGTGAGTGAGGGTTTTTGCTGGTGATTGTGAGGTTTTTCCATTATTGCTTCCTTTCTTCTTTCCTGCATATAAAATTTTCATACTGATGAATATTTTCGGATTGTATTTTCCTTTATAAAAGAACCCAAGGATGCAAAGGCACAATTCTATATATTATGCGTAGTGAAGGTATCAAATTAATTTCCTTTGTAATTTCCATCATTATATATCCCTCACAAGTATTCATGACATGATGGTTGTGCAAGGGTGTGGTTTCCTTTAAACCATTCATCTATTTAAATGTGACTATGTATGATTTCTTCATACGTTTATACCATCATATTAGAATTGTTTTTAATTAAATTTTAGACTAATATTTGTAATTAAATTTTTCCTAATTTTGGCCTACGCAGATTTTTTTCCAGAATTTTGGAAATTTTGAGACTTCAAATTTGGAGCCTCATAAGTTGATTTTTACTTAGCCAAATGAGGCCCAAGATGGCTTGTTAGATAGATAACATAATGGAAAATATTTATGAAGTTTTTTAATGACTATATTAAATCATTAAATAAGTATAAAATTTAGCATAAAATTAAGCTCCAAATTTGTAACCAGAACTAATTTTATGATTTTAGTTTTTGCATTTTCATTTTCCCAAATCCTTTTTTGGTGGAAGATCCATTTTATTTTGTTCTCTTTGATAAAAAATACATTTACAAGAATCAATGGGAAGAAAAAATTTCTTTTTATTTATCTATTTAATTGAATTTTTATTGGAGATGTTTGTTTTCTAGATTTGGTATTTTTTATTTTGATTTAATTTTTATTGGTTTTTGGCAGCAGAGCAGTTGGGAGGATGAGGAAGAGGAGATTTGGATCAATGGAATTTATCTAGAAAGGGAGGGAAAACAATTGTGGCCAATCAAAATTGGTTGGAGCAAATTTATTCTCAAACAGTTCTCTCGTTTTGGATTTTCATTTGTAATTATAAATATATCTTTTATAGAGTGCTCAAGGGGTTCCTCTTATATGCAACTAGAAGCTCTAAAAGCAATACTATAATAGGATATTATAGTTTTAGGTGAGGTGAAACCTTCAGATCTAAGGTTTGGGGAAAACTCTGTGATTTATGCTTGCTGTGCATTTTCAGTATTGTAATTTATTGTGAGGTGAATTGTGGAGAGAAAGAGCATTTTTAGTTTTGAAAGTCAAGCTCTGCTTGGCACTATCGTTGGAAATTTCTCCAAGGAGCTAAAGCTACTCAAGGACTAGAAGCCTTGTAATGAAAATTTGGTATGATTTAAACAATTTTATTTCAATGCACTATTGTTTGAATTGTAAAATTAATCTTCCATTGCTGGAATTTCCTTTATTGGGTTTAATTTCTATTCTAAATATTGTATGGCTTTCTGATATTGAGAATTCTTGTCGTATAATTAGTTACATTCTATTGAATTTATGTAAGAGCTATATCTGAGGGAAAAAATAAAGTTATAATTAATTTGAATTCATTGAGATTGGAATGTTTTGGGAAATAACTACTTATTGTTTAATTACATTCATGTTTTGGTTTCTTTTTCATAAATTAAATGAACTACTTATTTAATTGATGAAAATTATTTGATGGATTCAATTATATGAAAAAACCTCTTCCTCTATTTAATTATTTCATCTTCTATTGAATGGAGAGAGGGATATTATTTTTCCAATTCAATATAGGATTAGCTATCTTGTATCTTAGCATAAATTTTCATTTAGTTTTAATTTCTACACTCTAGAAGTCCCGTCATATAGGGGAAGAACTTGGTTGTGGTTTGGTTTATCCCTGGATCAGCTTAAGGATCAATTCCTTTTTTGAGCTCAGCAAGAGGGTGTTATAGCATCATTTCTCACCTTGACATGATTCATGATTGCTACATGGCTTTATGGGCACCCATTCCTACAGACTTGGACAAATTCACTTAAAAACAGTGGAAAATCCTTCATACGCGACTATGCCCGTGTTTTTCCGCGTGTATACGCTAGTACAGCTAGACTTTTCCGCGTATGCCATTTTAATGATTAAAAATATATATAAAAAATCCCTAATTTCGCGCTGGGTTGATAGTTACTCAGGTAGTTCAACTACCCCAGCCCGTGGCCAACTGTTTCCAACTGTTGAAACTACTTGGAGGGACTATAAAAAGACCTCATATGTATGGCCTAAGGGAGAGAGAATTATTATTATTATACTCTGTTGGTTCCCTATCCAAGTCTGATTCCCCGTGCCTCCTGCACTTTTCCAGTTCATTTCAGGAAACCCTTGTTTCCTTGAGATACACATCCCTTTATATGTTATCTCGTATGCACTCATTTGGAAGGAGTCTTAGCGAGGCAAGGGCTGGACGGATCCGGACGACGGTCTGCGAAGGCCTTGGAAGGATCAGGTGATCTCTCCACTTACTTTTGTACGTACTATTTTTATAATACAGAAGTATCATGCTGTTCCCGAAGTAAATGTGTTAGTGTATGCTTTAATGTGTGAAGAATATTTGTTATACAAGCATTTATGATGATTTATTTAATGTTTTATATGAATCTCGCTAACATATAGAGTAGAAATATACTGTACAACTGGTCCTTTGTGCTGGTTTCTTCTTGTATTTCAGGTGAAAGAGGAAGGACGGTTGCAGGGAGTTTGAACTCCACGTGGATCTACTTCAAACGTAGGACCAACGGGTAAACTCCTCATTCTACTCGATTTCGTTTTTATGAATGTGCATGATCGTGTGAGTCTCTGTTAAATAGTACGCCCCTGCTCTGTGGAGGTTGAATCCCAACCAACCTCTAGGGTGTTAAATCCCCGAAACAGAACAGGCGACTCCGCTGGGGATCACATTTTTGTGATTCTCCTGTTGGGTTGTTTCAGCTGTTTGGTAGGTTACCAACAGTTTTTTCTGTCTTTTACAGTCCAGTTTGCTTTCTTGCAGTCAGTTTGAAGCTTTTATACCTTTCCCAGGCTTGTACTTTTTATTTTTCATTATCTTTCTTTGTATACGCAGTTTTTCTTGCACACAGTCGCGTATACCCGCGAGTTTGTGTAGACGGATCCGCGTACACGCGTATTTCCCTCGACACAGACGCGTATACACGCCTGTTTCATAGCTGCAAGGTCGCGTATACCTAGGCTGAATTTGAAATTTCAAGATTCTGGTGTTTTTGGTCTTTTCTGGCTGTGGAAGCCTGTGTTTGCAGAGTCTTTGTACTTACTGGAGTGTGACAGAAGTGGTTTTAAGTCTTGGTTCTCTTTCGTTTGCCCGAAAACTGATCTTTTTGGCAAAGTGTTCTTGTTGGTGCTAGCACTCCTGGATTGAGTTCCAAGATCGCTTTCTGAGCGTTCTTGGCTGTTCTGCTTTATCAGAACAGAGAGCTTTTGCTCATTGACTCGCTCCTGTCTTTGTGTTGTGCTTTGCCTTGCGTTCTTTGCTTTGTTTTCGATTGGTTTTCTTGAGTTTCATAAGCTAGGGTTTTGTTGCATTTTTCGAAGATCTTTTCTTGTTTCTTTGGAGTTTTGTATTGCAACAAATTTGCACTATTTCTCTTGGCTGTTTGATTGAGTTTTTAGTCTTCCGTTGCCCTTATTGATCTTGCTATCATTAGTTTTATAAGGTTTGGGGGCATAGTTGGAGTTTATGCTTCAAATTCGGCCTCATTTTGGCTTGGATTGAGATAGTTGTTCTTGGTTTTCTTGAAGCTCTTGTTTTATAAAACTGAAAAGCCCAAAAACATTTGTTTTGCTTTTTGTTTTTGCATATCAAAAACTCAAAAAACATTGTTGCTTGTTTTTGTTTTTGTTGTTGCCTTTTTCATTTTCGTTTGGCTTCATCTTTTGGGACTTTAGTGAATTTTCTTGCTTCTAGTTTCCCGCTTGATTGTGAAGGGAGGTTGTCTTTTGATTTCTTCTTTTTCTTGTTGAGTATTTTGGTGTCTTATATTAAGAGTTCTTGTTTGCAAGAATTAGCTTTCTGGATATCAAAAGATTAGTTGAAGCTGAAGGAGCCTTTTGGGAAATTTCACCTTGTTTCAAGGGACTTTCTGCATCTTAGAATTTACATGTTAGTGGTCATTTGCATTAGGTGCATTGAATCATTTAATTAGCTTCTTAATTTTTGTGCGTGTGAGTTTGTAATTCGAAAAGAAAAATACATTTTTAGCCTCATAGAACTTACATAGAAATTGCTCTTCATCGAAAGACTAAGAACTGCATGTGCATGTAGTCAGGTTTTTATTAATTTCTTTTGCGTCAGAACATCATTGGTTTCAACTCCATATCCTTGTGACTTAATACAACAGCCCTTAAAATAAGCGATTAAATCTAAAATCAACTAGCAAGTTTTATTAAGTGTCAATCACCAACTAGCTAGGTTGTAGGGCCTTGGAATAGGTGAGAGGAGAGTTAACTCTCCAAGGCCGCTCAAACAGACATAGAAGTTGATTAATTGAGCGAAATCCAACTCCGTGAGGTGGACTGGGAAAGCTCTCATCCGAGAGTCAAGCGCGAGGGGAAGTGAAGGTTGAGAAGAGGGATACCCCCCCTCCGATTAGCTGAATCTGACCTCAAGACCGTTTCGCCCAGCTTCTGATACGGATTGGTGTCCATAGTTGCCGTTCCTAGGTTCCACACAGGTGACTGCGGGGGGGAATACCCATGGTACCTGAGGCAGACGTCGCATCACTTTCAGCAGTACTTTTGGGGGGTACCCTTGCGAAGCTTGGGTGCTTCAGCCGGCAAAGGCTGTCGTTAGGAGGTCGGCGTAACTGTTTCTGATACCTTCGCTAGTTGTTCTGGGCCCTAATCATCCCAGACTGCTTTCGGAAGGCCCTATACTTCGCTTTCCTGTATTTTGGTGTCCGGTTCTCATCACCCGGAGTGGAAATACTTGGAGGCTGTTTGCTTGCTGTTTCTCAGGGTTTTGATTTTAGTGAGTGCTCTTTGCTCCTAGCTTGCCTAGCTTTTCACTTTTCTTGAGTCTAATATAATAAATTTGTAAAAGTGGCTGATCAAGCGCCTCGACGTTCGAGGAGAGTCCGGGGGTTATCTCCCGAGAGTACAGAGCCTTCTTCGAGAAGGCGTAGGAGCGATCTAGCAAGTGGTTTTCACCCTGTAGAGTCTGACGCTGTGGAGAGAGATCCTCCACTAAGGTCTGAAGGTTTCTTAGCTGATTCCGGTGTCGGTTCCGAGAGGAGAGTTTCGCTCACCTCGAGGGTATTGTTTCCTCAGGAGGAAGATTTTCAGATAGAAGATATACCTGAGCCTGCAGCTACAGGTCCATCTCCTCTTCCTCTTAATCATCCATTTGTTATAGAGTACATCGGACCGGAGTCTGAGAGACCGCCGGATCTTCCTTATCTTTCTTATCTTTCGATGGCCACGACTGGGAACGCGGCTTCTACCGTGAGTGCTGCGGGCATTCAGACCCCTGCTTCTGTCGAGGCAGGGGGCACTCTTGCTCTATCTTCGAGTGCTTCTAGCACTGCTATGTTTGGCTCCGGGTTCACCCAAGCATATGCTTCTCAATCTGGTCCCTTTGTTTCAGGGATGTCCATTGCTGGAAATCCCTCTTTTTCCTTTACCGCCGGTGCAGCTGGATCTACGCCCATGTCCAACATGGCTAGTGGATCACCTTCTTTTCAGGGTTTCCCCTTTGGGACTGGGCATATTCCTAGTCCCAATCCTTCTTTAGGGTCGTTTCCTTTTACGTCCCAGACCCAAAGTTTCAATCCTTGGGCTCAGGGGCCAAGTTCGACTGCTTTTATGGGATGGAATCCTATGTTTGCAACGTCGGGGGCAGGGAATCAGTTCATCGCGAGTCATCCAGGGAATGCTTCTTTCCCTGCATCGAGTGCTTATCAGTCTTTTTCTCCTCTATCTAATGCATGGAACCCCTACCAGGGGCTTACATCTTCAGTCAATACTTCAGCGGGGGGAACTAGTCTAGGTCTTGGTAACTCGGCGTGGGGAGGAGGTTCTTCTCCGTTTTCTACGGGTCCTTTCTGGCAGCCTGGTGCCTCATCAAATCCAGGCTATTCTTTTCAGAATGTGGGAAATCCATCCCATCAAGGATGGAATTCTCAGGTTCCGCCGCGATTACCATTTCTGGCAACGTTAAACTTGCCAGACTTGGCGAAGTTAACTAATGACCCGATTCAGTATAGTCCGGGTTGGCCTCCGGTTCCAACCAAACTTCCTTCAGACATTCCTAAGTTTGAAGGTAAGAATGGTGAAGATCCGGCAGACCATGTCACCACATTCCACTTATGGTGCTCATCCAACTCTCTGATCGACGATTCGATTAGATTGAGATTATTTCAACGCACCTTAACTGGAAACGCCGCGAAGTGGTATATAGAGCTTACTGGGGGCAGTTTCGCCACATTTGGAGAACTGGCTGTCACTTTTCTTAAACATTTCCAGTTGCCTGTTAGATATGAGGCTGGGACCGAACTCCTGGCTAATTTTAAGCAGGATGAGGCAACTCACATTTCTGATCATATTCAGGAATGGAGGAGAAGGAAGAGGCTAATTAAAGCCCATATTCCAGGTGAGTTCCTTCTCTAGTGGTTTTTGAAATCGCTTCAGTCAGATATTTCAAAGGATGTATCCATGTCAGGGGTATATTCCGAGGAGCAGGCCATCTTTAGGGCCCAGCAGTTAGAGTTGATCTATTCTCAGTCTGGCATGCTTTACAAGTATTTTCCTAATGCTCCTCGCTCCAAATTGGATCTATCGAAACCCAAACCTGGTCCGCATGGTGACGGACTTGTCGGATCGGTCAGTAGTAGTGCAGCCAGCCTGCTTTCTCAATTGCAGCAGTTGTCTTTACAATCAGCTTCTTCTGGTCAGGCTGTGCCTGCTGATTCTTCACCTTCCCAGTCTTTGTCCATTAATGCTGTCCAATCTTCTGAACCCAAAGGAAATCAACAGTCCGATGGGAAGAAGAAGGGACGTAATAACAAGAAGAAGGGCAAGAATGGGAAGGGCAATGTAAATAAGACCAACGAGCGTGTTGGTGAAGGGCAAAAGGAGAAAAAGAAAGTTAAGTTTCCGTGCAAGCTTTGTGCTGGAGACCATCTCACGCATCTTTGCCCGAAAATTCAGGATGCTCAGCGCCTGTTATCTCAGCAGGGTTCTTCTAGTTCCCAGGCTATGCTAACAAACCCTTTTCCCCAAGGGCAGCAATTAATTGCTGGCGCGAACCAAAATCCTGGGGCTTCCTCTGGAGGTGCTCAGGAAGAGGAAATTCCATCGAATATCTTTATGATGAGTGCTCACGTGGATGTCGCTACGAGATCCCGTGATTATGGCGGAGAGGAATCTTCGAAAGCTAAGGAAGTTCCTGATGCTACTGAGCCGCTTCACATCACGAAGCCAACTGTCGAGTCTATGCCTCGGATGCCAAAAGCATCTTCCAAGCGGTCAACCATTAATCCGAACATGAGGGCCGCCCAGAACTACTCGATTGTAGAAGATCTGGCGCAGAGTCCTTGTGCTATGTCAGCTTTAGAGGTACTCCAGTCTTGTCCGGCTCAGCGCAGTGCTTTGCTCACTGCCATTGGAGCTATAGATCCGAAAAATTCTCTTCTGATTACCTTTGATATGAAGAATTTTAAGAAGAGACTTCCTCATCATATGGCCTTCCATATTAAATCATCGCACCGGAAGACTAATATCTTTCGCACGGTCGTTGATGAGGGTGCTTCTACTTGCGTGATGTCTCTCGCATGCTGGAAGACACTAGGATCTCCCAAAGCTGTTCCATCTAGCACTATTCTTACTGCATTCGATGGCCATTCTCATAGGCCCCATGGTATTGTCCCGGCTTTGCCTATCTGTGTTGGGGGCAAAACCGTTAACATAGAGGTTGAGGTAGTAGATGCAGCCTTGGACTACAACCTTCTGTTGGGGAGAAACTGGATATATGATATGGATGCCATTGCATCTTCACTATTTCAGATAGTATGTTTCCCCCACGAAGGGAGGATAGTTACGGTGGATCAACTGGACTGTCCTCCTGTAGACCTAGATGCGCCTCCTGACTCATCTGTCCCTAAGTTGGACAATACTAAGGCACCTATTGAGAATCTGGGAGTTGGAATGTATTCTTCCCTGATGGGATCCTTTGATCTTCCTCCTCCTAAGGTGTCTATCAATGCTATTTCATCCTCCAAGGCTCCCCTTCGAAGAGAGTTCTTTCGAACTCATTATTTTTCGGACCCTTGGACCTTACCTTCCCCAACTGCCACTTTGGAGGAAGGGAAAGTGGGTGGAATGGCATTCCTGATTTCTGCAGCTGAGATTGCATATCAGTCTGTTGTTGACACTGTAGAGTCTGATCCAGCTCCTCTTTCGCCGGAAGAGTTGGATGGTGATGTGGCTCCGGCTTGGACGCTTACTTCTTCTTCTGCCCAGGATTGTCTAGATACCACTCTTCCATCCGAAGAGGCCATCCTGGAAGCAATGACAGGTATAGAGAGACCGTGGGATGACTTGCATCATCGGTCTTACTTCCTACCTGACTTGAGCGAAGTCGAAGCTAGTTTTCCAAGTCCTCAGTCTCCTGGACCTGTTCACCCAGCCTTGAGCCCCTTAGCACCAGCACAGGTTTATGCTGAAGGGAACATGGCTGTGATCTCTCCGACTATCCCGGTGAACATCTCCAGGAATCCCAACATTATCGAGAACGTTTTCATTGGAGCTGAATGTTCCCGTGAAGAAGTTCAAATCTATACCAAGCTCTTCAAAGAGTATAGGGATGTTTTTGCTTGGTCTTATGAGGAAATGCCTGGCATAGATCCATCTATTGTCCAGCATGAGATCAAGACGTATGAAAACGCTAAGCCGGTCAGGCAAAAGCTTCATCCGATTACATCCATTCGGTCTTTGGGATTCTTTGTGCCTTCGGAAGGGATAGGGGTAGATCCTTTTAAGGTTGAGGCAATCCTTTGGTTGCCTCCCCCGTTGGCGGAACCCAGAAATGGGCTCTCTTTGAGAAAGTATTATGCCTAGGCTTCGGCCTGGCATTTTGCTTTTGTATATAGCTTGCTTTTGTATTTTTCACATATATTGAAAAAAAAATCCAAAAAATCATATAAGTTAAAAAATTGCATTTTTTGGGGGTCGAAGCTCAGGAATCTTCTCGGAGAAGGATGTCATCAGAATCGTACCATACCCTAAATGCTTTCACTTTCCGGATAGAGGTCAGTTGTATTGAAAATTTTTGCAAAAATTTCCTTGTGCTTATTTTTTCGATCTGTCTTATGCTGTATAATTCGATTGCTTGGAAGTGCCCAGTTTGGTATATTTCAGGTACATTTTGACATTTTCGAGATTTTTCCCGGTTTTTGGCCCATGTGTTCAGACTCTTCACGGCAGGTATATGATCTTCACTGGCATATAGGTTAGGGAATCACTTTTCGTTGCATCTTGCATTCTAGCCTCCATACTGATCACTTGCCTTAGGGTCGATCCCATCAGGTCATGAGTATTATACCATTTTCACTCGCCGATTTTTAAAATCATGACTTGATGGTAGAGCCTTCCTTTACATGGGCTTCCTAGTTAGTTCCTCGCTATCACTTGTTGCCCATGCCGCTTTTTATGTAGGCTCGGGAGTCCTCTTTAGTCCCGCCATGTCTTTCGTGTTGAAGCTTCATTCTTCTCCTTCATCACTTATCATTTTTCTGGCTTATACCCTAGAGGCTCCCTGGTGTCGTTAAGTTGTATTACTGCATTGCATATTGGCTACTTGTTTATCCCGGCCTTTAGCCGGCTTCATTTGGACTCGATGTTTAAGCCAACTTTTGACCTTGACTTTCTGTACAAGTTAACCATTGCATGCACTTAGCTATCACGACTTGACACCTTTGTACCCATGGATGGAACGTTCCTCTGAGTATCACTGACCAGTTTTCGCCACCTTGCATTGAGCATAGGATTGTTCCAAACCCCGGAACTAGTGCATCCGCTTTTTTCGATACTCGTTCTATCCATTGTATCATAGCATTCTTTTATTCTTTTTCAGGCTTATTATGAAAAAGACAAAAAAATTAAATATAACAAAAAGAGCGGGAACGGGATGTATCTTCGTTATTTCGATGGCAGTACAGAGTCAGTTTGTCGCCCTTGAACAAAAGCACATATACTTATATATATTTCCTTCATTTGGGATGGTTCTAGTTTGACCTAGGTTCAGCCTTTACCATGTTTCACTTGTCAGTTCTCCCCCGGTTGGTTATCTCTTCCAATCATATGGAGAGTTTGTTTTGCCTCCTGCAAGACAGACTTATATAGTGTCACTTTTTACTGCCATGGTAATCACAGAGTCGTGTTTTTGTTCAAGGGAAGTCTAGCCTGAGTCGGCCATTCTGCGGTGTCTCTTGACTCATTATTCAGTCGGCCTTCCCGGTCTTGTCAGCACCATGTTCTATCACATCAGATGTTTTGATCTTCTGCTCGTGCTGGTTTGAGAAGGTCTCCATTGACTTCTTGCCGGCGGGTTTTGTCTCTTATCGACTACGACACATTGCTCTGAGAGCAAACCTAGAGCCGCACCTTGGGCCTATTTCCATCATTGATAGGTGACCTCGTGCTCAGCATTTGATCATCATCATGGGTCTTTGACTGAGTGGTTTCCCCTGTGTTCGACGTCAGCACACATTATCACACTTGGGATTCGTGCAGTACCTGGATTTCCATTTGACCCTATCTGTGGATTTCTCGCCTCTGTGTCAGCTTTCATTATTGGTTGGTTCAGAGGGTTTCTTCCGTGCGCTAGCTTCATCTTGTGCACGTCGGAAACGTACTTCGGTTTTGGTTCCATCACTCTACTTCGTCCGATTCCTTCCAAATCTTGGCCTGCGGGTTACACTCGCGCTGGATTGATGTGGGATGCCTTAATGCCTTCCTTCCAGCAGATCTTTTCCCATCGACTCCGACTCATTGCTCTGGGAACAAGATCTAGAGTCTTTTGTCAGTACCTTAGGGTTTGCAGTCATCAGTGGCAGACTCTTCGCTATCGATAGTGGGGATTCATCATTGCCTCCTGATTGGTAGATTCTTTCAAGTGTTCGACTTCAACTCATTCATTCACACTTGTCAGATTGTACTGGGGCACCTTGACACTCATTATCATTATCTGTGGGTTGTCTCGCGTTGGTTAACGGGAAACATCATTGCCCGGTAATCCAACGATTTCTCACATGGTCGACTTCAGCTCATTTATTCCCAGTGTGTAGAATTGTGCCGTTGTGATCGGTGAAGACCTTGGGTTGCATCAGCATTTCTCGGATCACTGTTGACAGTTCTTTCAGTTTCTGCCAGTGTTGTCGTCCACCCTTATATGTTGCAGTTCAGCACAGCAGCATCTTATATGTTGATCCCCGAGTTGCGTGATTGTACCGTTTGATCCGCCTCTTATGATCCGGTACTTGGAGATTCAGTTACTTGATCAGATATCCAGTTGCACTATCTTTGCTCATCTTTCTATATGTGATACTTGGACATTGATACAGACTTGTCTTTCCGGGCCCTGCTCAGATGATTCACTATGTACTTTCAGTTCAGTTATACTTGTATACATGTTGGATCTATTCAGTACTTTCTATATATATGATGTATTTTTGACTGAGCATGGGTATGCCCGCCACAGCATGTGTTGACTCTCTGATTTCTTTCATTGGTTTTTGGCAGGCTGAAATCTGGTGAAGTCCTCTCTTGTCCTTGCGAAGTTCTTTCTATGTGCATAATACATTTCGGCCATCATGTACCCCTTCCGACCTCATATATTAGGGGGCATCTGTTATAGCATCATTTCTCACTTTGACATGATTCATGATTGCTTTATGGCTTTTTGGGCACCCATTCCTACAGACTTGGACAAATTCACTTAAAAACAGTGGAAAATCCTCCATACGCGACTATGCCCGTGTTTTTCCGCGTGTATACGCTAGTACAGCTAGACTTTTCCGCGTATGCCATTTTAATGATTAAAAAATATATAAAAATCCCTACTTTCGCGCTGGGTTGATAGTTACTCAGGTAGTTCAACTACCCCAGCCCGTGGCCAACTGTTTCCAACTGCTGAAACTACTTGGGGGGACTATAAAAGGACCTCATATGTATGGCCTAAGGAGAGAGAGAATTATTATTATTATACTCTGTTGGTTCCCTATCCAAGTCTGATTCCCCGTGCCTCCTGCACTTTCCCAGTTCATTCCAGGAAACCCTTGCTTCCTTGAGATACACATCCCTTTATATGTTATCTCGTATGCACTCATTTGGAAGGAGTCTTAGCGAGGCAAGGGCTGGACGGATCCGGACGACGGTCTGCGAAGGCCTTGGAAGGATCAGGTGATCTCTCCACTTACTTTTGTATGTACTATTTTTATAATACAGAAGTATCATGCTGTTCCCGAAGTAAACGTGTTAGTGAATGCTTTAATGTATGAAGAATATTTGTTATACAAGCATTTACGATGATTTATTTAATGTTTTATATGAATCTCACTAACATATAGAGTAGAAATATACTGTACAACTTGTCCTTTGTGCTGGTTTCTTCTTGTATTTCATGTGAAAGAGGAAGGACGGTTGCAGGGAGTTTGAACTCCACGTGGATCTACTTCAAACGTAGGACCAACGGGTAAACCTCTCGTTCTGCTCTATTTCGTTTTCATGACTGTGCATGATCGTGTGAGTCTCTGTTAAATAGTACGCCCCTGCTCTGTGGAGGTTGAATCCCAACCAACCTCTAGGGTGTTAAATCCCCGAAACAGAGGGATGATCTGATGTCTATTCTCTATTGGTAACTAAAATACACACTTTAAGCCAGCAGATATAGAGAGAAGGTAATTAGACCTAGTTTAACTAGTTGGAACCACCGTTCTAAATGGAATATGGGCTACTTTAATTTCCCGACCAGGTGGTCTCCCTTATAATGTAGAATGGTCATTTTGGGTCATCAACAGGGCCTTTATTCCATATGGGACTCCTACACCAAACAATGTGAGGTATAATTGGGACTTCATATCAGGGAGATCCCCTGAAAATTGGCAGTTATAGCACTGTCAATGAAATGAAAAAACATATTTGTATCAGAATGGAGGGTACATGTTAGAGGATAGAGATATAGAAGATACCATTATGAGTCTCAAAATAGAGGTGAGAAAATACAAAGTTGATAATGAAGGATGATAAGAGAGCAACCACAAATTAAGACCCATATTTTAAAGAGCTTGAATAATTTGTAGCTAAGAATGGACCAGAGATTTGACTCTAGGAAGGTATAGGAACATGATTCATTAATTAATGGAAATCACACTTTAGATGCAAGGAGTTCTAGGAATGTTATTAGGAAACACCATCACTCATCAAGGCACTCAAATAAGAGAGCCTAAATTTTCTCAAAAATGGGGAGTAGTCCAAGCATATTACCATTGAGGAAAAATAGAAGGAAACATGATTTGGATAGTTTGCAAGGAGAGCTTAGGAGGATTAAACCTTTTAGATTTAATTGTGAGAAAAATTAGGGAGATGAGGATGAATATTAGTTGTTAGAGATGAGAAAAATTCCAAATACATAATTACTCATCCAATTTAGAGGCAAAAATTACTATCTATCACTTGAAGGATAATTTAAATTTGTGGTGGGAATAACTCATAGAAGTAAAATATTTGCATGAAAGACCATCTCATGGAGGAAATTTAAAAATGACTTCCAAAATAATGTTAGAAATATGTTTTCATTGATGGCAAAGGAAAATAATATTATGGTAAAGGCATAGATGGTTTGCAAGCAGAATAATAAAGGAAAAAAATCATCTCAAGTATGGCAAAAGGAAAAGGTGATGAAGGTGCAGAGACTTTGAATCCATTTTCAGTATAGCATATTGGCTCAAGTCAACTAAGGACCCATTTATATAGATATAACTCAGAAAGATATTTGGAACGGTATATAAAATTTTGCTAAAGCCTCTTATATCAAAGTTTATTGTGGGACAAGGATCAAGGCTTACGAGGTGGAAGGAGCCAAAAAATTTAAGGTTCCAAGTCAGAAAAGTTCTGATTTAGACATAGATACGCCCTAACCTCGGACCTAGTCAGGTATTCAGCCTAGGCATAAGTAACAACGAGTTCAAGTGCGCAAAAATGGAATCTCTTCAACCCATGACCATGTGGGACCCAGTCGGGCTTCTAGGTGTGCCAGAGATTGGGAGCAGGAGCAAGTGTGAAAATATTCATATTTGTCAGGCTCTCTGACCCCTGACCATGTAATTCAAGATTCAATGTTTTAATTTAGAAAGGACAATTGACAAAAAACTAAGGACTAGGAACAATTTTCAGCTATATTAGGTAACAACATCGAGGGCACGTGGCATGATTTGATTGGTCAACCGTGATGATGTGGATTCACAAGTGGACACACAGGTGGATGATGATGTCAGCATAACATTAGCAATGACATGGTACCAATGAGGGTGTGACATGCAACATGTAATTTAGGTATTTTTTGATGGATAAGTAGGAAAAATCCATGTGACACATGGCACCACTTAGAAGCCACCATGTGGCATGGATGACATGAACAATGTGATGTGGAAGTTCCTCAGAGTTCGTGTCAGGGGACGTTTTATGCAGGACATTATTATGTAATAGAATTTTGGAAAAATAGAGGAAAATATAGTTGCAGGTCGGGCCTTAGGGATAATAGGGACTTCAGGAAATTCAGAGGGATAATCCAACATGCAACAAGGAATACACTCCAGCCTCTTACCCCCGGCCTCGATTAAATATTTTTAGTGTTAAAGTTTTCGGTAGAAAACCAACTGATCGTGGGTTAGTCGGGACCGTAGAATATTCAACAATGAAAGAACTAAAACAAATATCTAAACTTAGTCATCCCCCCATCATCCCCCAACCTACATCATGAAATGTGTTGAATTTGGCACTTTATGAAAGAATTGGTGAAATTTTCAAACAAGAAGTATGTTAAATTTGGAAAACAAAGGCATGGATAAGTTAGTATCCCTTAATGGAAAAATGAACATATTCAAATGTCAATTTGGAAAGAAAATTGAATTTGGTGGTCAACCAACTTTAGAAAATCTCAGCCAAATTTTGCAAAAAAAATTAGAATTGCGGAATTGAGAATTTAACTTAGTTTTTCTTTTAAAGGTATGGAAGAAGAGTTAGAAGACTTGAATAAAACATTAAAAAGGCATGCTTGAATAAGGATAAAGTAAAAAATAAATATTTATGCATGGTATTGAGGTGAATTTAACTACAATCTCAATAACCAAAATTATTAGCTCAAATTTCTTTATAAGCATATTCCAATTTGCAAGATGTGTAGTGCATTGTGTTTTGTTGATGTTGTTCGTGTGGAAGGTTGTTTGATCAGTAATAAAATATTTTTGAAGGTGATTATGGTGAGTGTTTGAGGAGATAAATTTATTTGTTTATGTAAGGAAGTAGCCTTCATGATTTGAGTTTGAAAATTGTATGAAATATGAATCATTGAGGTCATGCAAGTAGCAGCTTGTAGATTGGGGGTTGTATCACTTTCTAGTAGTGCTTGGTAAATAGATAGTGGTTTTAGCTCCTTTGAGTGGTAGATGATAAAATAGGGGTTGTAGTTCCTTTTGATTGTAGTTGATAAATTGGGGTGTAGTACCTTCCTTCTGGTTGTAGCCAGAGAAATTTGTAATAGCAAGTAGAAGCTTGCCTTTGTGAAGTAAATTTAAGAGAAGTTTGAAGAATCTATGTGTGATATTCATACTTGTTTCATTTTTTCCTTTGATTCTCATATTATTTTTTGATGAAGTGATTATTAATGTCTTGGTATTATTTACTAGTTGTTAGCCCCCTTGTAAATTTTTGACAGGCAAAGTAGGGGGCTAAATTTTTTTGAGCCTTCAAGGAATGCATCTCCCCTGAGACACATCATCCTTGAAGCCTTTTTATGTTCCCTGCCTTTGATTTTTCCCCTCTCCTGATTATGGTATCAATGAGCCTGCTGAAGGATAAAATTTTACTCAAAAGGGCCTTTTTTCCCCCCTTGTATCTCTGCAGAATCCCCCCATTTATCCTTTTTTCCCTTTTTCCCAAATTCCCTTCTCACTCCATAACCTCCCCAATTAACTCTCTAAATCTCCCATGAATCCCCTTTAAACCCCATATCCAACCTTCTGTTTTCCCAAATTTCCCCTTAGCCCCTCTATCGTTACCCTCCTTAGGCCTTGAAGTGCATCAAAATGGGTTAAAAACCCACTTTTGGACTTTATAATAGGCCTAGCCCCTTTCCCGCTAGCTCCACTGGCCATTTTCCACATGTAACCCAGCGCTGGGACCAAGCGCTTAAGTCCCGAGTGCTAATCGCAATCGGAAGATCGGAAGAAGGCCCAGGTCCTTTGTAAAACTCAAAAGTTCCGATGCGGTTGGTTTTCCACAGAAGGTCCTCCACTGTGTTCTGCACCGTTGATCTTCACAGAATAGACGACGATCATCGCCCCCACAGCTTACACTGTGCAACCCATTCACCGCTCGTCGTCACATCCCCACCATTCGTTAATTCACCCGATCAAAGGCCCAGAGTTCATCCATATCGGGCACATTTTCATCCGTGGATCTGTATTGATCTGACAATTCGGAGCTTACCCGTCCCGGTGGTCCCCGCCCGCTTTCACTGTTCATAAACCATCCGGTTTCTATCGCACCACCTTTGGGCAGAGGATGGTATTCTCCGATCGACCAGTGATTCCATACATCGCGTGACACACGTCCCCTGTACCTTTTTCAAAACTGTCGTCCTCGTGCGTTAACCACAGTCCATCGTGCATTATTTTTCAGACGCGGGTACCCAGCGATATTGCTGTGGACTGTCCGATCTGGGGTGGACCATCCAACGGCTATCACTCACCGAAGATGCACGATAGTTAACTCAGATGCACACGCGATAACTTAGGGTAAGGCGCGCCATCCAGTTAATCTCCACCGTCGATCTGATCTACAAATCGACGATCCACATTCCATCACCCTTCGACGTGTTTTCCACCATCGATCTCCTCTGAGATCTGACAGTCCAGTTTGTTTTCTCCGCTGTTGACCTTTCCGCCATTGCCCAGTCCTGCCACGTCACCCCCACATGTCTCCTCCATACGTTCGCCTGCCCCCGTCATATATAATCGTCCCAAGGTCAAATGTTCATTGTTTTTACATTAAAACGTCTGCCTTGACGTTTTCTCATGCATTATCCATTGTGTCGTGTTTCCTCCATTATTGCCCCTACAGTCATCATCCTCTTCCACGCCACGCCGCCATGGTCACTTCCATCCATACCACCACCTCCATACATGTGCTCCATAAATGTTTTTGTGTTTTGCAGGTTTATGAGGTTGTAAAATCCGCCATGTTTCATATATGCTATTATAATGGCGCAGTGCGCAGAGGAAGCAGAATTTAGAGCTTGATATCACAGGAAATGTCCGGAAAGGTGTCTACGACATAAATTTCTTTGAAGGACAGAATTAAAATTCTAAAAACCCTCTCCGGCTCCATTAAATCACAGATTTCGCAGTTAGAGGCAGACGTGGAAGCGGCAAAGAGTATCAGTGTAAGAATAGTGCGTTTAAGGCTTGTAGTCATAGATTTTGAGCCTTAACCCAATTGTTCAAAGACAAGGTACCAGAATTAAAGACCCAGGGATCACGTAGAAGGTACAGCATGCAGAAATCAATGCATAGCAGGGTTTCTACAGCAGCAGAATGTTTTTCTTCCATAAAGGACAAAGAGCCCATGCAGTTTTTATCTATGTTGTGTGCTGGAGAGATTTTCTACCCTAAAACAACCCCAATACTATCAGAGAATTTATTTCATCAGTATGGCAGATTTCTTTACCATTCATTCATCTTTTCTTTATTCACCAATAGCACCACACAGTATTGCAGAGAGAATACATCAGATTCATATCAGAGTAATCTAGAGTCTGAAGAAGATCATTCGTTCACCCAAAGAACGCTAGAAATTAATGCATAGGATTTATACAGAATGGGCTTCGACCCTCTTTCTTTTCAGAAGTTTAATGTTGCATTTAGTTCTTCACCGACCTCCTTTTCTCCTCTGGAGCTATAAATTCATGAAGAAACTCATTTTAAAGGTTTTTGATCAGTTATCAGAGAACTGCAAGTAGTTCTTTCGAGACACAGTCTCTATGTAAAGTGTAAGATAGGTGGAAGAAAATTCTTTTAGACTGAGTATTATGCTATAGGAAATGTTGTACCTGATTGGTGTTGTTATTTAATATGACAAGCACATTTATTTGGATCTTGATCTGAAGCAGCGGTGATGTTTTCCTATCTTTGTATTTACATTCATTTCATTTCGTTTCTACTGGCTTGCATCAGAATATTGGCATAGGATTTACCCTTGTTAGGTACCCTATGTTTTTTCTCTCCTTGCCATTAATGTTTCTCTTCTGAATGTATTATCTAAGGAATGATTTCAGTTGGTTTAACCAGTGTAGTGGAAGATATTTCCTGCTCCCTGATGTATGAATTATATGAATTCAGTTCTTAGATGTTTCTTGTTATAGATTTAGTTGGAAGATTTGGGAACACTGGGGATTAGAGTTAGCCCTGTCTACTAGGATCCTTGTGCGACCAGCTGGTCTGTAATTTTGTGCTCTAAACTTCTGTTATCTCCTCCTCTCCTACCTTCCATATCACAATCATATTTAAAGATCCTATGTTTTAGCTGACTAGCCCAATTGAAAGCCTACCTATTGAGTAGCAAGCAAATCCTTTCTTGACTCCATTTCCCAATGGTTTTGAATCCTTCCTAGAATACTTCACCTCTGCCTTATCCCTCTTTACTCATCTCTATCTTACATTGAACCTCCCTTCCTGATAACCAACAACCAAATCAAAACAAACCAAACAAAAAAACCCCGAGCCTTATAACTAGCCTGACATCTTAACACAGAGCTTCAAAGACATCTATAATTTGACTATCATAGAGAGATCCCTCTCTGGACCCAGGAGGGCTAGATCCTGAGGTCTGAAAGTGGTGTTATGTTGTATCATCTTTTGGCATTACCAACCTTGCCAAAACATGGGAACCCCAACATAATGGCGACTCCACTGGGGAACTTCTGAGTTTTCCTCACCTTACTATACCATAAGCCTCAGAAAACCTAAAATCTCTGGTTAGGTTGGTAGTTAAACATTCCTATTCACGCATCAACCTCTATACCATTTTTTTTGTTGTCCCATACTCTTGGACAGAGTCTGGAAAGGGCTAGGTAGCCTCCGGATCTCACACTCTTTCAGAGCTGACATATCTGGTAAATGCCCTCCCAGTCAATCTCTGGTTAGATTTTGCTGTGTTCGAGAGATATCCTTGAAAGAGGACATCTCATAAGCACTGTGGTGGATAGTGTACCCTCCAAAAACATCCTAAAACCTTCCACCTGGCGACTCCACAGCCCCTAAATGATTTAAAGACTCCACTGGTGATCAGTAGGCTTGCTGATTGTCTTGGTTTCACACAAGACTCCACTGGGAGACTAGCCTCCATAACAACATCGACCACAGTAGAAGTAACAAGTAGGGTTAAGCTTCCTGGTCAGAAACAACATTCTGGCTTCTAGAACTATCCATACAAGAGCTTACCCTAACCCAGACCCAACTAAAATAGTCGATAACCCCGAGAGCATCCTCAAGAGAGCTCCTACACTTAAAAGATCAACTATTTCCAAACACATCCATAGAGCTAATTCTGCACCAGAAGATCTTACAGCTCTATCACACTTTCACCTTGACCTAGACCTACCTAACAGCTTATCCAGAAATAGGTCATTCAGTAGCTTAGACCAGCCAGACCCTGAGTTTCCTGATTCACCACAGCAAAGTGGTAGATGCCTTGGGAATAGACAGACACCTCCATCTACCCCTCTCGATTTACATTTCATACAAAACTTGGGGCTCAGTCACCCTAGGTCTGCTCATCAGTCCTCTGCTGGTCATAATATCCCTGTAATACATATACCTACTACCCAGGCCCCTTTAGCGCATCAAAATATCATCATGGCAGCCTGGTATGCACCTCTGGTTTTACCCTAGCCTCTAGTACCCTTACCAAATGATTATCAGTCTAAGATTCCACACTTCACTACAAAGGAGTCCATCACAGCCCAACAACATGTAGATAAGATGGAGGATTCTTTTGACTACATGGAAATTGATGATGATACAGTCAAAATGAAAATCTTTGCCCAAAGCTTAGGGGGTGATGTGAATAAATGGTTTAAGGGCCTACCTCCAGGTAGCATAAATGATCTTACGGGCTTATATTATACTTTCATAAATAAATGGGAAACTAGGGTGAATCCTCGCCAACTCCTGGCATAATACATGACCCTTAAGAGAAACGTAGGAGAGAGTGTCCACGATTACACAACGAGGTTCAACAGCATTTATAATGCTCTCCCTCCACATATGAAACCTCCACAAGGCATGACCCTAGAAAAATACCCTGAAGGCTTTGACACTGACATGGCCTATGAGCTTAGGGATAAGGAATACAACACATTGGAGGACATGCAGAAAGGAACAGTGAATATAGAAGCCAATCTGATTGAAAAAAGAGCAAGACTGAAATCTGAGAGAAGGGTAACATACAGAGATGACAATGTAGCTTCCACATCTGTACAAAATTATGATAAGTTGTCAAAAAATGTAGAAAGGTTACAACAAATGATGGAAAAAATGGTTTTCGCAGTTAGTAACCAGAATAGAAACCAAAACTAGAACCAGAACTTCAAAAGAAACAATAACACTCCCAACAGACAAAGAGAATCAGACCAGCAAATTATTCCCCCATTCCAAGAGAATTTTCTTGATGAAGATGAGGGAATCATAGAAGAGTATGAGGGAAACACAATTAATATGTTTGAAATAGAAGATTCAATCCATAATTGTTATTTAGAAGAAGGCCAGCCTTCACCCTTTGGTTGGGAGGAGGAATGGTTGGAATCTGAAGATTACAGATTAGGATTTGAAAATGCCATGATGCAGGTCAGAGAACAGTATGAACTTAGAAGCAAAAAGAGTCAAGAAACTGCCAAACCCAAAGCTTCTGAGACTACCATAAAAAAGAGGCCTGAGAAAACTTCTAAAGCAACTGCTGAAACCAACAAATCAGCAGCCGAGAGTTCTGGAAAGAATAGAGAAAAAGACAACAAAAACACTAATTCACAAGGCAAACCAGCCAGCAGCACTAACACTGCAGTTAGTGCTTCTGATAAAATCGTCACAAATGTTGTACATAATAATAATCAGCCCACTGATTCAGCCACTAAGGCAGTGGCAAATAAAATAGAGATGAGCATTCCCAATAGTTAGTCCACTTTCAATTTGGAAAGTGAGATTGAAAGGATTAAAATCTTTATCCAACTTTCTGAGCTGGCCACTCAGGATGTATATAAAGGCCAGATTTTGAAGGCTTTGAACCTTAGTAAGAATGGTGACTCTGTCAATTTGAATGATGATCAGCCGGCCCTCCTGTTTGGGCCTAAGATAGAGGGGAAGTTTCAGGAGGGGGTAGTTCCACCTTTCTATATCAGTCTCAACATTCATGACAAGATCCTGCACAATGCAATGCATGATTTCGGAGCATCTCACAACCTAATGCCTAAGGTGGTTATGGAAAGACTAGGTCTAGATATAACCATACCCTACAAAGATTTATACTCTTTCGACTCTAGCAAAGTAAAATTCCTAGGCCTGATCAAAGACTTGTGTGTGAGCTTAACTCAAATCCCAGCTAAATGCATGGTCATGGATGTTGTGGTGGCAGATGTGCCACCCAAGTATGGCATGCTACTATCAAGATCATGGGGAGCCAAGCTGCAGGGTACGATGCAGATGGATGGCTCATATGCCACAATCCCAATATTTGGCCAACTTAGAAAACTGTATAGGGAGACACAGATGAAATTCCTAGTCAGTAGCCCCGAAAAACCAGAAAATTCACCTGTTTATTCTGTACATACAGATCTTGACTCCTTCATCTTTTGTAATGATGAATCCTTAGAAGAGTCAGGATCCCAAAACAGAGATACAAACGGAGAGGCATAAGCTATTCATTTTAACATAATGGCTGCTCTGGATTTAGAGGACAACGAAGAAGAAAATCGCAACGAAACCTGTAGGATATGCGGTGGAGACCTAACCCCGAGTGAACAAGAAACAAAGCGTAAACAACCATCTGGCCAGATCCCTGAGACTCATACATTTCACAAGGAACAAAGCGATCCACAGCCCAGTATATACCCTATAATGCAACATAGTGGCAAAACCAGCTACAGGGAAAAGAATGACACCGAAACCAAGAGTGAACCCCTTGTGGGTGATGAACTTTGATGGGTCATGCACCAAGAGAACTGTCGGAGCGGGGGTATGGTTACACAATACAGAAAATGACTATGTTGAGAGCCACGCCTGTAGTCTACATTTCAAATGCACGAATAACGTCGCTGAATATGAGGCTCTGATCCTGGGTCTAAATATGTTGATGAAATTAAGAGCCCATAAGATAGCCGTGCAAGGAGATTCTGAGCTGGTGATAAAACAGGTAAACGAGGAATACAAAGTGAAACATCCTAGGCTGAGAGCATATAGGAATGACACCATGGATCTACTGAAAACGTTTGTTGAATACAAATTAGTGTTCGTTCCTAGGATTCAAAATGACATTGCAAATGGATTAGCTTGCCCAGCCAGTTCCTACCCCAAGACTCCCAAAGACCAACAGATCATCATTCAGACCAAATTTAAACCTGATGTGCTGGATAACGAAAAATATTGGCAGGTTTTTGAAGGTGATAAACAGATCGAATATTTTCTGGTAGGAAGAAACGAGTTTGAATTTTCTGATTTAGACTCCAAATCTGACAGTAGCCGCCTAAGTGAAGAATCCTCAGATGAGGAAGAAACACCCTGTAACATAGAAATAAATTCTTTAGATGAACAGACTAGAAATCCAGATTGCAAATGTGAAAATGCAGATAGTGAAGAGGTAGAGGTGCTGCATGCTAAATATAAGAATATACCCAGAGGCCTGGCACCCTTAGAGGACCTTTTTGACTTTGATGATGTGGAAAAAAGGCACACTATAGAACATGTAGACTCTGATGTGGAAGAATGCAACATAGGCACTAAAGATAAGCCCAAAATGATTAAACTGACTAAGTCTTTACCTGCAAACATGAAGAAGAAATACATTGACCTTTTCAAGGAATTCATTGATGTGTTTGCATGGAGCTATGAGGACTTAAAGTCCTATGACACAAATATCATTCAGCATAAGATACCCTTGAAAGAAAATCAGAAGCCCTTTAGGCAAAAGCTTCGCAGAATCAATCCTAAACAATTGCCTGCAGTAGAGAAAGAGATCAAGAATATGTATGAAGCAGGTATAATGGTGCCCATGAGGTTCTCTGACTATGTATCAAACTTAGTGGCTGTGAGGAAGAAAATAGGGGAAATCATATTGTGTATAGACTTTAGGAATTTTAATAGAGCCTCACTCAAAGACAATTACCCTTTTCCTAAAATGGAACATATTCTTCAGAAGGTAATAGGTTCTAAGAGGATTTCCCTGCTAGATGGTTTCTCCAGATATAACTAAGTCTTAGTAATCCCAGAAGACCAACTCAAGACAACCTTTACCACTCCATGGGGTACCTTTATGTATGTGAAGATGCCTTTTGGATTGATGAATGCTAGAGCCACCTTCCAAAGAGTGATGGACATAGCATTTTCAGATGAGATAGGGCTCTTCATTGTTATCTACTTGGATGACATAACCGTCGTTTCCAAGAACGAAGAAGAACACCTGAAACATCTGAGAAAAGTATTTAAAAAATGTCAAAGGTTTGGTCTGTCTTTGAATCCCAAAAAGACTGTCTTTGGGCTACAGGAGGGTAAACTCCTTGGCCACATTATATCTGAGAAGGGAATCAGGATATACCCACAACAAGTTGAGGAAATACTACAGATTACACACCCCAGAAACATCAAGGAATTATAGTCTTTCATTGGGAATATTAACTTCCTTTGGAGGTTTATTCCAAATTTGGCTGAACACCTTAGGAACATGACTAACATGCTGAAGAAAGGTGCAGGAATTAAATGGACTGTAGGAGCTAAGCAATCTTTCGAATCAGTGAAAATTTCACTTACCCAAGCTCCCATCCTAATCAGCCCAGATTTCTCCAAAGATTTCCTGATCTTTTCATTTTCCTCTGAGCACACAGTGGCTGCAGTTTTTCTGCAGGAAAACACAGCGGGAATGGAACAACCAATTGCCTTCTTTAGCAAAGCACTCATAGATACACCCTTGAAATACAACATAATGGAGAAACAAGCGTATGCTCTGATTAAGGCCTTGAAAGACTTCAGGGTGTACATATTGCATTCTCACACCGTAGCTTATGTGCCCAACATCATAGTCAAAGATATACTGTCCCAAGACCCAGATGGGAAAAGGGGCAAATGGATAGTTGTGATCTTAGAGTATGACCTTGAGATAAAACCCACCAAACTGATTAAAGGTCAGGGCTTAGCTAAATTAATGGCTGAATCAAACCTACAAGCCCTAGACATTAACATGATAAATACCTTGGATGAGCAACAAGAATTTCCTGATCTCACTGTTGAGGAAAAATTTCAGAGCTCTCCTTGGTGTTCCGACATTTTGTATGTGCTTACACACCTCAATGCCCCACCCAACCTATCAAATACCAAGGCCAGATTCTTGAAGCTAAAATCTATAAATTACTGCATTTTTAATGAAAACTTATACTGGAAGAATCCTAATGACCTATTGCTTAAATGTTTGCCTGAAAATGAGGCAGAGAGGGTTAAACAAGAATTCCATGCTGGAGAATGTGGAGGCCACCTTAGTTGGAAAGCCACTGCAAACAAAATACTTAGAGCTAGCTACTATTGGCCCACACTCTTCAATGATGTCTATAAAATGATAGTTGCCTGCCACAAATGTCAGATCTTTGAAGGCAAAATAAAACTCCTCCCTTTACCCCTACAACCCATCACTGTTGAAGGTCCCTTTCTGCTATGGGGCCTAGATTTCATATGGGAAATTCACCCTGATTCTTCTGCTCAACAAAAATGGATCCTAACAGCCACAGACTATTTCACTAAGTGGATAGAGGCCATACCCACTAGGAATTCCACAGATTCAGTCATCATTAGTTTCCTAGAAGGTCACATCCTCTCTCGGTTTGGCTACCCAAGGAAAATAATCACTGATAATGCCACTGCTTTCGGATCCAAAAAGATGGTTGATTTTTGTCATAGGTATCAAATAGCACTTGGTCATTCAACTGCCTATTACCCTCAAGGTAATGGATTAGTTGAATCATCAAACAAGAGCCTAGTGATCATCATCAAAAAGATGTTGGAAGAGAACAAAAAGTCGTGGCATAACAAGTTAGTACATGCCTTGTGGGCTGACAGGCTTACAACAAAGAACTCCATTGGCATGTTACCATTTCAACTTGTCTATGGTACAGAAGCAGTATTCCCTACTAGCCTTGGGATACCAGTGATCAAGCTGATCCAGGAGATCCAAACAGAAGAAGACAACATGGCGAGGAGAATAAATCAGACAATCCATCTCTAGCAAACAAGGGAAGAGGTCTACAACAGAGCAGTGAAGGTTCAGGAAAATATAAAGAGATTAATTGACAAAAGAACCAAAGATGTTGATTTTAAAATTGGAGATAAGGTTCTGAAGTGGGATTCGAGAAGAGAGGACAAAGGAAAGCATGGCAAGTTTGACATCTTGTGGCAAGATCCATACATTATACATGCCACTGTGGGTCCAAATGCATTTTTTCTACAGGTATTAGATGGCACCGAGCTGTTTGGGGGTCCTGTCAATGGAAAGATTCTTAAACACTACTTCTGCTAGTTCACAATTTCTAGTTTCCATTTCCATTGTACATACCATTGCAGTTTTTATTTTCAAGAAAAGAGAAAATTGTTTCAAAAAACAGAGGAAAGGGAGAGGTTCAGACATGCTTAAAACATGAACCTCTGATGTGCAAAATATTGGCTCTAATGTGATCAAAACCTAAGCCAAAGAAAGTAAAGACAACCGGTCCTAACATGCTCAAAATTTGGACCAGCAAAGAATAAAGAAGAATCAACTCTAACATGCCCAAAACCAGAGCTGAGATGAAGAAAGGAAGTGACTCTAACATGCTCAAATCTTGAGTCACAAAAGGAAAGAAGGATGTTTCAAGCTTCAGATTTCAAGCCTTCACAGTTTTGTTTTCAGTTTTCTGCAAATTTTGTCCATGTGCAACTGTCTTTATGCCTTGGATCCACAGCAAGTCAGACAGTCTAATCCTGGCTTGACTATTTTTCAATTTATGTTTTAGAATGTAGAGAAGAAATCTAATGGATAGTTTAATCCCAACAGATATTAGATTAGGTAGAGAAACATATGAGACCAGCAGTTTAATCTGGTCTCATGGAGCAATAAGGATAGATTTATAATAGGTTTATTTTTTTTTTACAACATATAATGATGTAAAGGGTCTGCTACCTCAAATGCACCCTAGAAGAAGAAAAAATGCTAGGATTGTAGTATGGGTAGGTAGATTGTTGGGGAAAGTTTTTTTGCTGATGTAATGTCTTCACATTGTGGCAACTGATCAAAGAAAGAAAGGGATGTTCCAAGCAGCAGGCAACTGGCCTACTCCAAAGATCTATTCTCTAAATTCTTGAATCCTTCAAGAAGAATCCATCCCCATGTGGAGACACTGTTAGCCCCCTTGTAAATTTTTTACAGGCAAAGCAGGGGGCTAAATTGTTTTGAGCCTTCAAGGAATGCATCTCCCCTGAGACACATCATCCTTGAAGCCTTTTTATGTTCCCTGCCTTTGATTTTTCCCCTCTGCTAATTATGGTATCAATGAGCCTGCTGAAGGATAAAATTTTACTCAAAAGGGCCTTTTTCCCCCCCTTGTATCTCTGCAGAATCCTCCCCATTTATCCTTTTTTCCCTTTTTCCCAAATTCCCTTCTCACTCCATAACCTCCCCAATTAACTCTATAAATCTCCCCTAAATCCCCTTTAAACCCCATATCCAACCTTCTGTTTTCCCAAATTTCCCCTTAGCCCCTCTATCGTTACCCTCCTTAGGCCTTGAAGTGCATCAAAATGGGTTAAAATCCCACTTTTGGACTTTATAATAGGCCTAGCCCCTTTCCCACTAGCCCCACTGGCCATTTTCCACATGTAACCCAGTGTTGGGACCAAGCACTTAAGTCCCGAGCGCTAATCGCAATAGGAAGATCGGCAGAAGGCCCAGGTCCTTTGTAAAACTCAAAAGTTCCGATGCGATTGGTTTTCCACAGAAGGTCCTCCGCTGTGTTCCGCACCGTTGATCTTCACAGAATAGACGGCGATCACCGCCCCCGCAGCTTACACTGTGCAACCTATTCATCGCTCGTCGTCACATCCCTGCCGTTCGTTAATTCACCCGATCAACGACCCACAGTTCATCCATATCGAGTGCGTTTTCATCTGTGGATCTGTATTGATCTGACGGTTCGGAGCTTACCCGTCTCGGTGGTCCCCGCCCGCTTTCACTGTTCATAAAACATCCAGTTTCTATCGCACCGCCTTTGGGCAGAGGGCGGTATTCTCCGATCAGCCAGTGATTCCATACATCGCGTGACACACGTCCCCTATACCTTTTTCAAAACCACCGTCCTCGCACGTTAACCGCAGTCCATTGCGCATTATTGTTCGGACGCGGGTGCCCAGCGATATTGCCATGGACTGTCCGATCTGGGGTGGGCCAACCAACAGCTATCGCTCGCCGAAGATGCACGATAATTAACTCAAATGCACATGCGATAAATCAAGGTACGACCCGCCATCCAGTTAATCTCCACCATCAATCTGATCTGCAGATCGACGATCCACATTCCATCGCCCTCCGACGTGTTTTCCACCGTCGATCTCCTCTGAGATCTGACGGTCTAGTTTGTTTTCTCCGTTGTTGACCTTTCCGCCATCGCCCGGTCCTACCACGTCACCCCCACGTGTCTCCTCCGTACGTTCGCTCGCCCTTGTCATATATAATCGTCCCAAGGTCAAATGTTCATTGTTTTTAAGTTAAAATGTCCGCCTCGACGTTTTCTCATGCATTATCCATTGTGTCATGTTTCCTCCATTATTGCCCCTACAGTCATCATCCTCGTCCATGGCACACCACCATGGTCACTTCCATCCATACCACCACCTCCATACATGTGTTGCATAATTGTTTTCATGTTTTGCAGGTTTATGAGGTGGTAAAACCCGCCATGTTTCATATATGCTATTATAATGGCGCAGTGTGCAGAGGAAGCAGAATTCAGAGCTCGATATCACAAGAAATTTCCGGAAAGGTGTCTGCGACATAAATTTCATCGAAGGACAGAATTAAAATTCTGCAAACCCTCTCTGGCTCCATTAAATCACAGATTTCGCAGTTAGAGGTAGATGTGGAAGCAACAAAGAGTATCAGTGTAAGAATAGTGCGTTTAAGGCCTGTAAACGCAGATTTTGAGCCTTAACCCAATTGTTCAAAGACAAGGTACCAGAATTAAAGACCCAAGGATCACGCAGAAAGTACAGCATGCAGAAATCAATGCATAGCATGGTTTCTACAGCAACGGAATGTTTTTCTTCCATAAAGGACAAAGCGCCCATGCAGTTTTTATCTATGTCGTGTGCTGGAGAGATTTTCTACCCTAAAACAGCCCCAGTACTATCAGATCATTTATTTCATCAGTATGGAAGATTTCTTTACCATTCATTCATATTTTTTTTATTCACCAATAGCACCACACAGTACTGCAGACAGAATACATCAGATTCATATCAGAGTAATCTGGAGTCTGAAGAAGATCATTCGTTCATCCAAAGAACGCCAGAAATTAATGCACAGGATTGATACAGAATGGGCTTCGGCCCTTTTTCTTTTCAGAATTTTAATGCTGCATTTAGTTCTTCACCGACCTCCTTTGCTCCTCCGGAGCTATAAATTCATGAATAAACTCATTGTAAAGGTTGTTGATCAGTTATCAGAGAACTGCAAGTAGTTCTTTTGAGACACAGTCTCTGTGTAAAGTGTAAGATAGGTGGAAGGAAATGTTTTCAGACTTAGTATTATGCTATAGGAAATGTTGTACCTGATTGGTGTTGTTATTTAATATGAAAAGTACATTTCTTTGGATCCTGATCTGAAGCAGTGGTGATGTTTTCCTGTCTTTGTATTTACATTCATTTCATTTCGTTTCTACTGGCTTGCATCAGAATATTGGCATATGATTTACCCTTGTTAGGTACCCTATGTTTTTGCTCTCCTTGCCATTAATGTTTCTCTTCTGAATGTATTATCTAAGGAATTATTTCAGTTGGTTTAACCAGTGTAGTGGAAGATATTGCCTGCTCCCTGATGTATGAATTAAATGAATTCAATTCTTAGATGTTTCTTGTTATAGATTTAGTTGGAAGATTTTGGAACACTGGGGATTAGAGTTAGCCTTGTCCACTAGGATCCTTGTGTAACTAGCTGGTATGTAATTTTGTGCTCTGAACCTGTGTTATCTCCTCCTCTCCTACCTTCCATATCACAATCATCTTTAAAGATCCTATGTTTTATATGACTAGCCCAATTGAAAGCCTGCCTATTGAGTAGCAAGCAAATCCTTTCTTGACTCCATTGCCCAATGGTTTTGAATACTTCTTGGAATACTTCACCTCTGCCTTATCCCTCTTTACTCATCTCTGTCTTACATTGAACCTCCCTTCCTGATAACCAGCAACCAAATCAAAACAAACCAAACAAACAAACCCCGAGCCTTATAACTAGCCTAACATCTTAAAACAGAGCTTCAAAGACATATATACTTTGAATATCATAGAGATATCCCTCTCTGGACCCAGGAGGGCTAGATCATGAGGTCTGAAAGTGGTTTGATGTTGTCTCATCTTTTGGCATTACCAACCTTGCCAAAACATGGGAACCCCAACACTAGTGAAATAAAAGTTTTAAAATTCCTACAATACTGATTCACCCCCTCTTAGTGTTGTACTAGTTTATAACAATTGATATTAGAGACATTGATTACTTAAAATTGTTTTAACAGATAGAAGAAATATCTAGGACCATGGAAAACCAGGAAAGAGGATACACTAAAACGACATCAATGTTCAATGGATCAAACTATGTGTTTTAGAAAGTAATAATAAAGACCTATATTCAATCACTTGGAGCTAATGTATGGGATGCATTGGAATAATAATATTAGCAGCCTCCATACTTTATTACTAGATATAATAATATGGAATCTACATGTAAAACTAAAGCTATGAATGCTCTTCTTGCTGGCCTACCTAAATCAGAACTACTCAAGGTCATGGATTGCTCTACTGTAAAATCTACTTGGGACAAGATGAGAAATTGTTATGAAGGTGATAGAAAGGTAAAATAAGAAAAAATCCAATGTTTTAGAATGAAATTTGAGTATTTTAAGATGCATGATGATGAATATGTTGCAAAGTACTTCCTAAAATTTGACGAGGTTGTGAATAATATAAGAGACCTTGATGAAAAATTAGAAGAGCTAGTAATAGTTCAAAAGGTGTTGAGATCTCTCCCTGAGAGATTTAATCCCAAGGTTTTATCCATAGAGGAGGTCATAGAGGTGAATAATCTCACTTTGGAAAAAATACATGGCACTCTTACTGCTTATTAGATAAGAATTTCTAATGGAAATCCTAAAAAAGATTTAAACCTTTAAAGTAGATAACAAGCCTAAGGAAGAACATGATGATTCTTGTTGTGAATCAAATGAAGAGGAAGATAATTTTGTGACGAAGATTAAGAGAGGCTCAAGAAAGTACAAAGCTAAATTACCCTTTAATTTCTTTAATCGTGGTAAAGTTGGTCATTATGCTTCCAAGTGTCCTAAAAAGAAGAATAAATAATATGACCCTAAAGAGAAATTTAGAAAAGTCAAAATGATAGAAAGAAGGATAAAAATAAAATCTTCTACACCCAAGATGTCAACTCCTCTGAACGTGAAGGCATATAATATTTAGATGAGTATGGAGATAATGAAATTCCAAAAGAATTTACGGTCATGACCATAGATAATCTAGAAATAGAATCTATTAAGTCTGATGAAGAAGTGGTTGAAGTTGATTTAGAAGGAGAGTTGGCTAATGCTCTTGATGAGATACAGAGGCTGAGAAAGAAAAATAAAATTAAAAAATAATTGTTTATTAAAGACAAAGTTGAATTTATTAAACTGATGCTCTTGCAAATTGATGAAGGTAAGAAGATGCAAGAGACTTTTAATCAATAGCTTAGCGAGAAAAATTAGTCATGTGAAAGGATTGAAGGAGAAATAGTGCTTCTAAGGAAAGAGCTAGAAAATTCAAAAACCCAACTGAGCCTTAATAAAAAATTTGGTAAAGAAATTGAATTTTTGAATGAGCTCCTTAATGCTCAAAGAGGCTCAAATAATATAACTCACCTTCTATTTGACGTTGACTCAAACTCGGAATTTTATTCAGAGGGCAGGAGAATGATTACCTTTCTGTAAGAAGTCAAAAATGAAATTAACGCAACAGAAAAATAAGATAAAATGCAACAACAAGAACGAAAAGGTGGCACACAACCCAATTTGCAGCAAAAGACAATTTATAAGCAACAAAATAAAAGGATAAATTAAAATAACAACTCGAATCCCACACAACAAGGAAGAAAAAGCACTAGAGAGACCGTTACAGGTCAATTTGGGCATCACTCCCTAAACCCAGATGAGTATCAATTAGGGTCTATCATACTCTAAATTAGTTTCTACATGCCCTAAACCAGTCATCCTACTGATGGTTTTCCTCCATGAAAGTTTCACTTCTTAGATGCCAGTTGAAGTGTTCCATTGAGCCATCAATGCACCCCTAGGCTGTAGTAAGTACTTTGCAGAGCATCTACTCCCATGCAAAGCTGCATTGTAGAGAATCTAGGCCCACTTTAGAGTGCGTTGGTCGAATCAGAGTGAATGTTTTATTAGATTCTGGGAATCTTCCCACCCTCTAATGGCTTCTAGAAGTTGTTCCAGCTATCACATCATCTAATAACTTTGAATATGGACACCAAAGATCCATTGAAATTGTTATCCTCCTATTCCCATGAATAAGGAAACCCCCTCATCCATTTTTTCAAAATCCATTCAATGATTCATTAATTTCAAGTTACCTTCATCTACTTATAAATTGGGCATTGATCATAGTGCACAAGAGAGCAAGAATTTGAATTAGTAGAGTTATGTTGGTGATATCACAACTCTTGGAGGTATTGTTTGCATGTAATTTTATGCTGCTGGAGTGATGTTGTTGATGTGATGAGGATAGGACTGAAGCTAGAGTGAGTTGACATCGAATTGATCCAACTGGTTGTAACTTATCCTTCTACTTCATAATAAAGATATTTGTTCCTTTTTTAATACATGTGTCCATGATGTTATATGTGTATTTTCAAATGAAATCGATTCAATTTGTTTAACATGAATAGATCATATGATTTTATGTCATTTTCTTTCTTCTGTTTTCCATTACAGGTACCAATCAATCGAGTTTAGTTCGATTGACAGCGTCGAAAGCGATGAAACGGAGGTGAGGAATAGAGAAATGATCACAAGTAGGTATTCTTACCTTATCTATTCATTTTAAGGAAAAGGTCAAATATATTTCTTTCTGTTGTTCTAAGTGCGACCATCACACTTAGGGAAAACATTTCCATCCTTAGGTTTGATTTCTATAAAACAAATTTGCGACCATATTGGGGATCAAAACCAATATTTCTTTTACTGTGTCAACTTTGTTAAAAAATGAATTAGGTTTCCATGAGGATAGCTCTTTTACTCTGTCAACCTCGGTAAAAATGAGACAGGTCATTACAAGAAAAGTTTTTCTTTGTTTCAAGCTTGTGTAAAAAATGAAACCACTCTCAAGCACATTCAATAGGGGAATTTTGAGGTCTAAAATGGGCCTCCTAAGGAAATTACAAAATAATAGTGGAAATAATATAATAATATTAGATTACATCATCAAATTTTAGAGGGAAAATAGAAAAACTACTTTTTCGACTTGTATTTTCAACTTATCTCCCTATGGGTTTACTCAAATTCGAGCAGGAATACTCGGTGGATGCAGAATTTGATTCCTCATCCAAGGAGTACCCATGTTGCATACTTTTGATGGACCTTGTTAGACGAAAAATGAGAAATACATTTAAAACATGATTGCAATAACGTTTTTTCATGTATTTCTCATTTTTCGTATAGCACGGTCTATCAAAAGTATGCAACATGGGTACTCATTGAATGAGGAATTAAATTTTTCATCAAACGAGTATTCCCACTCGAAATTTGACTAAAAAATTAGGGAGATAAGTTAAAAATACAAGTTGAAAAAGTAGTTTTATTGATTTATTATTTTTTAATATTTTTACATTTTTACCCCAAAATTGGTGAATCATCCCCCATGGTTGACATCATTATCTTGAATCCTATTGGTTCTTATAAAGTTTATTTTGGGTGTAAATTTTTCTTAGGAGGCCCATTTTAGACCTGAAAATTTCTCTAATGTTCCTTTGTTTCAAGATTGTGTTAAAATGAAACCACTTTCAAGCACAATTTTCCTTTGTTTCAAGCTTGTATTAAAATGAAACTATTTCGAGTCCATTTCAGTTATTATTTTCAAGACTCGTTAAACTCATGAAAATACAAATATTATTTTTCTATCTTTCATTCTTGTAAAACACATTAAATTTTCGATTTCTTTGCATCTTTTCCTGCTCGTAAATTAAATTGAAATTTAGCTAGAGAGCACACTTTTATCTCTTTTTTGAGCTCTGTTAAACATGAAGAAGGAACCCCCCTAGAGTTCTCTTTCATCTCTTTTCAGACTCCCAAAACACGAAAATATTGTTGAGCACTTGTCCTTTCGAGCTCATTAAATGAATTTAAATGACATCTATTGAGTATAATTTTAACCCTTTTCCGGACTGAGATAGATTATTTTACGAAAAAGGAAAACCCTAGTCAAACATGGCTAGGAGGTTCTCTCAGGTATTATTTTACACTTTTTCGGATATGAGGGACAATTTTATGAAAAATAAATTCTGGAGTTTTCTTTTCATTCCTTTTTCAAACTCTCTAAACATGAAAAAGGACCGAGTTTCCACTGTCGTTAGACTCATTAAAGCATCAAATAGCAACAAACTTGTCCATCATGACAAGATTGAGTTTCACCTTCGCTAGACTCATTAAAGCATCACATAGCGATGGATTCACCCAAAGGGTGGAATTATAAATAAAGCATAAGTTATCCTCCTCACGCTTGTTAAAACATAAAGAGGTACTAGTCAACAATGTCTGGGGAAAATGGAAAGGGATAAATCACTTTATGGTAGCAAGTCGCTCTTGAACATGACACTCATTCACTTCATCTCCATGACTTTTGGGTTGGGTTATATACTTGATGGTCTATCATACCTATGGTCTATCACACCATCCATCACTTTGGTTTTGGGTTTGTTATCACACTCAAAATTTTCAAAAACTTTATGTTGATAGGGTCACCGTAGTTTTTATGTTATGTCAAATTAGATCATGCAATTGATGAAGAGGGTTGAAAATCATGTCTATCCTAAGGCTTAAAATCATCATGAACTATGTCTTGTCAGTCAATTGGCATTTAATATCATCATAAAGTTCACCTTCTCACTTAACTGCCAACCTACCCATTTTTACTAGTTTTCATGGCGCACATAACTACAAAATGTCAAATTGGGCTACGGAAACACCTAAACTTTCAGTAGCGAATCCGTCAGAATTTACACTGTAAGTGTTGCAGAAACAGGTTTTTTCTATGGAAAACAGAGTTTGAAATGACATGGAATTTTCTCATTGGTTTAGCTGGAAGTGGAGTCATTTAGTTAGAATATGGCGGTTAGCATCATTTGAAATCATTATTGTTTGGCTCTTATTGCCACTTTCCTCTTCATTATTTGTCTTTTTCCATAGTTAACCCTGATTTAAATAAATCTCCACTCATTCCTACCTTTTCATAAGTATATTCAGCTCATACCTATCACAACTAGTTTTAAATATTGCATGCTACATTCTCCTATCACCAAAGAATTTCCATCTCCATCCCAAGTAGCTTGATGTCCAAATAATTTCTTTGCAGGTGTTATAGGTTCATGAAGGCAATGTAGCATAAAAGGGAGATGGACATGCAGGAAAAAAATAAAATTTGGCTCTATGGTTATATAGAAACCCATATACCTTAAAATGATCATGGAGGACCTTAGCTTCACACAAGTTTTCATCCAGACAGGTTACATGCATTTCTGCCAGCAGCTACAAGGGGATTTGCTGTGTTTTTGGACTGTTTGAGATGTTGGTGTAAAGGGAAATTTTCAGGCAACTGAAGATGAGTTTCAAAAATATAAATTAGTTTTTTCTAAGAACAGAACAAGTAACAATAACCTCTTTCACTTTTCTCCTAGGTGCTACCAATTTGGAGATTCGAAGACGTCTTCTGAACCTATATTCAGAGTTTCGAATTTTCCTGCTTTATACATGATTTTATAATGCAGATTCCGGACCACTGGAGATGGTTTTCAAAAAAACAGGAGAAATTTTTCTTCTAAAATTTCTTATTTACAAAAACCTCCTCCCATTTTGTAAAAAATATCAGGGATCAAGAGATAGGAGCTCATGATTGCAACCTTATTTTTCAGAAAAAAAAAGGTCATTTTAATGGAGGATGAGCTACTTGTTGCCCCATGAAGAAGAGTAAATCACATTTTTATTAATATTTGAATTTAATACACCTCAGGAATACATACGAGAGCTATAAAAATCACAAAATGGTGTTTTTTGAGCTTATGAAGAAATATTTGTGAAATTATGTCAAACTAGGCATTTTCGCAGCGCCTTCTAGGCTTACAGCTCAAAATGTGGTGCAGAATTTTTGTAGGCATGTTTTTGCTCAAAACCATGGAAAAAGTGAAATTCAAGGCCTGGAAAATTTTTATTTTAGCTCTTTGAACCCAATAAATATGTTTATGTCAACAAAGAGAGCTAATAGGTGGCAAAAGTTGATGAACTAAATTCGCTACCAAAATGCGCTACGAAATTGTTGTAGATGTATTCTTGTTTAAAAAGGGTGGTTAAACCTAAAAATTAAAATTGGGAAATTTTTTTGTTAGCCCTCCTAACCTATTAAAAAAATTCATGGCAGTAGAAGGACTTAATGAGTGGCAAAGATGTTCAAAACAAAGGCACTTCAAAAATTTGTTGAGGAATTGCCTACACCACTCTATTTTTTGCAGCACAAATTTTTGGGAAAAAAAATGAATTTTAGAGGGAATTTGAAGGTCAATCAAGCACATAGGAAGCACAAGGATAGTAGTAGAATATGCTAGCAAGGTTATCTCCTTAAATGAGTTTGTATTATGCTACATATCAGCTTAAAGACAAGGCTTCATGGTCATTATTGTCATTTCCCTAAAAAATAGGACGATCAATTTTTAATTGTATGAAGGCAATATATGTCATTCTCATGACTAGTGCCACTCAAGAAATGGATCATGTCGATGTAAAAAGTGCAATTTTTCAGTTGGATAATGTAATAAATAGAAGTAGAGTCCTAATAGGCCTCTAACTCCTAAAGTTAGTAGGTGTCAATTTTTAGTTCCAAATATCTAGCTTATGGTTAGATTAGGTGGCAGAAAAAGGACTTGATGATATAGCCTTCTTGGAACATTCGATGTAAAGGTCTGATGCCTATTAATAGGAATTATTTTGATGAATGAAGGGTTGGATAATATTATGTCACACTGAAAGTATTGTAAAATCTATCATATTCAGTAATATACAATGGATATGTTGCCTTCTTCACCTGAGATTCAAATGATGTTTCAATGAGATCATGTATTATATGTTTCATGTTGTTATCTATAGTAGGTTTATGTCCGATTACTCAGAATTCATGGATACCATGCTCTGACTTCCTTTAGATGTTGAATTGCTGCTATTTCCTATGTACGTGTGTTATCTCTTCATTGAAATGTTCACTTGCCTTAGCTTCCATAAGAAGGGTTATGTTCATTTAGTTTATTGATTCTAACTCCATTAGCCCAATGGTGGAAAATCCTCTATATTTTCAACCTAAAATTAATTACAATCAAGTCATTGTCATAGAGTTAGCCATCTAATAGAGTTTTAATTGAAAATTCACAAGTTACCTTGAGATAGCCCTCTAAGACTGAAGAGGCTAATCTTCAGTCAAAAGTTGGTTGAAAGAGTTACTCTAAGTTGTCTAGTGGAGCAGCCCATCTGTACCAATTTGGTGATAACAGGGTCAATGTTTCCAACTCATTCAGTGTCACCGATATGTTCAAGAGAAGTCACTCAGTTATTCCTCATCCATTGCAATACTCATAAAACTTCATTTCATGACTGCCATCCCTGAACATTACTTTATCAGTTACATTCTGTCTCTAAAATAATTACTCTTGTTTTGTGTTGTTTATGGAGGATACATCAAGGCCCTCCTACAACAAGTCTCTTTCTATCGACATCAACTCACTATCCAGGAATTTGACTTATAAAAAACCTTTCAGTACCTTGGATTTTACAAACATTAATGGCAAGTTTCTCATTTTCGGGGACAGGTTGACATCACAGGCCTTCAACCAAAATAATTTTTATGGTGTTTGACATCAAATCATCTATTCACACCATGCAAAATGTATTGTAGTACCTTGAGAGCCATTATAATCAATGGCAGTTTCTCTCGCATTTGTTAATGGCTTACATCATTGGCTGGTAATCAGAGGGTGTCTTCCCATGTTCGACTTCTGATCATATATTTTCATGGTTAGAGTCCTACTTAAGCGATCAAGTGAACGAGATAGAAGACCATGGATCTAGTTTCATCCATCCAGGCTACGATTTTAGGAGTAGTACCAAATCATCTGTACGATGGTATTTACATAGATGGTCATCCTATGATGGGTCTATATCTATAGACAACTTTCTGATGTTATGATAGTTTATGTGATGAGTATGGGTATGCCTCCCTTAGAAATTCATGTCAAAGATGAAAATATATCATAATGTAATGTATTGTAATTAATTCAGGTCACCGTCCACTTTAGATCCTACTCATCACATCATAAAGCATATCAATCAACATTATCACTTTGACTTCATGCTTTAGGGGGTAGTTGTTATAGGAAAATTGGGGCATCACTCCCAAAACCCAAATCAATATCAATTAGGGTCTATCATATTGTAAATTAGTTGCTACATGCCCTAAACAAGTCATATTATTGACAGTTTTCCTCCACAAAAGTTTCACTGCTTAGATGCTAGTTGAAGTGTTCCATTAAGCCATCAACGCACCCCTAGACTACAATAAATTCTTTGCAGAGCATCTAATACCATGAAAAGCTGTGTTGCAGAGCATCTAAGCCCACTTTAGAGAGCATTGGTCGACTAGGAGTGAATTTTTCATTGGATTTTGGGAGTCTTCCCACCCTGTAATGGCTTCTAGAAGTTGTTCCAGCTATCACAACATCTGATAACTTCGAATATGGACACCATGGAGCCATTGAACCTCTTATCCTCCTATGCCCATGAACAAGGAAAACTCTTCACCCATTTTTGGAAAATGATTCATTAACGTCAAACTACCTTCATCTACTTATAAATTGGGCACTGATCATAGTGCACAAGTGTTGGCTTGAGTGGTCGTGACCTAGGTTTGGAGTTAAGGTTAACCAAAAAAACCCTCTTACTATTGTCCCTTTCGGTAGTGACTTTCTTGCACAAGTCAAAGTATCACCTGAAGTAGTATGGGGGGGTGCTGGAACTAGGTTTCCACATTGTGAGAGAGAATTAAATGATGTTGGTGTCTTTAGATTTAAAACAACAGTGATCGGACCTTTCCAACAAATGCCCTAACCAGAAACCCTAACCAAACAGATTTAGGTCAATTACACTGAATACCTTGTGCACATGCTAAAATAGACTCTGAAATCCCCTTAACAATGCTTAATACATATTATTAAAGCTCTACAGTAATAGATCCATCTATTTATCATTCATCTAAAGTAGAATGTAATATTCCCAAATGGGAAAAGTAGGAATATAGTGCATAAATATGGAAATAACAGTGAAGATCAATGTATAAATTTGAGTGACCAATATAGAGCTTATTTATTCATCATAACAGCAACAAATAAGTACAAAATTATGGGGCATAAACCATACAACATGAATCAACAAGCCTCCAATAGATAAATCCCCTCAATAATGAGGTTCTGCTACTACACAAAATGTCAGAAACACTGCTACAGCGCAGTCACAAATCACATAGCTACAATAGAAGATGATAGAATGATATTAAATATCTGATATATGCCTATAGATATTTTATACATAAATAAAAAGGCTCTATATTACTTTTCCTATCCAACCCCAAAGGGTTTCCGGTAATACACTAAAAAATACAAATGGTGAATCCAAGCCCTAAGGCTAAATATTCACTGCAGAAAAATAGCTACAAGATGAGGTTCAATATGATATAGAATATGTGGCTCTCCTCTAATAGATCCTCCTGGTGAAAGGTTGATCCCTCCACTGAAGCACCAACTCCCCAAATCATGCACAGAAATCACCCCTACAACAACTCTCCAAAATAACATAGTTATGGAATAAAACTTCACTGTAGGTGATGGTGGTAGCTTGGCCTAGTGCCAAATAATGATATAATTCCCAAGGAGCCTCCTTTCTAATCTCCCAATGGAAAGGCTACCTCTCCACTGAAACCCAAGCCCAGAAAATAGCTCTATAAGCCCTCCACAACTTTTTCCCTACAACACAACACTACCTCAATAGGAATTGCACTGTACCATACGACTAAAGCTTTGGCCTAATGCTAGAATGTGGAAATGCATCGCAATCACCTCTCCTGAGTGGGCACTCAAAGTCCCCTGAGGATGAGGGTGGGATTCCCACTTGGGAACACCCTGTGCTAAACAATACTGCAATCTTAGCTAAACAACTTAATAGAGCAAGAAAGTCTTAACAGACCATATCAAAATAATAATCTACAAGATACCCTTTATGGATTCCATCCCATTCCTTATATAAGTGGTGATCTTCTTCACCCTTGGCCCCACTCATTAAAGCCACTACTTCCATGCATGGCTACTCCCTCCAAAACTGTGATGTCCCATAATGAATGCCACTTCTCCATGACAACACTCTTGATTTGGTCAAAGTTGACCCAGTCTAGTTTCTCGAGCCCCTTTTCACACATAAGGGTGCTTTATCAAGCCACTAAAGTGATCTCATTTCACATTAGCAGTGATTTATTCCTACTAAGGAGATTTATGGGTATCCATACCCTCTTATTCATCAAAAAAAGAAGCAAAAACAAAAATTTATATTCTAACTAGCTCACGGATAATTGGGAATATTACAGTCCTCCCCTCCCAAATGTTGCTTGTCCTCAAGCAAGTGTAAAGGTGAGTGCTGCAACTCTTCTCCTCCTTCCTTGGTGACACTTCCATGTGATAATATCTCCTCATATACCAAGTTTATCCCAATAAATCCCTCCATGAAATGCTCCTCCCAAGTTCTCATGAGTTGCAAATGACTCATCCCACAAGGAAGCAAAAGACCCACTGAAGAAATCATGGTTTGCCCAATGTTCTCCCTGAATCATGTAGCATAAGAAAAAAGGATATTCTCTCTCCTAAAGGGAGTGTTCAATCCTCCCATCCTTCCTCCAATCATTCCCATAAAAAGAATAATTGCATCATCAATGTATGGGATCAAAACCAAAGATACATAAACTGCCATATGAAAAAATGGAGGTGGATCATAGTCCCACATGTGGAACTAGCACAGTATATCTTTTGACTGCCTCAGATAATGATATGGTATGTGGTTTCCCCACCACTTACTTGCTGCCATATTCTTCTCACATGCTATGAGAAGGTGAGTAATGTTGGGTGCCTTTGGAGCACACCCTGAATGATAAATCATCTCCCTATATCCTCCTAGGGAGTGGACATGCTCAAAAATTTTTATGGCCCCATGTTTACCATGAGTTTGTAAGGAAGAATTCTCCCCTTCGAACAATAGCGTGCACATGTATGGTAAAGGAATGAAAATACTCATTAAGTAAATCATTGTGCACAATAACACAATCCTTACCATATACTTTCCAAACAAAAATGGAGTGGATCATAAATAGATCTCCTCTCATTCCCCAAGAGGAAAGAGGTGGCTTTGATAACTCCATCAAATAGTTATGTATCTCCTCCATCTCCACATGATCCATCCATCTCTTCAAATGTTGATATATCTCCTCTTCAAATCCTTCCCCAATATACCCCTCTATGATAGTATGGTATGCCCTCATGGAATAAGTGTGGTTGAAGAGAAACTATTGATGTGCTTCTTGTAGAAAATTCTCCTTGAGCTTGGATGCTCTAGATAAGAATATCCTACCATGATAGTAATGACCTCATCTCTGACTGAATATCCCTCTAGTAGTTGGTCATTAAGTATCATGCATGTAAAAGGATCCTTGGAATAATCCACCAACAACTGGGATCTCCAATATGGATCTATCCTCCAAAGTGATAACGCTGATGATTTATCATATAAAGCATATCTAATGTGGCTACCCCCTTATTTAAAATCTCCTATGCACAAGTCCCATACTATAAGGCTACTATCCTCCCTCTATTTCTCCTATCTTAGTGCAAGAACTGAGATGAGAGTGGGTAATGATGATGTTGGGAGAATGTCTCCCTCCTCCTTAAGTCTACCCAAGACTCTCAATGCTCTACCATGACCTCCCAATGCTACCACTCCTCCTGGATCTATGAGTGGTGCACCATGATGTGATACATTCCTCATCAAATCCTGATCAGGTGGCCTCCTAGGTGGTTTTCCACAAAAAAATAATGTCTCATGGGTCAAAGTCATGTGCATAATAGATGCTACTGTTAGGTCCTTGATTTCACTGCGAAAATCCATCTATGTTTTCTATGTGGAAGTGGTTTGTGAAGGACATGTGTGTATGCCCCTAATCAACTGATTTTTGCCAATTTTTCTATCCACCCATTCCATCTACAAAGTCTCCCAATCTGTGGTAACCTTCCCCAAAGTAATCAACCAATACACACCCAATAACACATTAGTGTCAAGTATTTCAATCACAAAGAAGTGATCATTCAATGTATATGTCTCCATGGTGACAGATAAAGATGGAACATAATGCATGCATTGCATCATTCTAGCTCCTGGGACCAAAATAGAAAATCCCTCAAAATCATCAGTGGGTATTTCCCTCCTCTGCACTATTTGGGCATCAATGAAGTTGTGGATAGCCCCACTGACAATCAAAATTGAAACCTTTTGATCCAAGATGGAGCCTCGAACCCTCAAGGTCAAGTACTTGGGGTACTCCTCTAAATGATTCAAGGGCCCCTCCAATTGGAGAAAATTCTCCATTCCCATCTCCTGGTGGTGGTGGATCCTCTCTTGCTATCCCATCGCTTTGACCTCCTTCTGGTTCTTCTTCTTCTTCCTCCTCATCATCTGAAAAGACCTCTATATAGTGTGCCTTTCCTGCTGCACATCTATGTTTGGGTGCCCATGATTCTTAGCATGTGAAGAAATGCTTGCTTCTCCTCAAGTTTCTTCGGATATCATTGCTAAGACGTACTTTGTTTTGGCTCTCCTTTGAAAGAGGAGCTCTACTTTGTGGGCTTTTTCTGAAATTTTTCCTTTGCTTTTGGAAGGGCATATTGTAGACCTCTAGCCCTATCAATGGCATCTTGAAGGGTAGTGGGCTTGGTAAATTTAACCAACCCATGAAGAGGTTCTAATAGCCCATCAATTTACATATAGACCCTTCTTACTGCAGATAAATCAGGAACCATAATAGAAAGTTTTAGAAATTCAGAAATATAAGTTTCTAGATTACCAGATTGTTTGAGCTTTGCTAGCCCCATGAAAGGTGCCTCCGAGTCTCTTCGATCAAACCTATCCACCAACCTCCTTGTGAACTTTGAATATGTAGTCACATTGGTATGACCCAATGTAGACAAACCATGAAACCAACAATCATGTGCCTCACCCTCAAGGTGCAACGTTGCTATCTTGATTGCCTCCATCTCTAGTACTTGGTTCAGCTGGAAATAGATGTCTAGCTTCTTTACCCATGATTTGGCAATGAATTTAGATGACCCATCAAATTTGGGTAAGAAATATTTGCCCATAGTTTGGTATAGATCATGATTCTATATGAATCCTCCACCTCTATTATGATGTCGGGGTCTCCAATTGTCCTTGATCTGACAAAGTTCTGGAAAACTCAAATTATCCTTGAACCTTTAAGATTGAGACTCATACTCCATGAAATAGTCTTCAAGAGTTTCTTGTTCTTGAAACCCTCCATTTCCCCATGCTAAGAATGTAGGCATTGTAGAGCGTTGGGAAACCTGCCAGGGAAAATTTTATGGATGGAAATTTATCTTAAAGTTTCTAAAATGTCTCTTTGTAAAACAGGAGGCCAAACATGACTGTAAATGACTATAAATGATTTTGATGAACAGACCTAGGCCAAGGCCACCAGGTACAAGACATGAGGGATATGAGTGAAAAGACCCTACCATCAGACGATCCATGCTCCTAATGGAATGCAGCTGACTAAACTGAGTGAGACACCTAAAATGAAATGCAACAAGAGAAATTTGATCTCTGACGGAGGGATGAAGATACCAACTCTAACAGAGGGATTGATTGGGAGACACTTGGTATATGAGGATATATTCAGAATGACAGAAATATAACACAAATCATCATAGATAAAGCAAGAGGTTAATATGGAGAACTTTCATATGTATTTACAGTAGAAAAATAGATGTAAAATATGGCCCATAAGATACATAACAAGAAATACAAGGCTCCAATGAAAGAAATCCCTCAAAATGAGGTGCTGTAACCATATATTAAGACGGAAAAATCCTTACAACATTATTTCATTACCTCTGCATAGATGTATATTACACATCAGATCTATAGCAAGTAAGTGCATAAAAATCTATACCTATATCAGATCCATGCACTATACAAGCTCCTCTATAGAACCCCCTTGGGGTTTTCAGCAAAACACTAAGTACAAGTTGTAGATCTGAGATCTAAGTCTGAAGATCTACTGGAAAATGTAGATCTGGAAAGTGTGGCTGATCTGATATGATAAATAAAATAGCCTTCCTCCAAGATATCTCCAAAGTGAAGGGTAGATCCCCAACACTTAGAAAATCACTCTCCAAATGGCGTGTTAAACCACCCTGTAACTACACCTACAAAAATAACACAGATATGGAAGTATATTGCACTGTAGGGATCAAAATATAGTTGGCCTGGTGCTAAGATATTAAAATGATGCTCATGCACTTCAATACTATCCTCCCAATGAAGTGGAAGCCTCCTCCACTAAAAAGGAGCACTGAAATGACCTAGATATGAAAGATCTAGTCTCCATTTGTTGTAGCTTGCAAAAAAAATCAAACCCTCAATATGATCTCCCCTATAGTTGAAAGAAGAAGCTTGGCCCTAAGCTAGATAGTGGACAATGCAATACAAAATCTCCCAAGAGCTACTCAATGGGAAGAGGTGGGATTCCCGACCAGGAACACCCAATGCTAAACAAAATTTAATCTCAGCTAAATAGCAAGAGAAAGATATATGTCTAAACATAAAATATATTCATAAATATGATAAATATCAACAACCTCCTAATGTTGCAATCTCCTTCCTTTAATAAAGTAAGAGCTTTCAAACCCTAAACCACTTCCAATGAGATCACTTCTTCACACAAGACGTCTCCATCTAAAACTGTGTTGTGCCTCATTGATGGCCACTCCTCCATGACAATGCTGTTGATTTGGTCAAGGTTGACCCAATCAAAATGTTCCAACCCCTTTCACACCTAAGGGTGCTTGATTTAATATCCAAGATTTAGCCTTTTCACATTTGGCATTGATTTATTCACTATTAAGGAGTATTATGGACCTTCATTACTCATTTATTCTTTAAAAAAAGTGATAAAACAAAAATGAATATTCCAACTAGCTCATGACTGATTGGGAATATTACAACCCTCCATTCCCAAATGTTGCTTGTCCTCAAGAAACTAACAAGGTGAGTGTTGCAGCTCTTCTCCTCCTCCATTGGTGACACCATCATGTGATAAGCTTCCTCCATAAGCTAAGTGTTCACCAATACATCCCTCCATGAATTTCTCCTCCAAAGTTCTCATGATATGTAAATAATCCATCCCATAAGGAGACAATATCTAAAATGAAACAAACATGGTTTGCCCAATGTTCTCCCTAAAACATGTAGCATAAGATACATGGAGAATATCCATCCCATAGGGCACATACATATCTCCCATCCTCCCTCTATACATTCCCATAAAAAGTACAAGTACATCATCAATGTATGGGATCAAAATTACATATATATAAACAGAAATTTGTGCATATGGAGGTGGGTTATAGTCCCACATGTGGAACCAACGCAGTGCATCTCCTCACTACATTAGATCATGATTTGGTAAGTGGTTTCCCCACCACTTACTTGCTGTCCAATTCATCTCACTATGGCTGAAAGTGTGAGATATATTTGGTGCTTTAGGAATGCACCCATCATGAAACAAAATCTCCCTTTGATCTCCAAGAGAGTGCCCATGTTCAAATATTTTTGTGGCCCAAAGTTGGCCATGAAGTTTATATGGTACAATACTTCTTCTAGGAGTATTGGCCTGCATATACATGGTGAAAGAATGCAGATAATAATCAAATGAAGCATTATTTACATGAGCATATTCTTCACCAAAATTTCTCCTTAAACAAATGGAGTGGTGCATAAATATATCCCCTCTCTCAAAAAGACAAATAGATGGCTGAATTAACTCCTTTATAGAGTTTTTTTGCTGCCCCATCTCCACATGGTACATTCATCTTTGAAAATGCTGATATATTTCTCCTTCAAAGCCCTTCCAAGTGTAGCTTCCCATGATGATGTTGTAGAATCTCATGGAATATGTATGGCTAAAACATAACTCTTCATAGGCCCTTCATAGAAAATTATCCATGAGCTTCGAGGCTCTAGATAAGAATATTATACCATGATAATAGATGACTCCTTCTTGGATTGAAAAGCCCTCTTCATGTAGCTGGTAATCAAGTATCATGCATGTATAAATATCCTTGGAATAATCCACCAACAATTGGGATTTCCAATATGGATCAATCTCCCATAGTGACAACGATGATTCTCTATCAACATAAATTTCTATCATATGGCTACTCTCCTCCTTGACATCTCCCATGTAAAAGGTACATGTTGGAAGGCCATTCCTTTGATGCTTCTCCTCACACATTGCATAATCTGAAGTGAGAGTGGGTAATGATGATATTGGGAGAAGATCTCCCTCGTCCTTGAGCCTTCCCAAGACTCCTAGCGCTGTATCATTTCCTTCTAATGATCCCATCCCTCCTAGATATATGCTTGCTGCATCATGTTGTGAGATATATCTCACCAAATCTGAATCAGGTGGCCTCCTAGGTGGTTTGCCATTAGATAATAGTGTCCCATGCAACAATCTCATGAGCATAATAGATGGGATTGTAAGGTCCTTGCTTCCACTGCACAAATCCATCTTTGATTTCTGTGTGGAAGTTGTATGTGAGGGATATGTATGCATGCCTTTGATCATTTGATTCTTACCACTCTTATTATCCACCCATTCCATTTTCAAATCCTCCCAATCAGTGGTGACTTTCCCGAAAGTGATCAACCATTGAACACCCAATATCACATTGGTGTCAGGTATGCCAACCACAAAGAAGTGATAAATCAATGTATATGTCCACATGGTGACTGATAATGATGGGACACAATGCATGCATGCATTGCATTTTTCTATCTCCTAGGACCAAAATAGAGAATACCTCAAAATCATCAGTGGGTATTTCCCTCCTTTGCACTAGTTGGGAATCAATAAAATTATGGGTAGCCCCACTATCAGCCAAAACAAAAACCCTTTGGTTTAGGATGGAACCTTAAAATATTAAGGTCAAGTGCTTAGGTACCCCTCTCAAAGATGAAATAACCCCTCCAATAGGAGAAAATTCTCCATTCCCATCTCTTGATGGTGTTGGTTCTCCTCCTACAGTGTCAGCAATGTGACTTCTTCTTGGATCATGTTCTTCTTCCTCCTCGTCATATGAGAAAATCTCTATGTAATGTAATTTTCCTGCTGCAAATATATGTCCAGGTGCCCATGATTCTTGGAAAGTGAAGAAAATCTTCCTTATTCTTAGATATCTCTAGACATCATCATCAAGAGGTTTTTTATTTTTACTCTCCTCAGAAGGAGCATCCTTTTCTTACTTTCCCTTTGATGGAAAAGAGGGCTTATGCTGAAATGTTTCCTTTTCTTTTGGAAAGGAATCTTGAAGGTATTTTTCCCTTTCAATATCATCATGTGGGGTAGTGGGCTTGGTAGATTTAACCAACCCATGAATAGGTTCATCTAACCCATCAATGAACATGTACACCCTTCTTGCTGCAGACAAATCAGGAACCATAATAGAAAGTATTAAAAATTCAGAGATGTAAGTTTCTGTATTACCTGATTTTTTCAACTTTTCAAGGCTCATGAATGGTGCCTCTATATCTCTTCTATCAAATCTTTCCACCAGCCTTCTAGTGAACTTTGAATAAGCAGTCACATTGGCATGACATAATGTAGACAAACCATGGAACCACCAGCCATGTGCTTCACCTTTAAGGTGCAACACTGCAATATTAATGGCCTCTATCTCTGGAACCTTGTTCAACTGAAATTAGATGTTAATTTTTTCTACCCAATATTTGGCAGAACACTTGGATGACCCATCAAAATTGGGTAAAAATAATATGCCCATAGTGTGGTGTCGATCATGATTCTGAATGAATCCACCACCTCTATGATGACGCCTTGGTCTTATATTGTCCTTTATTTGACAAAACTCTTGAAAAATCAAGTGATATTTGAATCTCTTATTTTGAGACTCATATTATTCAAAATATTCTTAAAGGGATTCATGCTCTTGAAACCCTTCATTTCCCATAGCAAAAAATGTAGGCATGGTAGAGCATTGGGAAACTTGTGGCTAATGCACTGGTTGATCATTCCAGTGGTGATACATGCCAGATCCTTCTCCTTGATGAAATCATTTAAGGGATTCCTTGATTCTATCCATTATCATCTCTTTTATCTCTCTAGCAAGGTCTTGCATGGCTCTAAGAAGGATCTTAGGGAGATCCTTTTTTTCACCTCCAAATAAAGGGGCTTTACCCTTGTCTTCATTATCATTTGTGTAATCAAACCTTCTATGTCTTCTCTTTTGATACCTCTTCTCTCTGTCACTAAGAGGCTCTCCTTATTTAGAAGACATATTGGCTTTAGAATGCACAGGCTATGCCAAGATGATGCTCTGATATCACTGTAATATTCCAAAATGGGGAATGCAACAATACAATGCAGAATGACAAAAATATAATGCAAATCATCATAGATAAAGTAGGAGGAAAATATGGAGACCTTTCATATGTATTTACAGCAACAAAATAGATGTAAAATATGGCCCATAAGATGCATAACAGGAAATGCAAGGCTCCAATGAAAGAAATCCCTCAAAATGAGGTGATGCAACCATATATTAAGGCTGAAAAAGCCTTACAACGTTATTTCATTGCCTCTATATAGATGTATATTACACATCATATCTAGAGCAAATAAGAGCATAAAATGTTAGATCTATATCAGATCCATGCACTATACAAGCTCCTCTATAGAACCCCCTTGCAGTTTTCATCAAAACACCAAGTACAAGTGGTAGATCTAAGATCTAAGACTATAGATCTACTGGAAAATATAGATATGGAAAGTGTGGCTGATCTGATATGATCAATAAAATAGCCTTCCTCCAACAAATCTCCAAAGTGAGGGGCAGATCCCGAACACTTAGAAAACCACTCTCCAAATCGTGTGTTGAACCACCCTGCAACTGCACCTATAGAAATAACGTAGATCTGGAAGTATAATTCACTGTAGGGATAAAAATATAGTTTTCCTAATGCCAATATCTGAAAATGATGCTCAAGCACTCCAATACTGTCCTCCCAAAGAAGTGGAAACCTCCTCCACTGAAAAGGAGCACTAAAATGACCTAGATCTGAAAGATCTAGTCTCCACTTGCTGCAGCTTGCAAAAACAACCAAACCCTCAACATGATATGAATTGTAGTTGAAAGAAGATGCCTGGCCCTAATCCAGATAGTGGACAATTCAATACAAACTCTCCCAAGAGATACTTAATGGGAAGAGGAGGGATTCCCGACCAGGAACACCCAATGCTAAACAACATTCAATCCCAGCTAAATAGCAAGAGAAAGATATATGTCTAGACAGAAAATATATTCAAAAATATGATAAACATAAAAAACCTTCTAATGCTTCCATCCCTTTCCTTTTATAAGACAAGAGCTTACAAACCCTAAACCACTTCCAATGAGATCACTTCTTTCACGCAAGGCATCTCCATCTAAAAATGTGTTGTGCCTCATTGATGGCCACTCCTCCATGACAACGCTGTAGATTTGGTCAAGGTTGACCCAGTCAAAATGTTCCAGCCCCTTTCACACCTAAGGGTGCTTGATTTAACAGCCAATATTAGCCTTTTCACATTTGGCATTGATTTATTCATTATTAAGGAGTATTATGGACCTCCCTTACTCTTTTATTCTTTAAACAAAGTAATTAAAAAAAAATGAATATTCCAATTAGCTCATGACTAATTGGGAATATTACACTGAAGCAATCATGGTTTTCCCAATGTTATCCTTGAAACATGTAGCATAAGTAACATGGTGATTCTCTCTCCCAAAGGGCATGTTCAATCCCCCCATCCTTCCTCCAATAATTCGCACAAAATGAATAAGGACATCATCAATGTATGGGATCAAAACCAAAGATACATAAACTGCCATATGAAAAAATGGAGGTGGATCATAGTCCCACAAGTGGAACTACTGCAGTATATCTCCTGAGTGCCTCAGATAATGATATGGTAAGTGGTTTCCCCACCACTTACTTGCTGCCATAGTATTCTTACTTGCTATGAGAAGTTGAGTAATGTTGGGTGCATTTGGAGCACACCCTGAATGATAAATCATCTCCCTATATCCTCCTAGGGAGTGGCCATGCTCAACATAGTTTATGGCCCCAATGTAGTATTCCCAAATGGGAAAATCATCAATATATGCATAAAAAACACATTTTTCATAATTTTTTGTTATAATATTCAATAACATCACATGGATCCTTTATATTAGACATTATAACAACCAAATATACAAGGAGATCAGAAAAAAATCATTATAGCCTAGCTAAACAGGCCTTCCAACCCCCCAAAACAGCTCAAAAACACTACAACCCCATGACTACTGCAACATAGAAATACTGAAGCAAGAGAGAACGTAGTTTATTTAAGTTTTATACTAAAAAATGGAGAGAAAAAATAGATATACTAATATATTAATCAAATAAGCTCAAAAACTAAGATCTAGTCTCATTTACATAGATCCAAGATGACCTAGCAAGGGTTTCTTGACAAACATGAGATGCAAGAAGTATATGCTATAGATATATGGTTGAATCACACAGAATGGTTGAAAAACTACATAAATATGGATGATCATACAAATAATGGCTGTAGCTCCTCTTACTAGCTTTCCGGGAAAAAGGCTGATCCTCCTCCTAGGAAACTAGCTCATAAAACACGGGGTTAAACCCTCCCTCTACAACACCATGAAAAATAACGAAGTTTTGCCAAGGGAATGCACTGTAGCTGTATGTGACTACTTGGCCCAATGATGGATAGTGGAAATTATGCCCAAAATTCTCCTCTCAGATTTCGTCAACAAGTCCTCCAAGGAAGAGTGGGGAATTCCCGCATGAGAAAACCCTTCCACTAAACAGTGCAACAAACTTAGCTAAAAAAATGAAGCATGAAATGAGTTGAAACAGACCCAATCATAAAATAATATTCTCATTCATATCCCATATGGCTTCCATGCCCTCCATTATATAGTTGATAATCTTCCTCACCATGGCTCCCACCCATTTATGAGGTTACTTCCATGCAAAGGCTCCTCCTCCAAAATTGCGTTGTCTCTATGATTTCCACTCTTCTATTTATAGCGTTGTTTGACTTGGTCAACCTTGACATAGTCTTCATGCATTTTCTCCTTTCACAGTCGAGGTGTCTTTATTCTGACTTGCTAAACTAATCCACATTCTCATTGAGTTGTCTTTATTGATGATCCATTCCTCCCATATTAGTGTTGTTGACTTGGTCAAACTTGACCTTGTCCACATATATTAGCCCTTGTTCACACATGAGGGTGCTTGATCCAGTTATCAACATGATCCATTTTCACATTAATAGGGATTTTATGCCTACTTAAGATATTTACGGGCCCCCTTACCCATTTATTCATCTGACTAGATGCTAAGAGAAAAATTAATATTCCTATTAGTTGCATGCTAATTTAGGAATATTACAGTCATCCCCTCCCAAATGTTGATTGTTATTAAGAAACTGCAAGGATAGAACTAAAAAGCCTCCTCTCCTCCTTCTGTAGCATCCTCATATGTTAAGCTCCTCGAAAGAACAAGATGTTGTCTCATCAATAAATCTTCAAGTTGCTCCTCCCAAGTATGCAAGTTAGCTTTTGGTGACAATCCCAAATAGCTATCATCATGAAAAAGTAAAACACCCATAGAGGCAACAATGTGTTGTCTGTAGGCCTTCTTAAGACATGGAATCTGAAATATGTTGGGAATCATCATTCATATATGAATCCCCCATCTCCAAGCTATCATCCATACAAAATGAGTCGCCTTCCAAAATGGTAACTAATGAAAAATCTCCTCTACCTTTGGCTTTTGCAATGTAGGTGGGATACATAACTGAAAATGAGAGAGGATTTTGTTCAACTCACACCGTCTCTCTCTCCATTTATGATAGATATAGAAATGTTGATCTTGGGTTGCAATGATAGGGTCATTAAGGAGCCAAAATGCACCTGGACTCTCATGATCCCATTCCATAGTTCCAAGGGTCATTCTTGCCCAATCCATCCTGCATATAGTGAATGGAGTATCTTCACCATATGGGACCAAAAATAAGAATGGAATATGTGTCATGTAGCATGTTGGATGGTGATAATAGTCCTTAAAGTGAGTCTAGAATTGTTCATCTTCTTGTTGTCTCAAAACATGTTGTGATAAGTGGTCATCAAACCACTTACTTGCTACCATAATCTTCTCAAAAGCTTGAAAATAGTAGAGGACATTAGGTTTTGGTTGAATATTATCCAAGAAAAACATGTCTTTCCCAACATCCTCCATAAAATGGTCATCCCCATCACTGAAAGTAGTCCCAAAAGGACCATGGAATCCACAAAGAGGTTTTCTCTCTTGTGGAGCAATGTGCTGCAAATGAATGGTAAAGGAGTGCACAAATATTTTTAGTTTATAAATAAACATAAAACTGTTGAGATTGCAACAAGATGATGAGCTTAGTGGAAAGGAGTCGCCTTCACTAAGTGGGCCCGCAGGCTATTTTTGGCGCAAAGTATATTTTTAGACTATGTCTATTTTTAGACATATGGATCATGTTCTATGAGTTGCAGGATGCTATTTGTAGATGGTTGGTCAAGTCGGAAAAAATAGATGGACTTCTATTTTTAGACATATTAGGCGGAATCTATTTTTAGATTGCCAGTCTAAAAATAGATATGTCGAATATTATTAGCTCTTAATAATATTTAGACTCTAAACATTATCTTATTCTCTTGGAGCACTTCAGTTAAGTGCACAGATGTGGCACAGGAGCTGACAGAAGGAATTACACTATTCTTGAGGGTTATGTGGAGCTATTGCATGGATACTTCAGTTAGAACTCATGTGACAGAGTTTGGTGGAGTTGATTGAGGAAGTTAGTGGAGTTGTATTCAGTTTAACTAATCTAAACATAGTTGAGCTATTTGTATTCGGTTTAAATAATTGATACAATTAGTGAGAGTGTTGTGAATTAATTATTAATTAATTCACTAATTATAAACTCATAAATAAACTAAAGAATGCATCAGTTAACTTCAGTGCATGGACAGTTTCAGTGGAGACCATTGCAAAGATAGGTGAAAGAGTAGGTTAAATATCAATTGTGACTATACTGTTGTTATTTTCAACACACAGATAGGTGGAGAAGCCCATGAGGATTGCGCAGTACAAGCTAGGTGGTTTATCTATTTAATGAAGCCATCCCATAGCATTGAAAACGCAATAGAGGCTGGCTATCAAGTGGCAAAATATTGGAGCATGTGTTTTGCTAGATCTAGCTTGATAGTGTGTAGAAATTGAGGGTGTGCATGAGAGCTTATGAGGAGATTTTGTACTATGATTGTTACATGATATCCATGACATATAATATACAGATAGTTGGGGTTTTCAGCTTTAAGCTTTCCCATTAAATACTGTGTTCATATGTGCGATTGTTTGTGGTTTTAATGTATGCATGCAATTGATTTTATTTCCGCATGTGATGATCAATGGTAGAAGAGATTCTGTATTATGCATGAAGCTAAAATAGTGTGTGATCAGGAGAATCTCGGTGAATAATATCTCAGCTATTCAAATTTCTACAAAAACCACAATCTTTGCCATATTTTGTAGCCATGTTCATGAAGAGGTCCATAGATAAGACTTCCCATCTCTCCATCAAAAGGAGAAGTGATTGAAACAAACTTGCAAGGGGGTTTCTCTCCTCCTCATACATCAAACAAGCTACATATATTATGATATGTTGGTGCACATCTTCTTTCATATCCTCTCATTTGAATTCTTTCATGATGGTGTGATAAGATTCAATGGAATCTACATGTCCTGAAAAGAGTGCCTCATAAGCTACATGTAGAATCTTCTTCATGAGCTTGGAGTCTTTAGTTAAGCAGATCTGATCATGGAATTAGATGACTCCATCAACCACTCTTACCTCTTATCCATCACTTTCCCATCAATAACCTTACATGGGAATAGGTTCTTGGAATATTATACCAATAGTTGGGATTCCCAATATGGATCCAGGCTCCCCAACAATGACATTGCTGTAGAATTATGAAATGAAGTTGTCATATCATGACTCCCCTCTTTGACATGCTCAATGCCAAAGCCACATGTTGGAGTAATTTCAATCCACCTTTGCTGCCTCTCTTGCAGATTATCTTGCCCAAGAAAATATTGAAGTACATGAAAGTCAACCTCCTTTTGAAAGGTCTCTTTCTTCCAAAACTTCCATAGTTTTTCCCATGCATGCAAGAGTGCTAATACCCTCTTGTCATATTCAGAAATATTTCTCATGTGTGGAAGTATCATTTGCTGCTCCAAGACTATGGAATGGCCATTTGACACCATGTTCATGTCATTATAGGTTTCTGAACCATTTTCCGACACAAATAGTTGAGTGGATATGGCAATGTCCAACTCAGAAAATTGATCATCTCTCCTTGGAACCCATCAAACGTTCTCAGCGCTGTGGTAGCTCCTCCTAAGGCTCCTTCCTTAGCCAAATATGCCATTGCTACACTAATTTGAGAGAACACTTTATTCATCTCCCAATCAGGGGGTCTCCCTGGTGGAATTCCTCCATACAAAGAGACATCAAGGCATAGAGCAGGATGTATATGTGTGTGGACTGATTTGTCCTTTCCCTCACTGCACAAATCCTCCTACCTATTTTGTGCATCAATCTTCTGAAATAGAGAGGGGTGTGTGCTCCTCATCATATGATTCTTCTCCTCCCCTTTACCTCCTATATTCAATATCTCACAAATTGTTAATGATGGCACATGCTACACATGGAATTTACCATGATCTCCATATGTGAGATTCTTTGGAACTCCTTGCAAGAGCGCAAGAGTTTCTCTCTTTGGAAAAAATGCTCCATTTCCCTCTTCATGAGGCACTAGATATGCTCTTGATATGAAAGTGTTGTTACCTACAACCTTCTCTTTCTCCTCATTCATATTTTAGAATGCCTCATCAACAATGAGAGACCCTAGATCTTGGTCTTCCCTTGAAGGAGGAATCTCCATGTCTTTATTTTGAGAAGAAAGCTCTTAATGCAATGGGGAATTTGCCCTTGGAAAGGTATCATACAATTTTTCATCCCACTCAATGGTTTTCTTAAATGGAGTTGGGTTTATGGATCCTTCCAACCCATGCAAAGGTTTTTTTTTTTTTTGGTTTGATTGGCTCCACAAAAGGTGTTTCATTAAATCTTTCATCAAACCTTTCCACTACTCTTCTAATGAACTTTGCATAAGTAGATGTATTTAAATTATTTAATGAAATGGATTCAAACAACCACCAAGCATAATCCTTACCTTCAAAATGCAATGTTGCAACTTTAATGGCTTCATCTTTTGAAACTTGTTTTTTCCACACATAGGTGTCTAGCTCCTCCACCCAAACCCTAGCTGGACATTTAGGTGAGCCATCAAAAGTAGATAGAAAGAATATACCCACACCATGCTGCTTGCCCCTTGTGCTTCTTTCCTCCTTGATCTTGCAAAACCCTTGGAATTTGAAGTGATCTTTGAACCTCTTATATTGAGATTCATATTCTTGCAAATAATCACCAGGAGTCTCCTTCTTTGGCACATCTCCTTTCTCCATCTCACTTGTCATGAACATATGGATAGTAGAGCATTGTAAATCTGATGGTGTGGCTGAATACTCACACCCATAATATGAGGAACTATATATTTCCTCATGTACAAATCTTGTTGAGGGATCTCGATGTTTTTCCCTCATTTCTTTGATGTCTTTGCTGATACTATGCAGAGTTTGTAGAAGAATTTTTGAGAACTCCTTCCCTCCAAACAATAAGGGTTTGCCTTGATCCCTTTTTCATATCCTCTCCTTCCCATGAGAAGACTCCTTAGATGACATAATGGTTGAAGTACACAGGTTGAGCCAAGATTAAAGCTCTGATACCACTGTAACATTCCCAAATGGGAAAATCAACAATATATGCATAGAAAACACATTTTTCAGAATTATGTGTTATAATAGTCAATAGCAGCCCATGGATCCTTTATATAAGACATTATAACAACCAAACATATAAGGAGATCAGAAAAAAATCATTATAGCCTAGCTAAATAGGCCTCCCAAGCCCAAAACAACTCAAAAACACTGCAACCCCATGACTACTCCAACACAGAAATAATGAAGGAAGTGAAAACGTAGTTTATTTAGGGTTTATACTAAAAACTGGAGAGAAAAAATAGATCTGCTAATATATTAATCAAATAAGCTCAAAAATTGAGATCTAGTCTCATTTACATAGATCCAAGATGGCCCGTCAAGGGTTTCTTGACAAACATGAGATGCAAGAAGTATATGCTACAGATATATGGATGAATCACATAGAATGGCTAAAGAAATGCATAAATATGTCTTATCATACAAATAAATGGCTGCAACTCCTCTTACTAGCTTTCTGGGAAAAAGGTTGATCCTCCTCCTGGGAAACTAGCTCATAAAACAAGGGGTTAAACCCTCCCACTACAACACCATGTAAAATAACGTAGTTTCTCCAAGGGAATGCATTGTAGCTGTAGGTGTCTCCTTGGCCCAATACTGGATAGTGGAAATGATTCCCAAAATGCTCCTCTCATATTTCTTCATCAAGTCCTCCAAGGAAGAGTGGGAAATTCCTGCATGATAAAACCCTTGCGCTAAACATTGCAAAAAACTTAGCTAAACAGCTGAAGCATGCAATAAGTATAAACAAACCCAATCATAAAATCATATTCTCATTCATATCCCATATGGCTTCCATTCCGTCCATTATATAGTTGATGAGCTTCCTCACCATGGGTCCCACCCATTTATGAGGTTACTTCCATGCAAAGGCTCCTCCTCCAAAATTACGTTGTCTATATGAGTTCCACTCTTCTATTTACAACGTTGTTTGACTTGGTCAACCTTGACATAGTCTTCATGCATTGTCTCCTTTCACACCCAAGGTGTCTTTATTCTGACTAGCTAAAATGTTCCACATTCTCATTGAGTTGTCTTTATTGATGATCCACTCCTCCCATATTAGTTTTGTTGACTTGGTCAAACTTGACCTTGTCCACATATATTAGCCCTTGTTCACACATGAGGGTGCTTGATCTAGTTATCAACATGATACCTTTTCACATTAATAGGGATTTTATGCCTACTTAAGATATTTATGGGCCCCCTTATCCATTTCTTCATCTAACTATATGCTAAGAGAAAAATTAATATTTCTATTAGTTGCATGCTAATTTAGGAATATTACACCCAAGTTGACCATGAAGTTTGTAAGGAAGAATGCTCCCCCTTGGAACAATTTCCTACACATGTATGGTAAAGGAATGCAAATACTCATTAAGTAAATCATTATTCACAATAACATGATCCTTACCATATAATTTTCTCACACAAATGGAGTGGCTCATAGATAGATCTCCTCTCGTTTCCCAAGAGGAAGGAGGTGTCTGTGGTAACTCCATCAAAAATTTATGTATCTCCTCCATCTCCACATGATCCATGAATATTTTAAAATGTTGATATATCTCCTCTTCAAATCCTTCCCAATATATTAGGCTAGGTATAGTAACTCAGGGTTTTTTAATTTTGATTATGTAGGGTTTTACTGGATGAGGAGGAGTCAAACAGCTAGGGCAATGAAATTAGGTCAAAATTTGCAGGGTGTTCTAAGGGGCAAGGTAGGTAGAAGGTTTTGAAATTTAAAGGATGATTACGGTGATATGGAGATACTGGTGAGAATTTAGGAAGAGCATATAAGATGAATTCTCCCTAAATTGAAGAAAATAAACAAATTATGCTAAATTTCCCAAAATAGAGCATGAAAATCATGAATTCTTCCTTTCAAATTAAAATTAGGCATATCATAGACATGGAAATGATTTATGAGCTTACAATACATTCATACAAATTATCACAAAGAAGAAACTATGCCAAACAATGCATACCACATGGATCCCAAAGAAATAGCTGCAAATTTATCATTAGTGTCCAAGCCAAACTAAGACAAAATTGTGTCGTTGAGATGCCAAAGCTCCAAGTGAGTCCAACCATTACAATTACTGAGAAAATACATTATATAGAACTCAAAACCACTCTTCCTAGCCTCAGGGAGTCGAATCCATGAGATAGGGATTAGTTTCACCTACTCCCAAATAAGAATCTAAAGACTAGGAAAACTCAACAATTTGCCTCTAAAAGAGAGGAAACTGATTCATTTGACCTCTAGAGGACTTATCTGATGTATCTACCCTAGATAGCAATAAAAAAATTAAATTTAAATTTATATTCACCTTCTACATCAGTAATTTCTCATTTCCCAAGATAAAAAGTCAAAAATTCAAAATTTGTTGAAGATGGTGAAAATGGCCTTTTCCTCGCAAAAGCACAATGCCATGAGATAAAAAACAGCCTCTCTTGCAAGCAACTTTTGGAGGCCTTCCTAGTGTCCAAATCAGCTCCATGATAGCTCATTGGAAATATATCTAAGTCTAGTTTCCAAATATTCCTCCATTTTCGAAAATGGTGCCCACAAGCCCTATCAAAAATCACTTTTCCCAAGGCTGGTATTAGCGCAGTGCCAAGGTCAAAAAGGAGGCAGAAACATGAAAAATTGGTGGTTTGTTTCACTTTTGAGGGACCAGTTCTCCCACAAATTTTCTTAAAATTGCTGGGGTTTTATCCTAATCATTCTGAACATGATGGTGGTGACCATTTTTCCATTTTAGGTTCTAATAAAAAGCAAAGCTCCAAGGGCGCTGCGTTTTTGGCAGATTTTCTGTGTGCCAAAATTTCTAAGTTTTCTGCAAAACTAGGCCTTAGACATGGATCAATATATATCTAACGATGAGGTGTTTTGAAAAATAGAGAGAGTTTTTTGTTCTTTGGCATTATTTGAACACAAACCTCCTCCCATTTCCTAATATGCTTCTCTTATTGTCCCAAATATTCTCTGCAAAAAGGTGTCCAAAACAGGACATTTATGGAAAATGTGCCTTCAAAGATTTTTTTAAATTTCTCAAATTTTCTCCAAATTTCCTCAAAATTTCTCCAGAGATGCCAAATAAAGTGTGTTATGATATCATGGATATATCAACAATTATTTCCAATTTACCCTTCTCCCTTTGACAAATTAGGGTTTCCTTGAGTTTGTCCTTCAAAAGTTAGGTTTTCTACCTCAAGCTTCTCCTTCTCCAATGCCTTATTCAGACCTCTTGTTCTTGGTTTCTTCCTAGTGGTTTGGGTCCTTTTGGTTGTCTTCTCCTATTTTCTTCTATGTTTATCTCCTCCTCCATAATGTGTCTTTCCTACCCCACAGTGTCTCTTTCCTCTTCCATGGTGTAACCCCTAGGGATGAGGAAATGGGAGTGGGGATAGGAAAATAAGGGAGATGGGGGAAGGGGTTATTGAACTTAGGGAGGTGATATGGGATAAAAATGTTTAAGGGATTATGAATTAGAATTTATTATAGGGTTTATAGGGCTTCCTAGGAAATTGAGATGCCTAAGACTTAAGGTTTAGGGGAAAAGGGATTTAGGGAAAGGAATATGGTGTTGTAGGGAAAGGAATAGGGTTTACAGTGATGTAGGAAGGGAATGCGAGGTTTATGGGCACCGAGTTTGGAATAAAGAGTTAATTTAGGGTTTTTAGCTAGATAAAATTCCAAATTTTCATAGAAACCAAAAACACCATGAAATTTCTCTTGAAGACTGCAAGGAGGTGGAAATTACATGTTACTTACTTGTCAAAGGTGTTGAGAATATTTGCTGAAGATTTGAGGAAATTTGGTTGAGTTTCAAAGCTTAGAGAGTGAACTGGGCATTATCACAGCACCCAAACATTAGCGCATTGCTAGTTTAATTTAATCTATGGTTTTTGGGCATTAGCGCAGTGCTGCTGGGGATTAGCGCAATGTCGGGACAAAAACACAGTGCCAAGGTGTAAAAATGAAATGCCTTATTTCAGACTTCATTTGGAGGCCTTCCCAGTGTCCAAATTAGGCCCAGGATAGATTTTGGGAAATATTATTTGGTATAATTTCCAAATATATCATTTTTATTCTGATTGAAGTTGATTTACCTTTTCAAAAGTTGATTTTTCCAATATTGGTCAAACGTGCTGAATAAGGAAGTAGAAATGCAGAGTGATGGTGTAGGAAACCTTTTGAGGCCTTCATACCATACAAATTGAGCTCATGATAGCTCATTGGAAATATATCTCTATATAGTTATCATTTTACTCATCAAGAAAGTCATTTGGAAATTCCAGCTATGAGAAAACGTGATTTTCCCAAGGTCACTCCAGAAGTGCAGCAACTCTCCCATGGTACCTGTATTTTTGAAATTTCTCAAAAACCATGACACCTGTGTAAAAAATGAAGGAGGTTTTTCTTCTTGGACCTATGATGGAAAAAAACCTTTCTCACTTTTGTCAAATTCATCTCTATTTGGTAGGAAACATAGTTTAAAGCGAAACTGGACCTATGAGTAGCAAATGGTTTGACTTTTGGAATGATTTCTTCAAAAATGATGGATACATGATCTTATGAGTTGGAATGGCTTCATAATTACTGATATGACCTATCTTATGGCTCCTCTTCTCATATTCCTCTTTTTCATAGCAAAACCTAGCTTAGTGAGAGAGGAAATTAGGGTTTAGTTCTTGTGAACAATGATGACTTAGGCACCCTTGGAACAAGACAACTCCCATTGGCATTTGATCAAATGCCCAAGTAGACAATTTTTTTTTTTGACATTTGATGTGTCGACATGTGGATTTCTAAGTTGGAAGCCTTTGGGAGACTAAATACTTATTACATTTGAACTGAATTAAGCAAATCATGATTTTGTTCTGGGTCACCTTTACCCCTTCTGCTGCCCTTTATTGAAAATGAGACAATGTAATTATTTGACCTAATGAAACCCTAGTGAACCGATGAGAAATGAAATAAACTGACTCAATGAGTGACTTTGACTAAAATTTAAATGATAGCAAACTTTTTTTCAGCATGATGAAGACATGGAATAGGGTCCACAAGAATATACTTGTGAAGGAAAATGGGACACTTGAAAAGGAAAAACACCAGCGGAAAATTTTTATATCATGACCTAATGGAATGATTGAAAATTCTTTGGAGTGGGACACCTAAGATGCACATAAAAAATGTGTTTTGATCCCTGGTGAAAGTATGCAAATACTGACACTAACAACACAAATGGAGTGGCTCATAGATAGATCTCCTCTCATTCCCTAAGAGGAAAGAGGTGGTTGTGATAACTCCATCAAAGAGTTATGTATCTTGACCATCTCCACATGATCCATGAATCTCTTCAAATTTTGATATATCTCCTCTTCAAAGCCTTCCCAAGTATACCCCTCCATGATAGTATGGTATGCCCTCATGGAATAATTGTGGCTGAATAGAAAATATTCATGTTCTGCTTGTAGCAACTTCTCCTTGAGCTTGGATGCTCTAGATAAGAATATCCTACCATGATAGTAGATGAACTCATCTCTGACTAAATATCCCTCTAAATATCCCTCCTCTAGTATTTGGTCATCAAGTATCATGCATGTAAAAGGATCCTTGGAATAATCCACCAACAGTTGGGATTTCCAATATGGATCTATCCTCCAAAGTGACAGCGCTGATGATTTATCACATAAAACATCTCTCATGTGGCTGAACCTTGTTTGACATCTCCTATGCCAAAGTCACATACTGGAAGGCTTCTATCCTCCCTCTGTTGCTCCTTTCACAGTGCAAGATATGAGATGAGAGTGGGTAATGATGATGTTGGGAGAATGTGTCCCTCCTCCTTTAGTCTACCAAAGACTCTCAACTTTGTACCATGACCTCCCAATGCTCCAACTCCTTTTGTATCTATGAGTGATGCATCATGATGTGAGACATTCCTCAACAACTCCTGATTAGGTGGCCTCCCAGGTGGTTTTCCACAAAACAATAATGTCTCATGGGCCAAAGTCATGTGCATAATAGATGGGACTGTTAGGTCATTGCTTCCACTCAAAAAATCCATCTATTTTTTATGTGTGGAAGTGGTTTGTGAAGGATATGTGTGCATGCCCCTAATCAACTAATTTTTGCCAATTTTTCTATCCACCCATTCCATCTACAAAGTCTCCCAATCTGTGGTGACCTTCCCCAAAGTAATCAACCACTACACACCCAATACCACATTTGTGTCAGGTATTTCAAACACAAATAAGTGACGAGTCAATGTATATGTCCCCATGGTGACAAATAAAGATGGAACATAATGCATGCATTGCATAGTTCTAACTCCTGGGACCGAAACAAAAAATCCCTCAAAATCATCAATGGGTATTGTCCTCCTTTGCACTAGTTTGGCATCAATCAAGTTGTGGGTAGCCCCACTATCAATAAAAACTAAAACCCTTTGATCCAAGGTGGAACCTCGAACCCTCAAGGTCAAGTACTTGGGTACTTATCTCAATGATTCAAGGGCCCCTCCAATTGGAGAAAATGCTCCATTCCCACCTCCTGGTGGTGGTGGGTCCTCTCCTGTTATCCCATCGTTGTGACCTCCTTCTGGTTCTTCTTCTTCTTCCTTCTCATCATTTGAAAATAACTTTATATAGTGTGCCTTTCCTGCTCCACATATATATCTAGGTTCCCATAATTCTTGGAATTTGAAGCAAATCTACCTTCTCCTCAAGTCTCTTCGGACATCATCACTAAGAGGTACTTTGTTTTGGCTCTCCTTTGAAAGAGGATCCTTCTCATCTTTTCCCTTGGATAGAAAAGTGGGATTTTCTGAAATGTTGCCTTTGCTTTTGGAAAGGTATCTTGTAGATCTCTAGCCCTTTCAATGGCATCTTGAAAGGTTCTAGGCTTGGTAGATTTAACCAACCCATGAAGAGGTTCTTCTAGCCCATCAGTAAACATATAGACGCTTCTTGCTACAGATAAATCAGGAACCATAACAGAAAGTTTTAGAAATTCAGAAATATAAGTTTTTGGATTACCTAATTGTTTGATATTTTCTAGCCCCATGAAAGGTGCCTCCAAGTCTCTTCGATCAAACCTCTCCGCCAACCTCCTTGTGAAATCTGAATATGTATTCACATTTGCATGAACCAATGTAGAGAAACCATGAAACCACCAATCATGTGCCTCACCCTCAAGGTGTAGCGCTGCTGTCTTGATGGCCTCCATCTTTGGTACTTGGTTCAACTGGAAGTAGATGTCCATATTCTCTACCCATGATTTGGCAATGCATTTATATGACTCATCAAAGTTGGGTAAGAAAAATCTGCCCATAGTCTGGTGTAGATCATGATTCTGTATGAATCCTTCACTTCTATTATGATGCCAAGGTCTCCTATTTTCCTTGATTTGAAAAAATTCTTGAAAAATCAAATGATCCTTGAATCTCTGAGATTGAGACTCATACTCCATGAAATAGTCTTTAAGAGTTTCTTGTTCTTAAAACCCTCCATTTCCCACTTCTAAAAATGTAGGCATTGTAGAGCGTTGGGAAACCTGCTGCTTCACTGTTTGATCACTCCAGTGATGAGAAATTTCAGAGCCTTCACCAAGTAGAAACCCTTTAGGGGATTCCTTGTGTCTATCCATCCTCATATTCTTTATTTCTCTAGCAATGTCTTGCACAGTTCAAAGAAGAAGATTAGGAAACTCCTTCTCCTCATCTCCTCCTGATTTTTACCCTTGTTTTCTTTATCATCTGTATAGTCATACTTCTGGTTTCTTCTGAGATACCTCCTCTCTCTATCTGTGAGAGGATCTCCTTGTTCTGATAATATATTAAATTAAGAGGCACAAGATGAGCCAAGATTATTCTCTGATACCATTGTAATATTCCCAAATGGGAAAAATAGGAATATAGTGCATAAACATGGAAATAGTAGTGAATATAAATGCATAAATGTGAGAGACAAATATGGAGCTTCTTTATTCATCCTAACAGCATCAAGTAAGTAAAAAATTATGGGTCATAAACCATACAACATGAATAAACAAGCCTCCAATAGATAAATTCCCTCAATAATGAGGTGCTGCTACTACACAAAATGCTAGAAACACTGCTATAGCACAGTCACAAAGGAAATAGCTACAACATAAGATGATAGAATGAGATAAAATATCTAATATATGCCTATATATATGTTAAATAACAAGGCTCTATATCACTTTGCCTAGCCCACCTCAAAGGGCTTCCAACAATACAACAAAAAATACAAATGGTGAATCCAAGCCCTAGGGCTGAAGATTCACTACAGAAAAATAGTTGGGAGATGAGGATGAGATGATATAAAATATGTGGCTTTCCTCCAATCAATCCTCCTGGTGAAAGGCTGATCCCTACACTAAAGCACCAACTCCCCAAATCATGCACAGAAATCACTCCTGCAACAACTCTCCAAAATAATGCAATTATGGACTGAAACTGCATCGTAGGTGATGGTGGTAGCTTGGCCTGGTGCCAAATAATGATATAATTCCCAAGGATCCTCCTTGCTGATCTCCCAAAGGAAAGGCTACCTCTCCACTGAAACACGAGCCCAAAAAATAGCTTTATAAATCCTCCATAACTTCTGCCCTGCAACACAACACAACCTCAATAGGAACTGTGTTGTACCATAAGACTAAAGCTTTGGCGTGATGCTAAACTATGGAAATTCAGCTCAATCACCTCTCCTTAGTGGGCACTCGAAGTCCCCCGAGGATGAGGGTGGGATTCTTGCTTGGGAAAACCCTGTGCTAAACAACACTGCAAACTTAGATAAACAGCTGAAGAGAGCAAGAAACTCTTAACATAACATATCAAAATAGTAATCTACAACATACCCTCTATGTTTTCCATTCCATTCCTTATATAAGTGGTGAGCTTCCACACCCTTGGCCCCACTCATTAAAGCCACTAATTCCATGCATGGAGACTCCCTCCAAAACTGTGTTGTCCCATAATGACCGCCACTCCTCCATGACAGCGTTGTTGATTTGGTCAAAGTTGACCCATTAGATGTGCTCCAACCCCTTTTCACACATAAGGGTGCTTTATCAAGCTAGTAAAGTGATCTCGTTTCACATTAGTTGTGATTTTACTCCTACTAAGGAGATTTATGGGTCTCCATACCCTCTTATTCATCAAACAAAGAAAGAAAAATAAAAATTAATATTCCAAATAGCTCATGGCTAATTGGGAATATTACAGTTCTCCCCTCCCAAATGTTGTTTTTCCTAAAGCAACTGTAAAGGTGAGTGCTGAAAATCTTCTCCTCCTTCCTTGGTAACACCTAAATGTGATAATATCTCCTCATATACCAAGTGTCTCCCAATCAATCCCTCCATGAAATTCTCCTCCCATGTTCTAATGAGATGCAAATGACTCATCCCACAAGGAAGCAAAAGACCCACTAAATCAATCATGGTTTTCCCAATGTTATCCCTGAAACATGTAGCATAACAAACATGGAGATTCTCTCTCCCAAAGGGCATGTTCAATCCCCCATCATTCCTCTAATAATTACCATAAAAATAACAAGGACATCATCAATGTATGGGATCAAAACCAAAGATACATAAACTGCCATATGAAAAAATGGAGGTGGATCATAGTCCCACATGTGGAACCAGAGTAGTATATCTCTTGACTGCCTCAAGTAATGATATGTTAAGTGGTTTCCCCACCACTTACTTGCTGCCATAGTCTTCTCACTTTATATGAGAAGGTGAGTAATGTTGGGTACATTTGGAGCACACCCTAAATGATGAATCATCTCCCTATATCCTCCTAGGGAGTGGCCATGCTCAACATAGTTTATGGCCCCAAGTTAACCATGAAGTTTGTAAGGAAGAATGCTCCCCCTTGGAACAATTTCCTACACATGTATGGTAAAGTAATGCAAATACTCATTAAGTAAATCATTATGGATAATAAGATGATCCTTACCATATACGTTTCCCACACAAATGGAGTAGCTCATAGATAGATCTCCTCTCGTTCCCCAAAAGGAAAGAGTTGTTTGTGATAACTCCATCAATGAGTTATGTATCTCCTCCATCTCCACATGATCCATGCATCTCTTCAAATGTTGATATATCTCCTATTCAAAGCCTTCCCAAGTATACCCCTCCATGATAGTATCGTATTCCCTCAAGGAATAAGTTTGGCTGAACAAAAAATCTTCATGTGTTGCTTGTAGCAACTTCTCCTTGATCTTGGACGCTCTAAATAAGAAGATACTACCATGCTAGTAGATGACCTCATCTTTGACTCAATATCCCTCCTCTAGTAGCTGGTCATCAAGTATCATGCATGTAAAAATATCCTTGGAATAATCCACCCAAAGTTGGGATTTCCAATATGGATCTATCCTCCAAAGTGATAGCACTGATGATTTATCATATAAAGCATATTTCATGTGGCTGCCCCCTTCTTTGACATCTCCTATGCCAAAGTCACATACTGGAAGGCTACTATCCTCCCTTTGTTGCTCCTTTCTCAGCACAAGATATGAGATGAGAGGGGGTAATGATGATGTCAGGAGAATGTCTCCCTCCTCCTTAAGCCTACCCAAGACTCTCAGCGTTGTACCATGACCTCCCAATGCTCCCACTCCTCTTGGATCTATGAGTGGTGCACCATGATGTGAGACATTCCTCACCAACTCCTGATCAGGTGGCCTCCTAGGTGGTTTCCCACAAAAAAATAATTTCTCATGGGCCAAAGTCATGTGCATAATAGATGGGATTGTTAGGTCCTTGCTTCCACTGCGCAAATACATCTATTTTTTTTATGTGGAAGTGGTTTTTGAAGGATATGTGTGCATGCGCCTAATCAATTTATTTTTTCCAATTTTTCTATCCACCGATTCCATTTGCAGAGTCTCCCAATCTGTGGTGACCTTTCCCAAAGTAATCAACCACTACACACCCAATATCACATTGGTGTTAGGTATGTAAACCACAAAGAAGTGATTAGTCAATGTTCATGCCCCCATGGCGACAGATAAATATGGAACATAATGCATGCACTGCATAATTCTAGCTCCTAGGACCAAAACAGAAAATCCCTCAAAATCATCAGTGGGTATTTCCCTCCTCTGCACTTGTTGGGTATCAATCAAGTTGTGGGTAGCCTTACTGTCAGTCAAAACTGAAACCCTTTGATCCAATATGGAACCTTGAACCCTCCAGGTCAAGTACTTGGGTACTCCTCTCAATTATGCAAAGGCCCCTCCAATTGGAGAAAATTCTCCATTCCCACCTCTTGGTGGTGGTGGATCCTCTCCTACTATCCCATCACTGTGACCTCCTTCTAGTTCTTCTTTTACTTCCTTCTCATCATCTGAAAATACCTCTATATGGTGTGCCTTTGCTGCTATAGATCTATGTTTGCGTGCCAATTATTCCTGGCATGTGAACAAAATCTTCCTTATCCTCAAGTCTCTTCGGACATCATCACTAAGAGGTACTTTGTTTTGGATCTCCTTTGAAAGAGGAGCCTTCTCATCTTTTCCCTTGGATGGAAAAGTGGGCTTTCTATGAAATGTTGCCTTTTCTTTTGGCAAGGAATCTTGTATATCTCTAGCCCTTTCAATGAAATATTTAAGGGTAGTGGGCTTGGTAGATTTAAACAACCCATGAAGAGGTTATTCTATCCCATCAATAAACATATAGACCCTTCTTGCTGCAGATAAATCTGGAACCATAATAGAAAGTTTTAGAAATCCATAAATATAAGTTTGTGGATTACCTGATTGTTTGAGCTTTGCTAGCCCCATGAAAGGTGCCTCTGAGTCTCTTCGATCAAACCTCTCCACCAACCTCCTTCTGAACTCTGAATATGCAGTCACATTGGCATGACCCAATGTAGACAAACCATGAAACCACCAATCATGTGCCTCACCCTCAAGGTGCAGTGCTGCTATCTTGATACCCTCGATCTTTGGTACTTAGTTCAGCTGGAAGTATAGGTCTAACTTCTCTACCAATGATTTGGAAATGCATTTAGATGGACCATCAAAGTTGGGTAAGAAAAACCTACCCATAGTCCAGTGTAGATCATGATTCTATATGAATCCTTCATCTCTATTATGATGTCTGGGTCTCCTATTGTCCTTTGTTGGCTTGAGGGGTCCTGACCCAGGTTTTGTGTGCAAGGTTTTCCAGAAAACCCCTATACTACTGGACCTTTCGGCAGTGACCCGCTTGCGCAGGTCACAGTCTCACCCGAATTAGTATGGGTGGATGCTAGAACCAGTTTTTCGCACCCTGAGAAAGGAAGGGTAAGGCAAGCAGGGTTGCGTTCTATTCAGATTACCTTGTTTCTACACAGGGTTAAATACGTATCCAATTGCATCCACGTGCACTAGATCTAAAATTATATGCTTTTCATAACATCAACACAACGCTACATAACCAGAAAAAAATAGACCTAGATCCAATTCAACATACAAAATTTCGCAGCAAGATATAACCAGAGCAGAACAGATCCAATCATTCAATATACAGACCTTCGCAGTGCAAAGACAGAAAATGCATAACACAATAATTACCAGCAATTCATTCAATAGTACTCAGAGATTCAGATCTAATAATCCTCCATATTCATTCATTCATCAACCTTTCCTTACAATTCCCTTCCCAACCTGCGCACACAGCAGCAGGGTCCTCACAGAGCTGGACTAGGATCTCTGCGAACACAACCAGCAAGAGTCCGTTCCCCAAAAACCCAAACAGATCGCTTACACAATAGATCGCATCAATAGCTCATCCAATCCTATCTCTTACAATTCGAAATGCCTCTCTATTTATAACAATCTAGCTTTAACATTCCTATGGTTCGCAACCCATGGTTTCAGACCCCTAGTTTACCCTTTAACCCATTACAATGCGTTTGGGACTTTAACCCACCCCAAAACCCCTGCGTTATACTAAATATAATAAAAAATAACCAAAATGGACCAGTTTCATAGCTTGTTAGGAGACCCCATTCCAACAGTCCCCCAACACAATCTTGTGACCCCATGATTCGTAGCCCAGTATGGTTTGAGTTGACCTCCATTGACAAAACTAGGGAGGAGGTCACCGCACAGGGTAGCTAACTGGACTGTGCCGCCATTCGTAACTTTCAAAACTATGTAGGGACCAGGCCAATGCTGCCAGAATTTGCCAGGATGTTTCGCAAATTGGCTGTCGTATAACAAGACAAGATCACCTACGACAAATGTCTTCTGGCGAATGTGTCGATCATGCCAAGCTTTATCTCTAGCTTTTTTTACCTGTTGTTGAAACTGAGAAATAAACCGATCTTCTTCTAATGCTACCAGTTGCGCTAGGCATTCTTCTTTGATATCGGAGTCTGCCATATTTGTAAATGCTGCAATGTGTAGGCTAGGAACAACATATTCTATGGGCATGATGGCCTCCTTGCCACAGACCATTCAGAAAGGTGTCCTACTGATCAAATTTTTGCAGGTCGTCCGGTAACTCCATAGGACTGAGGGGATGCTAATATCCCAGACACTACGATCGGCATTACAAACCTTCGTTAGTTCCTGCTCCAAATTTTTTTTGAAAACCTCCACCATCCCATTAGCTTGGGGATGGTATGGTGTACTCTTGGCATGGTGGATCCGGAATTCATCGTTCAAAGCTTGAATCGTTTGGTTGAAAAAATGCATACCTCTATCACTCATTAGGATTTTTGGGTAGCCAAACCTAGTCAGAGTTTTCTCAAAGATGAAGCGCGCAGCAGTGTCAGTGGTACAATCCTTTACGGCCTGTGCCTCAGCCCATCATGTGACGTATTCAATGGTAGTGATAATTTAGCGCGCATTGGTTTTCTTGCCTGGTGGATAATTGGGTCCTATAAAGTCAATGGCCCATTTATCGAAAGCTTGTAGAGCCATTTGGGGTTGTAACAGCATATCATCGCGTCATGAGGGGCGGCCGATTCGTTGGCAGGTATCACACATTCTACAATAGGTGTAAGAATCCTGATGCAGGGTAGGCCACCACAAGCCAGCCCTCAAAATATTTTGCGTTGTAGCCCTGCCTACATAGTGGCTGCCAGCGACTCCCTCATGGGCGTCTGTGAGGACAATGGGTCGTTCATGTTCTAATATGTATCTATGGATTATTTCATATGCGCCTAGCTTGTATAGATGTCCCGCGATGATAGTAAAGTCTGCTGTTCGGGTAACCAACTCCTTTTTTTGTTGCACTGAATATGCAGCAGGGGCCATACCCGTAGTAAGGAACTCAATGATATCAGCAAAGTGGTCATCCACCATTTTAATGCTAAACATCTGCACATCAGGTAAGCCTTCATCCAAGTTAGTGGGTTCTTCCCCTCTATCAATACGAGACAGATGATCTAGGCCTGCATTCAACCTTCCAGGCTTCACGATGATCTCAAAATAATATTCTTGAAACATCAACAACCAGCGGTAAATATTCCCCCCCAACACAGGCTTGTTGACCAGGTATTTCAAAGTTGAATGGTCTGTAAACATCTTAAGGTGTCCCCCCAGCAGATAGTGTCGATATTTTTGTAGCACATACACGCCAATCCTTCACGTTTAGTGGTAGAGTAATTTTGTTCGGCACCTGAGAGTTTTCGACTGGCAAAGGAAACCAGATGATCAATATCCCCTTTGCCAGGTTGTGTAAGGAACGCACCCAAGACAATGCCTAACGCATCAACATGTACATGGAATTGTGTTGACCAGTCAGGGAATATTAGTATGGGCACAGAAATCATCTTCTCCTTGAGAAGTTAAAAGCTCTTCTAACATTCATCATTCCAAAAAAAAGAGACTTATTTCTTTAGCAGCTGTTCCATGGGTGTTGTGATCAGGGCGTATCCTTGAATGAATTTCCTATAATAGCCTGTGTGATCAAGATTGGAGCGCAGCTATTTCTCCGTTTTAGGGGCTACCAGGTTGATAATTACAGCTATCTTCATAGGATCAACCATCAGACCCTATCGACAGACTATATGACCCAACAAGATTCCAAATGGCACACAGAAGACACACTTCTTGACATTTAGGGAGATCTAGTTCTTTCGACACACATCCAACATTAATTTCAGGTTCGAGAAATGATATTTTACTAAGCCAAATACTGTCTAGTCATCGAAGTAAACCTCCAGAAACTTATGGATAAATTCTTTGAACATGGCCACTACGACCCTTGAAAAGATAGCAAGTGCGTTCTTAAGACCGAAGGGCATGACCATGTACTAGAAGGAGCCCCATTCTATGGCAAAGGTGGTCTTACTGCGATCCTTACATGAAATTCTAATCTGATGGTATCCCGAGAATCCATCTGTGAAGGAATAGGGAGAAGGGAGTAGGGAAAGGGTCGTGAATGCAGGCATCGTTTAGTTTTTGGAGGTCCACACAGATACATATTTCTCCTTTTGTTTTTTTCTCCTGAATGACCATCAGGCTGATCCAATCTGACTGTTCAACTGGTTCAAGATACCTGCGGTCAGCATTTTGTCCAGCTCTTCTTTGACATTTTTTTTATACTTAGGATTCAACCGGTAGGGCTTCTTCTTGATGGGCCGTGCCTCCGGCTTTAGAATGATGTGCATAATGTCGAGGTCCCCTGTGATTCTCTTGAGCTTAGAAAACTTTGTAGGGAATAAGTCATGGTACTTTTTTAGTAGCTCAGTGACTTTGCCCACAGTGCCTTCATCTTGATAGTCCCCAATTTTCACCAGTTTAGGGTGTTCATCTGTCCCAATATTAACCTCGTTTAGTCAGAGAGGTTGCGTTACATCAAAATTTAAGAGTGATGGTCTGATAACGGTACGTTCCCCTTCAGATTTCGGAATAGAGACATTCCACGAGTTATCTTCCTCTTCATTAACCGCCAAGCTCCGACAGTTGACTATGTCTTGCATCTGGGCCTCCCATGTCAAAACGACTGTTGGGGTGTGAGGGTGAGGCTTCTTAAAGATGACGGCATAAATGTCTTGCAGGGCTTCATTAAGCATTTATGTTCCCTTAATGAGTCCAAATGTTCCCAGGAAGTCCTCTTTTAATATCTCCCAATGGTGGGTCCGCTGATGTAATTAGGCATCTAAGTACTAAGTAGTAGGGATAGGGCCCAGGGAATGTATAAATAGATGGATCCACTCGTCTGGGGTTCGGTCGGCCCACTTGGTTTTCCACATATGCAAATGCACACGGGGATCTCCGTGCCCCAGGAATATCTTCGTGCGCACATCGGCAGGGGGTGTGAATCGCAGCACCATCCTATCATGACACGTCTCCTAGTCCAGAAATGATTTCTTGTGGGTATCCCACCATCAGGAAAGTGTGCCACGTAGAACTATATTGAGCACCCAGAATCGTTAATCCTTGGGCACCCTAGCTTCTAATTTTCTTACGAAGTCCTGGACAGTACTAGACCCATCAAAGTGGGGAAGGTCCCTTACCTCTGAAGTGATGCAGTAGAGAGTCCTTGCAATACGAGGAGCCTTTGTAGGGTTAAAACATCGTGTAGCTGGAGTCCTTACATCTCCAAGTTATTCATCTTGATCGAGAAAAAGAAGTACTCTGTTCTTCTCCCGTTGGTCTCCTGTTAACAGAGATCATCACGGGTCTCATCTTTGTCTTGTCATCCGTAGATGTGTGATCGAGCTCCTGCGTCTTCATATGGTTACGTTATCACGATCGCCCTCGGTGGGATCATTAATTGCCTATTACATGTGTCCCATTCTTCTCAAACACCATGCTACATTTTTTTAGATTAATGACACTGCCTACGTCGATAGCCTAGTATCTAGCCCTCCTGAATCCAGAGAGGAATCTCCCTATAAGTGAAAAGATTGATTTATCTTTAAGGCTTTTATGTGTAATATTAGGCTATTTATTAAGAACAAGGGTTTTTGTTTGGTTTTGGATGGTTGAGCATGATTTTTAGTTGAGTGGAAAGTCCTAAAATGAAAGAGTTCCAAAGGGGTGAAGGTATAAGCAAACAGAACAAGATTTGGCTGATAGGATAGATATGACGCTGGTTTTTAGTCCATTGGGCTATGGAGTCATAAAAGGGTTTAATTGTGCAACAATTTCAAGAGTGGTCCAAGGGGCAAGTCATCTATATCACAAGATCTCTTAGATAAAATGATGGAATGGAACAATAAAATTGTTGAAGGGGTGGAAAAGACAATAATTTCAACTAGGATTTATCAGTCTTTCCAAACAAGAAAAGCCTTTTAAGTAACTGTTTAAAACCAAGAAAAGGACAAGGCTAACCATAAACTTCTTTGGACAAGCTTGTATTAAAGCTAACTTATCAGACAAACAATCTAGTAATCCACATAATTAATTTCAGAAGGGATGAAAACAGATAAGAAAACAAAGTGTAGCCTAAGATTAGATAAGATACTTTTAAATCTAAACTGCTTTCAGCATACTCTTAGGGAAACTTTCAGAATTACCTTTGGAGAAAGAAACTAGAAGAAATGGAAAACCATAAAATTTTCTAGTCAAACTCTACTAAGCATATAATGAAAATATCATTCGAAAACTTCCTTTCAAGCTTTGCACATCAATACAAGGACAAACAGCATTAAATTGAACCTTAGTTAAGGCGAGAGGGGGGGGGGTGAATGGGTTTAACACAATCATGATCTTTTAAACTTTATGAAACCTTATTTACACCTTCATTTCATATCCAACTTATTATGTGAGTAATCTTAGAATGTGAGCTTAGTAGAAGTATTAATATAATATAATACTTAGAGACTTAATATGAGAAATGGAGTGGTGTTGCGAATGAAAGAAAGCATAAATTAGATCAACACACAACATAATGCCTGAGGGCACGGATAAGTGGAAACCCATAAAGGGAGAAAACCACATCATATTATTGTTGTGATGCAAAGGCAAGCTCCAACTCCCTCTCACCACTGTTTTTCTGCAGGCACCAACCTACAGGAGGCTCCTACCTCAATTCTGCAAGCTACAACTTGCAAGGAAGCACCAACTCCCTTCAATTTTTTGCAGGCACCAACCTACAAGAGGCTCCAACCTCAGTCAGCTACAACTGACAGCTATTAAGCTGCAACTTTATAGGGAAGCTCCAACTTCCTCAATTTATCAAACTAAATGTTTGCTGATTTACCTCAGATATCAGCTCTGTTCTGTAGCTTCTCTTTCTGCTCTTCTTCTCTTAATCTTCTCTGCCTCACACTTCTATATTCTGCCTTCTCTAGATTTACTCTCTCTAACCTTTTTTTTTTTTTTTTTTGCATATCAAGATGATATTATTTATAAGGATTTTATGGACAACCATGCCTCTTTTCCTTCTTCCTTCTCATTTCTTTTCCAGCTCACTCAGAAAAATGTAACTGTAGGTACTTATTTTAATCTAACAGTGGGAGTTTGTTTTCTTCCGGAGACTTGCCAATGCATCACAAACAATAAAAAATTCAATTACAATATTTACATTCACATATAATGAAAAACTTCAGCTCAAAAAATTTAGTCTTTTGGCTCGCTGCGCATTTGTCTTTTCTTTGATTGTGTTTTATCTCTTTTCAGCTCTGTTTTCTTTTCTGTCCTCTGTTGTGGTGTAACTGCTGCATACGTGTAACTGAGATTTTTATATTAGTGCATTTTGTAAATATGTGTAACTGCTGACTGTAATTCTACGCAAATTCCAACCCTTTACATGTAGCAAGTGTCTTGTTGATGTGGGAGTTCCGCAGGCGGAACATACATGCATCGCAATCGTTTTATATTACAAATCACCCTCCACCTTAAGCCGAGGCCCATGGGTTCACAGACCACACGGCATCTTTTAACACAATCGCAACAACGTGTTATATATATATACCAGCCCCTTTATATATATATATATATATATATAACATAATTTCAATTCTCGGCATCGTTCTACAACGTTTTAACAATCAAACTGCCATGTCCATTTTAACACTGAAGAATCATGTTTAGTACATAGCTAATGCCTTTTCGGGCCCACTTACCACGCTTTCCGATGCACTATGTTATTCCTCCAGCGATTTCCGATTGCGATTGATCGCAATCACAAGCTGCCTTGCTCCGATGTGATTGATCAATGTTCAATGTTCTTTGTCGATGCGATTGGAACTCAAATCCTTATTAATCAAATTTTATAAGCCCATCGGGTCTAGGGTTCAATCGCAATCGCAAGTCTTTCAATATATGTCCCGACGGTCTGTTTCTTTCCAATGCAATTGACCACTGTTCACTGCTCTTTGCCGATGCGATTGGAACTCAAATACTTATTAATCATAGTTTATAAGCCCATTGGGTCTGGGCTTCAATCGCAATCACAAGTCTTTTAATATATGTTCCGACGGTATGTTTCTTTATGATGCGATTGACCACTGTTCACTGCTCTTTGCCAATGCAATTGGAACTCAAATACTTATTAATCATAGTTTATAAGCCCATCGGGTTCGAGCTTCAATATCAATCGTAATTCTTTTAATATATGTTCCGACGGTCTATTTCTTTCCGCTGCGATTGGGAAGGGTCCCACCTTATATTACTTTGTTTCTTTGGATCTCACGCTATATATGTAAATACGCTGCATATATATATATATATATATATATATATATATATATATATATGCTTTGCCGCTTGGGGTTAAGAGATTCCCAGAATAAAGTTTATGTATTATATGTAATGCCCATCAGGTAATGATTCTTGGAATTATATACATATATCCTCCGGCTGAGGTAGTGATTCTCAGAATAATGGTTGTCTCTGCCTCTGCTGCTTCTGTTGCTCTGCCTTTGTTGTGCTAATGCTTCTGCCGCTCGACCACTTCACTGCCTCTATATTCGCTGCCTCTGTCTCCACTGTTCGACTGTTTCATTGCCTCCATATTCGCTGCTTCTACCTCTGTTGCTCGACCGTTTCACTCTGCCTCTCTATTTGACTGTTACACTTTAGCAGTGTTCTTTCGCCTGTCTCCTTTGCCATGCTTTCTTTTTCTTTTGTCTGTCTCTGTTCTGCAGTCCTTTTCCTGTTTCTGCTTCAGCGCTGCCTCCTTTGCCATCAATGACAATATTTCCAATAGTCTCCCCCTTTGGCATTGATGGAAATACGCTTCCTCTGTTTTCCTGTTAGGATCCTTTCTCCTATTGCTTGCTCTTCCTCCCCCTTTGACATCAATGGCAAGGGGTTTGAATTCTGAGGTTATACGCTGCTACTTCTGTTCTTTGATGTTGTGATTTTATTTATTAATTTTATTTTTCCAAAATTTCGTTCATTTATTTTATCTGAGCTCTTCTATCTTTGTACGTTGCTGCTTCAATCCTTTGGATTAGATTCTCATCAGGTTCACCACTGACTCTTTTGCCCCTTTTATTGACTCTTTTATGCTGAATGTATTCTTGCCATAATATTTTTGATCCCGAGGACCTATTTCATGCTTCCCTTGCTTGCAGATCTCCCCCTGGGAATGATATTTTCATTTCTGTTCTCCCCCTAAAACTGTGCTTTCTCTTCATATTAGAGAGTAGCATCTACAGATACTACCCCTAGTCTGTCTCTTAAATATTCAAATGGTTCTCTAGCAAGAAGTTTAGTAAATATATCTATTGTCTGTTCTTTTGTTGGTACATACTCCAGTTTTACTATCTTCTGAGCCACTTGTTCTCGAAGAAAATGATACTTGATTGGAACATGTTTGGTTTTTGAGTGAAGCACAGGGTTTTTAGATATACTTATAGCACTTGTATTATCACATTTGATTGAGATAGGTTCTTCGATGCTTACCTTCATGTCTTGGAGGGTTTGCTTCATCCATATGACTTGTGTACAACATGCTGCTGCTGCTATATATTCTGCTTCTGGTGTAGACAGAGAGATAGATGTTTGTTTCCTGCTTAACCATGCCACTAGACTTTCTCCTAGATAGAAAGCACCTCCACTTGTGCTTTCCCTATCATCCACACATATGGCCCAATCTACATCTGTGTATGCTGTCAAGGTGAAGCTTTTTCCTTTAGGATACCAAAGTCCATACTGAGTTGTTCCTTGTAGATATCTAAATATTCTTTTTACTGCCAGAAGATGGTTTTGTTTAGATGTTGCTTGATATCTAGCCACTAGTCCTACTGCTAGCATGATGTCTGGTCTTGATGCAGTCAGATACAACAGACTTCCTATCATGGATCTGTAGAGTTTTTGATCTATATTAGCAGACGCATCATCAGCACACAGTTTACATCCCGTGGTCATGGGAGTTGACATAGGTTTGCAGTCCTCCATTTTGAACTTTTTCAACATTTATTTTAAGTACTTTTCCTGTGAAATGAATGTGCCTGTGTTCTTTTGCTGAATTTGAAGTCCTAAGTAGAAACTGAGCTCTCCAATCATGGACATTTCAAACTCTGATTTCATCTCTTTTGCAAATCCTTTTGCTAGTTCATCTCTGTTGCTTCCAAACATAATGTCATCAACATATACAACAAAAATCAGGAGTTCATTTTCATGGGCTTTTATATATAGATTACTGTCTACTCCACCTCTCTTAAAGCCTTGTTTTTGCAAATATTTATCCAGTCTTGAGTACCAAGCACGAGGAGCTTGTTTCAGTCCATATAGGGCCTTCTTCAGTCTGCACACATAATATTCTTTGTCTGTCAATGAGAAGCTTTTTCGTTGTTCCATGTAGACTTCTTCTTCTAAGTCTCCATTCAGAAATGTAGATTTTACATCCATTTGATATACCTTTAAATTTTGGTAGCATGAAAATGCCAGGAACATTCTGATAGCTTCCATTCTGGCTACAGGGGAAAATGTTTCATCATAATCAAGTCCTTCGACTTGTGAATATCCTTTGCAGACCAGTCTGGCTTTATTTTTGATTACTTGTCCTTGCTCATTCATTTTGTTTTTGAATACCCATTTTGAACCAATGATATTTTTCTCAATTGGTCTAGGAACTAGTTCCTAGGTATTGTTCTTTTCAATTTGGTCCAATTCCTCATTCATTGCTTTTACCCAAGACTTGTCCTTGCTGGCTTCTTCAAATTTATTTGGCTCTATTTGTGACAGCATGGCTATGTATACCTCTTCAGTTTGTTCTGTTAGCTGCCTTCTTGTCTGGACCCCTGCTTTCTTATCTCCTATGATTTGATCTTCGGGATGATTCTTCTGAGTGTATCTTGAGGGGGCTTTCGAGCTCAGCCCTTCATCTTCTGTAGTCTTGCTTGTTTCATCATCATTCTAGTCTTCTTCTTCATGGTTATCTGATGGACTGCAGCAGTCAGTATCTCTTGTATTGTTTGGAAGTTCTTCATCAAATCTCACATCAATGCTTTCTACTATTTTCCGAAGAGTCTTGTTGTAGCACCTATACCCTTTGCTTTTGGATGCATATCCTAGAAATATTCCTTCATCTGATCTTGCATCAAATTTTCCAAGATTTTCATCATTATTCTTTATGTAACACTTGCTTCCAAAGATTTTGAAATGTTTGATTGAAGCTGGCTTTCCATGCCATAGTTCATAGGGAGTCTTGTCACTGCTTGGCCTTAAGTGAGCTTTATTAAGGATATGCACTGCTGTGTGTACCGCTTCTGCCCAGAAGGTTTGAGGAATATTATTCTCTTGCATCATGGCTCTGGAAATTTTTTGAACAGATCTGTTTTGTCTCTCTGCTACTCCATTCTGCTGAGGTGTCCCTGCAATAGTAAATTGTTGTTTTATGCCATGTTCATTGCATAGGTCAGCAAAGTCATAATCTGTGAATTCACCTCCTCTGTCTGATCTGATGCATTTCAGCTTGCATCCTGTCCGATTTTCGGCTAATGCCTTAAATATTTTGAATTTGTCTAGAGCTTCTGATTTATTCTTCAAAAAAGCAACCCATGTCATTATGGAGAAATCATCTATTATTAGCATGAAGTAGGATTCTCCATTTGGTGTTTTAGTTCTTGTAGGTCCACACAGATCCATGTGCACAAGCTGGAGTGGTCTTCTTGTTGACAACTCCTCTTTGGCCTTAAAGGATGTGCAGGTCTGTTTACCCAATTGACAAGATTTGCATATGGTATTAGAAGGCCTCTTTATTTCTGGCATGTCTCTGACTGCTTTCTTTTTACTCAGTCTGATGATATGATCGAAGCTGAGATGTCCCAATCTTTTATGACATAACCATGACTCCTCAAGTTTGCTAAGATGGCATGCTTCATCTTCCTCTTTCATAATGTAAACATTTCTCTCTGTTCGAACACCTTTGAGTAGAGTCTTACCGGTGGTTCTTGATCTGACTTCATAGTCTTGTGCTCTAAATAGAACTTTGCAACCTTTGTCGCACATCTGACTGACACTCAGTAAATTTGCTTTCAGCCCATCTACAAATAGTACATCTTGGGCCTTTCCTCTACCATTGTCTATGCTGACTGAGCCTTTTCCCTTGATCTTACCTAATTTGTCATTGCCAAAAGTAACATTGCCAGATTTATTTTCATCAAGAGTTATAAACTTGCTTCTGTCTCCAGTCATGTGTTTTGAGCAACCACTATCCAAATACCACTGGCTTTTTAGGTCTTGAGCAGTTAGAGCCAAGTCACATTTATTCACCTTCTTTATCCACTAGAGGCATCCTATTGTTTGGTATATTTTGTGAGGTGATGAACTATATCTTATTAGAGGACATTTAGAGGGTATATGTCCAACTTGATTGCATACACAACATTTGATCATAGTTTTTGTAGAATTATGAGTATGACCAAAATTTATTTGATTCATAAACCTTCTTGAGGGGTTTAACATCAATTTTTGTCCATACTTTCTACACTAAATGATTTTATTGCCAAATTCATTACAATAAAAAAAGTAACCATAGAAACTATTTGTATACCTGATGTAACATTGTCTCTTCCATTTGGTTACTTGGGGTAGTCTCTTCAATGTTTGCATCTTTTGCTAGTTTGAATTACTCCTCCTTGCATGAAAATATGCAGCAATGTGACCCATTTTGTGGCAGACATAACAGGTGGCATTATTTATTGGAGGGAAGAATCTCCTTTGATGGTTTCCAAATTTTACATATTAAGGGGTCTTAGTATTTATTACATTCTTTGCCACTAATGGTTTCTTCTGATCTTTGTCTTCCTTATTGCAGATTTATTCTTTTGTAGGAATTGTTTGATCTGCTTCATCATTCTTCTTTGCTTTTACAAAAATAATTTCTCTGTCAACCTTTTCTTTTCCTTTACTTGATTCTCCTTCATAGCTTATTCCAGTATTTATCATAGGGGATCTTTGAGCAACCAGAATTTCATTCAAATTACTAGAGATTGTTGTTTGAGAAGAGTTTATAACCACTTTCCTTTGAGAATTTTCTAATTTCTTCCTGAGACATACTACTTCTTCTTCCAACTTTTCTTGTTCTTGAGTTTTTTCTTTGATTTGCTTAAGTAACATGTCCTCTATCTTCTTGGCTTCTTCAAGCTCTATCTTTAGTTGCTTAAGGACTTCTGAATTATGTTCTTCTCGTACATACTTGAGGAGAATGTCCTTTTGTTTTCTACATTTCAGTTTGAGTCTATCAATCTCTTCTAGAGCACTTCTTAGCTCCCCCTCAAGGTCGACTTCACCTTCTTCTTCTTCATCTTCTAGCAAGAGACCTTCAAGTTCTTCTATGGCCATCAATAAGAATTCAGAGCTTCCTTCTTCACTTGAGGATTCATCTGAATCTTCAGATGTACGGCTATCTTGTTGAGCATAGAAGGATTTTCTGTTGAACTTCTTTCCTTTCTACCAGTTCTTTGATTTATTTTTCTCTAACTCTTGAGCCTGATTCCTTAATTCCTTGTGAGGACACTTAGTAGCATAGTGTCCCACTCTTCCACAGGTAAAGCATTTGAAGGGGAGTTTACCTTTTTATTTACCTGAGCCTCTATCCAATTTCTTGACAAACTTTGCCTCTTCTTCATCCAAGCAAGAGCAAATGTCTCCCTCTTCTTCTTTCTTCTTTTCTATTTTAAAGGCTGCTTCCCTCGTACTTGGCTTCTTCTGTGGGAGCCTCATTTCATAGGATGTTAGATTTCCATGTAGCTGGTTCATGGTCAAGGTCTCCCAATCAATTATTTCTTCTATTGCATACACCTTTGGATTAAACCTGGATGGAAGAGATCTTAGAATCTTTTGTACAATTATACTTTCTGGCATTTTTTCTCCAAGAGCTTTCATATTGTTAATAATTTCTGCAACTTTTAGGAAGAAACTGGCAATGTCTTCATCATCATTCATTTTGAAGTTCTCAAACTAGGCTCTATAGACTTGAAGTTTGGCAGTCTTTACTTTCTTGTCTCCCTCATGTATGTTCTCAAGGGTATCCCATATTTCTTTGGCAGTGTCTTTGTGCATTACTTTAATAAACTCTGCTTCACACAATCCATTCAGGATGGCATTCATGGCTTTTGCGTTAGCCAAAAAGTCTTGTTTTGTTTCTTTCTCTGTGTCAGTTGCCTTTGGGGCATATCCTAATTTCACAACAGCCCAGACTTCTACTCCTAGAGACATTATGTATGTCCTCATTCTGATTTTCCAGAAACCATAATTTTCACCAGTGAAGAAAGGGGCTTTATTGGTTGAGCATCCTTCTTTACTAGCCATCTTGGGAACCTAGGATCTCCTTTCAGTTGTTAGACTTGTACAAAGGAACTTGGCTCTGATACCAATTGTTTAACCCTTAGTTAAACTGAGAGGGGGGGGGGTGAATCAGTTTAACACAGTCATGATCTTTTAAACTTTTATGAAACCTTATTTACACCTTCATTTCATATCCAACTTAATATGTGAGTAATATTAGAATGTGAGCAGCAAGTATTAATATAATATAACAACAAACTTAATATGAGAGCAGCCGATATTTAAGCAGATGACATAAATCAGATCAACACATAAACATCATGCAGAGAGACACCAAATATAAGTGGAAACCCATAAAGGGAGAAAACCACATCTTATTATTGTTGTGATGAAAAGGCAAGCTCCAACTCCCTCTCACCGCTTTTTTTCTGCAGGAAACAACCTACAGGAGGCTCCTACCTCAATTCTGCAAGCTAAAAATTACAAGGAAGCACCAAATCCCTTCAATTTTCTACAGGCACCAACCTACAGGAGGCTCCAACCTCAGTCAGCTACAACTGATAGCTATCAAGATACAACTTGATAGGGAAGCTCCAACTTCCTCAATTTATCAAACTGAATGTTTGCTAATTTACCTCAGATATTAGCTCTGTTCTGTAGCTTCTCTTTCTACTCTTCTTCTCTTAATCTTCTCTGCCTCACACTTCTATATTCTACCTTCTCTAGATTTACTCTCTCTAGCCTTTTTTTTTTTTTTGCATATCAAGATGATATTATTTATAAGGATTTTCTTGTGACTGTTAGCACTCCTTAATGAATTTGGAATGGACAGCCATGCCTCTTTTCCTTCTGAATTCTCATTTATTTTCCATCTCACTCAGAAAAATGTAACTGTGGGTACTTATTTTAATCTAACAGTGGGATTTTTTTTTCTTCCGGAGACTTGCCAATGCATCACAAACAATAAAAAATTCAATTACAATATTTACATTCACATATAATGAAAAACTTCATCTCAACACATTTAGTCTTTTAGCTCGCTGTGCATTTGTCTTTTCTTTGACTGTGTTTTATCTCTTTTCAGCTCTATTTGCTTTTTTTTCCTCTGTTGTGGTGTAACTGCTGCATACGTGTAACTGAGCTTTTTATATCAGTGCATTTTGTAAATATGTGTAACTGCTGACTGTAATTCTACGCAAATTCCAACCCTTTACACGTAGCAAGTGTCTTGTTGATGTGGGAGTTCCGCAGGCGGAACATACAAGCATCGCAATCATTTTATATTACAAATCACCCTCCACCTTAAGCCGAGGCCCGTGGGTTCACAGACCACATGGCATATTTTACCACAATCGCAACAACGTGTTATATATATATATATATATATATATATATATATATATCAGCCCATTTTTATGTATATATATATAACGTAATTTCAATTCTCGGCATCGTTATACAACGTTTTAACAATCAAACTGCCATGTCCATTTTAACACTGAAGAATCATGTTTAGTACATAACTAATGCCTTTTCGGGCCCACTTGCCATGCTTTCTGATGCACTATGCTATTCCTCCAGTGATTTCCGATTGCGATTGATCGCAATCGCAAGCTGCCTTGCTCCAATGTGATTGATCACTGTTCATTGTTCTTTGTCGATGCGATTGGAACTCAAATCCTTATTAATCAAATTTTATAAGCCCATCGGGTCCGGGCTTCAATCGTAATCACAAGTCTTTTAATATATGTTCCGACGGTCTGTTTCTTTCCGATGCGATTGACCACTGTTCACTGCTCTTTTCCAATGCGATTGGAACTCAAATACTTATTAATCATAGTTTATAAGCCCATCGGGTCCGGGCTTCAATCGAAATCGCAAGTCTTTTAATATGTGTTCCGATGGTCTATTTCTTTCCGATGCGATTGACCACTGTTCACTGCTCTTTGCCGATGCGATTGGAACTCAAATACTTATTAATCATAGTTTATAAGCCCATCTGTCTATTCAATCAATGCATAAGTAGATTTAATATATATTCTGAAAGCGGTACATTCTTCGATGTGATTGGGAAGGGTCCCACCTTATATTCTTTGCATTTCTTTGGATCTCGCTATATGTAAATACATATTGCATATATATATATATATATATATATATATATATATATATATATATATATATATATATATATATATATATATATATATATATATATATATATATATATATATATATATATATATATATATATATATATATATATATATATATATATATATATATATATGCTTTGCCGCTTGGGGTTAAGCGATTCCCGAAATAAGGTTTATGTATTATATGTAACGCCCATCGGGTAATGATTCTCGGAATAATGGTTGTCTCTGCCTCTGCTGCTTCTGTCGCTCTTCCTCTACTGTGTTAACGCTTCTGCCACTCGACCACTTCACTGCCTCTATATTCGCTGCATCTGTCTCCACTGTTCGACCGTTTCACTGCCTCCATATTTGCTACTTCTACCTCCGCTGCTCGACCGTTTCACTCTGCCTCTGTATTCGACTGTTACACTTTAGCAGTGTTCTTCCGCCTGTCTCCTTTGCCCTGCTTGCTTTTTCTTTTGTCTGTCTCTGTTCTGCAGTCCTTTTCCTATTTCTACTTCAACGCTGCCTCCTTTTCCATCAATGACAATATTTCCAACACATTCCTTGATAATGTTTACACATAACTTAAGTCATTCTTAAACACACAATTTGGAGGAAAACATTGAGATAAAGCTTATCAGTCAGAGAAGGGTATTGTAAATAGTAAATTCTGACTCTATGCTTGCTGTTATTTATCAGAGAATAAGTGGACAAAATGGCATACATGAAAAGAAAACAATAACACAGAAAGAAGCACTTCACCAGTGATATAGACCAGGATCTCGAGAATCAGCTTGTATATTGATGTCAATCTAGTTACATTCTTCAAGTCCAATGTTTCAGTTCAGCAATCATCTTATCTTCTCAGCCTAACTTATTTGATTACAAACAGAGCTTCAAGAGCCTTTGAACACTATTTACATGTAGAAAGTTTCGAGCACAAGTATTATATCAAAGTTCAGCAACCAACCCTTTACAATGAGCTCCTCAAGAAGATTTTATAGAAAAAATGAGGAGGTGGAAATATTTCTCGGGTTCAAGTATCATTAATTCTATAGTTAATGAAATTCTCTGTCTTGAAAACCATGCAAGGCATAAGGCAGGAATCCATTCGATCTATATCTCTTTGTCATAACTTTTTTTTTCTTTCGAGGTTTAGTGGATAAAAAGATTTTACTTTTAAGGCTATTTCTTGTCCTTGTAATAACTTTGCTGATAGTTTAAATTAGTTTCTTTGATTTGAAATAACTATTCAGCTATCTTTTTGCTAATATATTCTATTATGGAAATAACTAGGGCTCTTTTGAATGCTTTGAGGCTGTAGGTGGCTTTTGGTAGCTGAGAGGATTCAATTAGCCTCTGTTGTGGCAGTGGAGGCTTTCTTAGAATGATAGATCTGATTGTTCTTCTTTAATCACTGTTAATTTGCTTTAATTCTGTGTGTTAGGCTTAATTAGGCCTAATTTCTGTCTTTTGTTCTTCAAACTGTCTTCAATTGAGTGGATTAGGCTTTTGACAGTCGATTTATTTCCGTAATCCCTCAAAACTGTGTTTAACAATATTGAATTATTCATATCTGCTGTGACTAGATCTTTCACACTGATACTCTTTGCTTGATTAAGATTTGTTGTGTCTTGTTGATCTGCACGCATTATAGAGGTTTGATTAATGGCATCAGTGCTCATGAGGCACTGATAAAACATAATTTGGAACTCTGCAGAACAATCTCTTTCATGAATAAAGGCATGGGGGATCATCATCCCCGGCCTTCAATTCCCTTTTAAAATAATCAAAAAACCGTTGAAACCTAAACAATAAAGAAAAATTAGAAAAAATCCTACGGGGAAGGGCTCATACTACTTCAGAGGTTTAGGTTAGATTGGGATTGTTGGATGAAAGCATTCGATGGCAAGGATTGCTAGCTGGGTCAGATGGGAGGCGGTTGGATAAATGGTGCAGGAGATTAAGTCAGGGTCGTTGATGCATATTGATCAACGGTCGAGATAAATCTAGGTTTTATAATGCGAGGGGGGGCAAATTTATAATGAAATGGGGGAAATCAAAAAGAAAATTGGCAAAAAACTTGGGAAGAAGGAAAATGCGTTAAAATGAAATTCGAGGTTTCGGAATAATTCTGGGCCATCGGATGAGATCAGCCACAGAGATCAACGATAGAGATTGGCTTTTGAAGTCCCTTTGGAGGATGGGTGGAGGGTGATGAATTGAGGGCAAGATTAAACTTGAGCCATTAGATCTCAGAGATCAACGGTGGAGATCTATTATGAGAAAATGAAATGGGGATGGGAATGGTGGTTTCGGCTGAAGAAACCGCCAATTTCGTGCGATGAAAAGGAGGGAAGGCGGTATTTCCTTTTTGAACGCAATATGTGTTGGAGATCGACACACAGCTTTTTAAAACCATCCTCATCACATAATTTTAAAATGTTAACCTTCGGGCATAAAATTACGTGAAATTGTGCACTAGCCGTCAGATCTGGGGCCTTAGATTGGACAGTCGGGAGGAGAGTGCGATGGAGTATAGATGCACAGGCGATAAAAGGTGCGGTGGTGTCAAGGTGGTTTTAATCTCGACCGTCAGATCATGGAATGGACGGCGGAGATTTGATCTGGGGAAGGGTAGAACCCAAAGGATTTGGGCCTATCGGGTTGAATCTGGACTATCGAATGAAACAGATCAATAGCTTAGATTCAATCTTGGGGTTTATGAAACAGGATATGGCATAGGGGTCGGGTGGAGAATGGGTCATTGTGGGCCGTTGATCTAAAGAGATCAACGGCTGGTATTCACCGAAAAATTTATACAGCAGGGTTTATGAAAATAACAAAGGGTGAGGGCTTCAATCTGGACCATCAGATGTATGCAATGGATGGCCCAGATCCAATCGCTAGATTTCCAATCAGCAGAGGAGAGAGGAAAGGTGTAAAGAAAATTTGCGATGCGATTAGATTGAAAACGTCGATCTTATAGATATCAACGGTCAGGAATGAACTGTGGATTTCAATGTCGGAAAGATGTGCCAGAGGGTGATCAATCTGGGTCGTCGGTTCTTGTGGTTTTCGACGGTCTAGATTGAATCGTAAGATTGCAATCGGAGGAGGAGAGGAATGGCATGAATGTTTTTTGGGATGCGATTGATGCTGGGCCGTTGATTTTTTTAAAGGATAAACGGTGGAGAAAGTGGCAGCGGTCCATATAATAAAAGTCCATCGCATCAGGGCTTTTTCTTAAAACAAAGAAATGTTTCCATCGCAAAACCTCCGATTGCGATTAGTGCTCAGGACTTAACGATTGGTCCTGGGCACGGGTTATATGGTGGGGAAGTGGTTGGGGGTTTTAACCAAAAGGGGCTCATCAGAATTGGAAAAAGTAAGGGTCTTTTCAAATGCACCCAATGAATATGCACGATGCCAGATTTTATCAATCGTTGATCGGTTTTTAGATCAACGGTTGGTTTTCGTTAAAACAACGAATCGTTGGAGTTAATGAAAAAGTCAGGTTTTACAAAATACAAAGGAAAACAAAGGTTTTTGAGGGTTTAGAAGAAGGGTTTAGGATATTTTAAGTGCCCGGTTGTGGGGCTTAAGGTCCTATGAAGCAGAGGTTTATGAAAGTTAAGCCCTCGGGGGCTAAAACTTTATATAATAAAAAGATTGTGTATTGGCTTTTAAAACAGATTTTTTAAGGGAAAATGAGGCTTTCGGTAGAGGAAATAAGGCTTTTTAAATCCAATGGAAGGAGACCAAATTATTTTAAAAGGGTCTTGAAGTGATTTCGAAGGTTAAAATGATGAAAATGGAGGAACTTTTATGAGGAAAAGGGGATGAAATGGAGGTTAAGTATGAGTGAAAAAGAGGGGTAAAGTGAAAGGGAAAAATGGGTTTTCAGCGATCTTTCTCTTCAGGAAAAAAAAAAAAATTCAGAATTGAGAGGGAAAAAACAGTGAAGATTAACTCAAGGATAAGTCATTTTCACAAGACTTCACGAACTAACAATTTGGTAATAAAACTTGTTTCTTGAAGGCTTAAAAAATGATTTAGCCACCATTTGATATAACAAATTTTATACGTGGCTAACAGTGGCTCCACATGGGGATGGCACCTTCTTGAAGGTGTTAAGAACTTCAGAATTGTGTTCTTTGGGGGGCTGATTAATGCCTAATCCATTGGGCTGCAACTTTCTTCACTTGGATGATCTTCTTCAGTCCTGATAATGTTAGCAGCTATGAAAAAACAATGGAACTTTTGTCAAACAAGCTTTCTACCTACCCAATCCTACAGATCTAACATTTTTTCTTCTTTGAGAGTGCATTTGGATTGGAAAAATATTTTACAAATATTTTATTCTTTTGAAAGAAAAAAACTAATCTAAGTCTACTTATTATTCTCCATGAACTCAGATTAAATAGTTGTGTTCATAAGCTTCTCTACCTAATCTACTATCTGGTAGGATTAAACAGTATAACAGATTTTTATCTCTAACTCCTAAAACAAGAAAATTTAAAAGCATACAAGTCAGGATTGAATATTATAACTTGTTGCTGATCTATGGCATAAAAACAAGCTGCACATAGATTATTATTTTCAGAAAATTAAATCAAAATGTTGAAGGCTTAAGATCCGAAAGTTTAAGAATCTCCTTATTTTTCTTCAGCTCTGTTTTTTAAATTTGTTTGAGTTGTTCTCTGTTTGTTCTTTGGTTCAAGTTTTGGGAATTATTAGAACTAGTTTACTTCTATATTTGACTCAAGATTTAAATAGATTTGAGTCATTCTTTGTTTTGGAATCTATAGGTTCAGATTTTAAGCTTTTTTGAACCTTTATTTAACTATCCTAATCTTCCTAACTGATAAACCAAGAATAAGTTGTTTGGAAAATCTAATTTACTAACCTATAAGCAGTAAATTCAAAACTAATTAGTCATGATTAGGCTGTATGACTAACTATGAGTGTGTTTTTTGTAGGAGTGGAATTTGATCTTGCACACTTTCAGACTTTGTTTCTCTTTTTGGTATGGGGTTGTACCTTTCTTGTTTTTACAATCTTCCCTCTTTTCTATTTCTATTGTTTTTGTATTTTTGATTTTTCTAAATTTGAATGCAATGATGGATGAAATATTTATAATGAGAAAAAATATAAAAAGGCTTCCAAACATGATAGGATCAAGAAAAATAATGTTTGAGCATCCTGCCATTGACAGGACCCCCAAACAGTTCAGCTCCATTCAACTCCTACAAAAAATCAGCGTTGTTACCAGCAGAAGAATGAATGAGATAAGGGTCAAGCCATAAGTTATCAAATTTCCCATGCTTTCCCTTGTCTTCTCACCTTCATTCACACTTTAACACTTTGTCACCAATGCTGAAATTGCTGGATTTTTTCCTTCTATCAAAAATATTCTTGATGCTCTCTTGCTTTTGTAATGCTCTGTTCTAAACCTCCTCTCTGGTTTGCTAAAGATGTATAGTCTGATTAATCCTTCTTACCATGTCATTGTCTTCAGACTGTACCTCTTGGATCAGCTTCATCACGGGCACACCAGGGCTGGTTGGAAAAAATGCATCTATTCCATACACAAGCTGGTAGGGTGACATTCCAATAGATTTGTTAAGTGTTAATCTATCAACCCATAGTGCATGCACTAGCTTTGTGTGCCAAGACTTCTTGTTGTCCTCCAGAAAATTCTTGATTATGTTTACCAAACTCTTGTTTGAGGATTTTTCCAGCCCATTACCTTGAGGATAATAAGCAGTAGAATGGCCCAATGAAATCTGATATTTGTGACAGAATTCAACCATCTTCTTGGATCCAAATGCTGCAGCATTATCAGTGATGATATTCCTAGGAAAGCCAAATCTAGAGAGGATATGAGTCTCAATGAATTTTATGATGACAGAATCATTTCCTTGTCTAGAAGGGATGGCTTCTATCCATTTGGTAAAGTAGTCTGTTGCAGTGAGTATCCATCTATGCTGGGAAGATGAGGGTGGATGGATTTCTCCTATGAAGTCTAAACCCCACTGTTGAAAAGGAGCTTCAACAGTGATTGGATGCAAAGGTAAGCGAAGCAATTTTCTTTTGCCTTCAAAAAGTTGGCATTTATGACAGGAAATGAGCATCTTATGGACATCCTGAAAGAGGGAGGGCCAATAAAAACCATCTCTACGGATTTTTTTGGATGTTGTCTTCCAGTAGAGGTGGCCTCCACATTCTCCTTCATTTAACTCGTGCTTAACCTTCTCTGCATCATTCTCATGCAAACATTTAAGCAATAACCCACTTGCATTTTTCCAATAAAGACATTTATCTATAATGCAGTAGTTTACAGCTTTTAACTTTAAAAACCTTGCCTTTGTTTTTGATAAACCAAGAGGTGTATTCAAATTAAGAAAAACATATAGAATATCAGCATACCAAGAGGAATTCGTAAAATGGTCTTCAACAATGGGGGTTTACAGTTCCTCTTGTTCATCTAAAGCATTTATCATATTTATATCAAGAACTTCAAAATTTGATTAAGCCATTAATCTAGCTAGTCCTTGGCCTTTAATGAGTTTAGTGGGCTTGATCTCTAAATCATATTCAAGTATCACAGCTATCCACTTACCTCTCTTTCCATCTGGGTCCTGTGTTAGAATGTCTTTAACAACTGAATTTGGGACAAATTCAATGATGTGTGAGTGAAGGATGTAAACTCTGAAGTCTTTTAAAGCTTTGACCAAAGCAAAAATCTTGCTTCTCCATGATGTTATACTTCAGAGGTGCATCTATCAATGCCTTACTAAAGAATTCAATTGGCTTCTCTTTTCCCTGTGGATTTTTCTGCAATAGGAAAGCAACTATTGTGTGTTCTGATGCAAATGAAAAAATGTAAAAATATTTTGAAAAATCAGGACTTATTAGAACTGGTGTTTTGGTTAATGCTTGTTTTACAAGCTCACAATATTTATTTTCTTCCAAGGTCCATTTAACTCCTTTTTCCCTTTTCAACATGTTTTTAATGTTTCTAAGGAGTTCAACCAAGTTGGGTGTGAATATTCTCAAGAAATTAATCTTTCCAATGAAATATTGAAGTTCCTTGATGTTACGAGGATGAGTGATTTGCAATATGGCCTCGATCCTTTTTGGGTCTATCTTTATCCCCTCTTCTGATATTATGTGTCCAAGAAGTTTACCTTCTTGGAGGCCAAACAATGTTTTCTTATGATTTAAAGGTAACCCAAACTTTTTGCATTTCTCAAAGACTATTCTTAAGTGTTCTAAGTGCTCTTCATCTGTCTTGGAAAAAACAGTGATATCATTGAGGTAAATAATGATGAAGTAGCCTAATTCTTTTGAGAATGCAATATCCATGGCTCTTTGAAAAGTAGCACCAGCATTCATTAAACCAAAATTCATTTTCACATACATGAAAGTGCCCCAAGGTGTAGTAAAAGCTATCTTTAATTGATCATCAAGATGTACTAAAATCTGATTGTATCCTGAGTAGCCATCTAGCGAAGAAATTCTTTTAGAACCAACTACCCTTTGTAAAATATAATCCATCTTGGGTAAAGGGTAGTTGTCTTTAAATGAGGCTTTGTTTAAGTCTCTAAAGTAAATACAAAGCCTAATCTCTCCTGTTTTCTTCCTAACTGACACTAAATTAGACACCCATTCCGAATATCTAATACGAACAATAATACCAGCTTCATACATTTTCTTGATTTCCTTCTCTACCAAAGGTAACTGAACAAGGTTTATTTTGCGCAGTTTTTGTTTAAATGGCTTTTGGTTTTCCTTGAGAGGTATCTTGTGCTGAATTATTTCAGTGTCATAGGATTTCAGATCCTCATAAATCCATGCAAAAACATCAGAAAACTCTTTAAACAACTCTATGTATCTGAGTTTGATGTGAGCTGGTAAGGTTTTAGATAGTTTGATCATCTTTGGTTTAAGTTCACTGCCTATATTACACTCTTCAACTTCAGTTTCCAAAGGATGCAACTTTGGATTCTTGGCCACATCATTGAAATCAAACAATTCTTCTAAAGGGACCAGTTCCTTTGGAAAACTTATATTGTTAGACTGTAGAGTTTCTAAGTCTTGTTTTCCTAACTCTGAAATAATTTTTGTTGTGTTTTCAAGTTTTTTAGATAACATATTTACATCAGCCATCTTTGGAGACTCTTCTTCTTCATCAAGTAGATTTTCTTCACTAGGACAGTCTGTTTCATAATCTGAATTTGGACTTGGTAGTTCAAATTCATTTCTGTTTGTCTCCATCAAACACTTGCCAATATTTCTCGTTATCAGGGACAGCTAGCCTGAATTTAATTTGAGTTGTACATTTTTTGGTTTCAAATGGTGTTAAACATGTTCTAGCAGCAAAAGCTAAACTGTGGGCAAGGATATTCTTTTTTCTTGGGACAAAAATAAGTTGGGAATCCTCAAAAAATTTCAACAAATCCATGACATCGTTCCTATATGATCTAAGTCTGGGATTTTTGGCGTTGTATTCCCCATTTAATTGCCTAATGATTAACTCTTAATCCCCATGCAGTTTAATTCTCTTGGCTCCTAATTTCTTCAACAAGTGTAAGCCTAAAAGAAGGGATTCATACTCCGCTATGTTATTTGAACACTGAAAATTTAATCTGTAGGAATGGCCTTCAGTGTGATTATTTTCAGTGTTATGTATCCAGATGCTTGCACCAACATTTCTCCTAGTGCAAGACCCATCGAATTTCATACTTCAAAGAGGACTAGTTTCAGGTTCAGTAGTTTGGTTACTATCCTTTTCAACTAGTGTGCTTTCGGATTCTTCTTGAAGATCAGAATTTTGTTGAATTTGCTTTAATTCCTTAGGTTTTTCATTGTGTTGAGGACTACTTTCTTGACTTTCAAGGTTTAAAAGAAGTGGATGAATGATTTTTAGCTCTAGACCTGTGTTTTGTTTGTTGTAGTTTTCAGGTTTAGCAAACTGTTTTGACACTTCTATGTTGTCTTCCTCCTCCTCTCTATCTGCCATTAATTCAGTTAAAATCACTTTTTCACTAAATTTTTCATCATTGAAAAGGATAAATGAGTCAAGGCCTGTATTTACAGAATAAAGGGGAGATTTTTGTGGTCTGTCTTGGCTAGTAACCATGTATTTCATATGAGACTCCCTGTAAATTCTTCTAGTTTGATTAAAAATAGGGATAGTTGCATATGTCATGTCCATCTGCATAGTTCATTGTAACTTAGCTCCCCAAGATCTTGATAACAACATACCATATTTTTTGGGTACATCAGCCACTACAATATCCATGACTAAACACTTGGCTGGATTTTGTGCTAAGTTAACACAGAGGTCTTTGATTAATCCTAAACATTTCACTCTGCTTGAGTCAAAGGAGGAAAGATCTTTGTAAGGTCTAGTGATTTCAAGGCCTAGGCTCTCCATTACAGCTTTGGGCATTAAATTCTGAGAGGACCCTGAATCATGCATAGCGTTGTGCAAAGTCTTGTCAAGAATCTGTAGACTTACATAAAAAGGAGGAACCGGTCCTTCTTGATATATACCCTCAATCTTAGGACCAAATATAAGCTCTGGTTGGTCATCATTAAGGTTGACAGTATCATTATTCTCTTCTATGTTAAAAGCCTTCAAAATTTGGGATCTATACACATTCTAGGTGGCTAATTCGATAAGAGGAACAGAGATATTTATCTTGGCAATTTCCTGCTCCAAACTAAAAGGTAGCTGACTTTTTACAAGGTTTGTTTCAGCTTTATTAACCACCATTTTATCAGCAAGATCAACTTGCTGATTTTCTCTATTTACATTGGTTAGAATTGTTTTAACAGGAGCACTAGCCGAGGTACTGGTGCTACTAATATCTCCACTCTGTTTTTCATTCTTTTGAATGATGTTCTCTTTGTTTTTATCAGAATTTACAACCACTGTTTTGTCTTTCTGCTTTATAACTTTGGGTTTATTTACAATGTTGTTTTGTGCAGATTTTTCAGAGGGTTTAGTTTTGGGAGTTTCTTGATTGCTTTTACTCCTAAGGTCATATTCCTTTGTAGTTTCTATGATGACATTTTCCATTTCCTGATAATAAGATTCATCTTCTGCTCTCTTGTCATCATAGGGTGTATATAGACCTTGTTTCCTATTGTAATGAACTTCAAAGTCATCATTATCTACTCCCAACATGTTGATGTCATCTTCCTCTATTTTCTCACTTGCTTCTTCAACCTCACTTACATAATTTTGATGAAAAGGAGGAGTGATTTGTTGATCATCCTCCCTTGGTCTATTTTGAGGTTGGTTTCTCTTGAAATTCTGATTTTGATTTTGATTTCTGTTTTGAGGAGCTGTTTGGTTTTGACTTGCTTGTGCTCTCTCAAGTATGCTCATCTTTTTCATCATCTCCTCCATCATTTTCTCCATTTTTTAGCTAGATATGGAAGGCGCAGATTCCTCTCTAAAGGAAACTTTCTTCTCATTCCTCATTCTTTCTCTTTTCTCCATTAAATTAACTTCCACAGCAAGGGCTCCTTTTTGCATATCTTCAAGATTCAAAGGATCTCTCTCTCTTAGCTGATAAGCCATTTCAAGATCAAATCCTTCGGGAAACTTGTTTAAAGCCAAGCCTTGTGGAGGTTTTAATTATGGGGGAAGGGCATTATAAACAATGTTAAACCTAGTACAATAAGCTTGTACACTTTCCCCAGGGTTTCTGTGGAGATTCTTGTAGTCCGAAAGTATTTTGAGAGGGTTTTTCCTCACTTCCCATTTGGTTAAGAATAACTGATGGAAGGCTTGGAGATCATTAATACTATGAGGGGTTAATCCTTTGAACCATTTTCTTACTTCTCCCCCTAAACTCTGAGCAAATAATCTAAGTTTGACAGATTCATCATCAATCTCATTTCTGTCAAAGTAGTCATTCATCTTGTCCACATGTTGTGAAGCAGTAGTAGCATTACTAGCATCATACAATGGTATCTTGGACTGATAGTCCTATGGAAGATTGACTAATGGTAAAGGAAGGACCAACGGGGCATACCATGTTGCCATGATAGGGGGTGAAGGTGGATTTACAAGAGGTGGATTAACAAGAGGGAAAGTGGGATGAAGCGGAGTGTTTTGGAAAATGGTTTTATGGGTAGTAGAAGTGGATGGACCAGCAAGAGATTGTTGAGTTGATCTAGGATGAGAGAAACAAAAATTATGTAGGAAGTGTAAATCTGGTGGTGTAGTTTCTCTACTACCAGGATGATCACTTCTATCTGGGGATAAAAGTGAAGGCTTTGAATCTAACGGATCTAAATCCCCAAGTGACCTAGTTCTAAATGGATTTCTTAAGTCAACTTGTGATTGTTGTAGAGATGCAAGTTTTTCAGGAATAGAATTAGCTCTAAGGGGTAATCCGAAAACAGTTGAAGATTTAACCTCAGGAGACTTCCTAAGGATTCTTTTAGGGTTATCACCTATCTCAGGAGGGTTTGGGTTAGGATAGGCTGTAGTATAAATATTTCTAGGAGCCAGTATGCTGTGTTTTTCAGATCCGACCAAACAAGAAAAGTTTAACCAAATATGACAATATTTAAGAGGCCAACTGATCTTTAACAAGAAAAATTTAATCCTAAAGTCCTCTAACTGACTTTAAATGATATTATGATGATAATGGGTCTTCCCAGTGGAGTCTTAAGGTATTTTTAGGATTGTGGAGTCACCAGGTGGAAATCTTTAGCTCTTTTGGAGGTAAAATGTTTTATGGTCCACCACCATGTTTATTTGAATACCAATCTTGAAATATTTTTGGGTTTTCTAAGTTTTTTCAGTCCTATGGGTTCTAAGAGTGTCCTAAACCTGTTTCAAAACTTAGCTACGAGATGATACAAATAAATTTTACTCTTATGGCTAAGTTAATTGACCCTTCAAGGTTTGATAAGTTTTTATGAGAATCCTAAGGTTTCCTTAGTTTGTCACTGATTCAAATAAGTTCTATTATGATTATCATTTGCTTAGTAGTGCTTGAAGAAGGCTACTTGTACTGTACTGAACACTGAGTGTATTGTTTTAAGGATTTTACTCAGAAGTCCCTAGCGGAGTCGCCAGAAATGTTAGCTCCCTGTAATTTTAGCAGATTGGCAAGACCAAAACTGCAGAGAGAACACTTGAACCACTTTGGGATTCTAGGATCTAGCTCTCCTGAATCCACAGAGGGATCTCTCTATAAGTGCAAATATTGATTTATCTTTAAGGCTTTTATGTGTGATATTAGGCTAGTTATTAAGACCAAGGGTTTTTGTTTGGTTTTTGGTGGTTGAGCATGATTTTTAGTTGAGTGGAGAGTCCAAAAATGAAAAAGTTCCAAAGGGATGGAGGTATAAGCAATCAGAACAAGATTTGGCTGATAGGATAGATATGGTGCTGCTTTTTAGTCCATTGGGCTATGGAGTCATAAAAGGGTTTAATTGTGCAACAATTTCAAGAGTGGTCCAAGGGGAAAGGCATCTATATCACAAGATATTTTAGATAAAATGATGGAATGGAACAATAAAAGTGTTGAAGGGGTGGAAAAAGACAATAATTTAAACCAGGATTTATCAGTCTTTCCAAACAAGAAAATCCTTTTAAGTAACTATTTAAAACCAACCAAAGGACAGGGCTAACCATAGACTTCTTTGGAAAAGCTTGTATTAAAGCTAACTCATCAAACAAACAATCCAGTAATCCACATATTTACTTTCAGAAGGGATGAAAACAGATAAGAAAAACAAAGTGCAGCCTAAGATCAGATAAGATACTTTTAAATCTAAACTGCTTTCAGCATACTCTTAGGGAAAATTTCAGAATTGCCTTTGGAGAAAGAAGCTAGAAGACAGGGCAAACCATAAACTTTTCTAGTCCAACTCTACTAAGCATATAATGAAAATATCATTCAAGAAATTCATTTCAAGCTTTGCACATCAAGACAGGGACAAACCAACATTCCTTGATAATGTTTACAATTAACTTAAGTCATTCTTAAACACACAATTTGGAGGAAAACATTGACATAAAGCTTATCAGTCAGAGAAGGGTACTGTAAACAGTAAATCCTAACTCTATGCTTGTTGTTCTTGATCAGAGAATAAGTGGACAAAATGGCATACATGAAACGAAAACAATAACAAAGAAAGAAGCACTTCACCAGTGATATAGACTAGGATCTCGAGAATCAGCTTGTATATTGATGTCAATCCAATTACATTCTTCAAGTCCAATGTTTCATTTCAGCAATCATCTTCTCTTCTTAGCCTAACTTATTTTATTACAAACAGAGCTTCAAGAGCCTTTGAACGCTATTTAGATGTAGAAATTTTCCAGAAAAAGTATTATATAAAAGTTCAGCAACCAACCCTTTACAATGAGCTCCTCAAGAAGATTTTATAGAAAAAATGAGGAGGTGGAAATATTTCTAGGGTTCAAGTATCATTAATTCTATAGTTAATGCAATTCTCTGCCTTGAAAACCATGCAAGGCATAAGGTAGGAATTCATTCAATATATATCTCTGTGTCATAACTCTGTTCTTCTTTCAAGGTTTAGTGGATAAAAATATTTGACTTTTAAGGCTATTTCTTATCCTTGTAATAACTCTGATGATAGTTTAAATTAGTTTCTTTGATTCGAAATAACTATTCAGCTGTATTTTTGCTAATATATTATGTTATGGAAATAAATAGGCCTCTTTTGAATGCTTTGAGGCTGTAGGTTGCTTTTGGTAGCTGAGAGGATTCAATTAGCCTCTAATGTGGTAGTGGAGGCTTTCTCAGAATGATAGATCTGATTGTTCTTCTTTAATCACTGTTAATTTTCTTTAATTCTATGTGTTAGGCTTAATTAGGCCTAATTTCTGTCTTTTGTTCTTCAAATTGTCTTCAATTGAGTGGATTAGGCTTTTGACGGTCGATTTATTTCCGTAATCCCTCAAAACTGTGTTTAACAATCTTCAATTCTTCATCTCTGCTGTGACTAGATCTTTCACACTGATACTCTTTGCTTGATTAATATTTGTTATGTCTTGTTGATGTGCAGGCATTACAGAGGTTTGATTAATGGGATCAGTGCTCATGAGGCATTGATAAAACATAATTTGGAACTCTGGAGAATGGTCTCTTTCATGAATAAAGGCGTGGGGGAATGGACGGCGAAGATTTGATCTGGGGAAGGGTAGGACCCAAAGGATTTGGGCCTATCGGGTTGAATCTGGACTGTCAGATGAAATAGATCAATGGATCAGATTTAATCTTGGGGTTTATGAAATGGGATATGGCACAGGGGTTGGTTGAAGAATGGGTCATTGTGGGCCGTTGATCTGCAGAGATCAATGGATGGTATTCACTGAAAAATTTATACAGCGGGGTTTATGAAAATAACAAAGGGTGAGGGCTTCAATCTGGACCATCAGATGTATTCAATGGATGGCCTAGATCCAATCGTTGGATCGCCAATCGGCTGAGGAGAGAGGAAAGCTGTAAAGAAAATTTGCGATGAAATTAGATTGGAATCGTTGATCTTAGAGAGATCAAAGATCAAGAATGAGCTGTGGATTTCAATGTCAGAGAGCTGTGGTGAAGGGTGATCAATCTTGGTCGTCGGTTCTTGTGGTTTTCGACGGTCTAGATTGAATCACAAGATTGCAATCGGAGGAGGAGAGGAATGGCATGAATGTTTTTTGGGATGTGATTGACGTTGGGCCGTTGATTTTTTTAAAGTATCAATGGTGGAGAAAGTGGAGGGGGTCCATAGAATAAAACTCCATCGCATCAGGGCTTTTTCTTAAAACAAAGAAATGTTCTCATCACAAAACGTTCGATTGCGATTAGCGCTCGGGACATAACGATTGGTCCTGGGCATAGGTTATATGGTGGGGAAGTGGTTGGGTGTTTTAACCGGAAGGGGCTCATCGAAATCAGAAAAAGGAAGGGGCTTTTCAAATGTGCCCAATGAACCAACGGTTGGTTTTCGTTAAAACAACGAACCATCAGACTTAATGAAAAAGTCAGGTTTTTGAGGGTTTAGAAGAAGGGTTTAGGATATTTTAAGCACCCAGTTGCGGGGCTTACGGTCCTATGAAGCGGAGGTTTATGAAAGTTAAGCCCTCGGGGGCTAAAACTTTATATAATAAAAAGACTATCTTTTGGCTTTTAAAACAGAGTTTTTAAGGGAAAATGAGGCTTTCGCTAGAGGAAAGAAGGCTTTTTAAAACCAATGGAAGGAGACCAAATGATTTTAAAAGGGTCGTGAAGTGATTTTGAAGGTTAAAATGATGAAAATGGAGGAATTTTTATGAGGAAAAGGGGATGAAATGGAGGTTAAGTATGAGTGAAAAAGAGGGGTAAAGTGAAAGGGAAAAATGGGTTTTCAGCAATCTTTCTCTTCAGCAAAACAACAATTTTTCAGAATTGAGAGGGAAACAACAGTGAAGATTAACTCAAGGATAATTCATCTTCACAAGACTTCAAGAACTAACAATTTGGCCATAAAACATGTTTCTTGAAGGCTTAAAAAATTATTTAGCCACCATTTGATATAAAAAATTTTATAGGTGGCTAACACAAGGGAGCCACCAAAGCTCGCGGGGGATCTTGGAGAGGCAAGATTGGATTGTACCCTATAGAGGTTTCCCCGAACTACTAGTAAGTCATATGTGAAGAAATTCTGCTCATTGTGTCCTATAGATTGGTAGAACCTACACCATTGTTGCTTCAATTCACCTTTATTTGCCCGCGGACACTGGGTTGTATCATGCAGTCCTGCCACCCAGCAATCCTCGCACCAAAGGTTTGTGGTTACTCCCTTCCCTCTTCCATCTGTAAGCTCTATATTTCCATGTGCATGGCCCCGAGCTTCTCCTGAATTTGCTATACTCCTTCCCTTGTGTCATCCTTAGGTGCAGCTTCAAGTTTCATGGCAGCTTCCAAGGCTTTTTCTTGTGATTCAAAAGTCTGATGGCCCATGGGCGTACACAAGTGAGGTAGGAGCATAGCGATAAACCATTTTGTGTGTTTTTTGTCGTCGTACTTAATCTTGCCTTCCCAAATTGCTTTCTTTAACCACTGATCAGCCTCCCAGACTGACTCAGATGCTCCCTGCTTGAAGTCTTTTACTTCTGCTACCAGTTGGGAATAGGATTTCGGTTTCCAAAATTGTTGTTTTAGGGAATCCTTAATATTTTTAAGTGTTTCACTGCCATTTTGAGATATGTACCACATATACTAGTCCAGCGCCCTTTCCTTAAAAGCCAAGGATAGCTATGCTCTTTTTACAGTATCACTTACCACCCCTTGCGCTGTCCATACCAAATCGACCACGAACCATAATTGTTCTAGGTCCTCATCGACTGCTCCTTTAAAGGTGGGTAATTTTAAGTGTTCTGCCATGGGCTCCTCCAGTTTACCTTCCCGAGGCCCTAGCATCGGGGCGGCTAATGAATTTCATGTAGGTCTCGATGGACTATGGGTAGGGTGATCTTCCTCTCGCCTGTTCCGATAGTTATCACTGTTCCACGTTGTACCTTGGCTCATTCAGCCCTACACTAGATCTCTGATGCCACTACTTGATCCCATTCTCAGATCTCTTTCGGTCCTGGTAACGGAACCATTTGTTGGCTTGAGGGGTCCTGACCCATGTTTGGTGTGCAAGGTTTGCCAACAAACCCCTATACTACTAGCCCTTTCGGCAGTGACCCGCTTGCGCAGGTCACAGTCGCACCCGAAGTAGTATGGGTGGGTGCTAGAACCAGGTTTCCACACCCTGAGAAAGGAAGGGTAAGGCAAGTAGGGCTACGTTCTATTTAGATTACCTTGTTTCTGCATAGGGTTAAATATGTATCCAATTGCATCCACGTGCACTAGATCTACAATTATATGCTTTTCATAACATCAACATAATGCTACATAACCAGAACAGAATAGATCTAGATCCAATTCAACACACAAACTTTCGCAGCAAGATATAACCAGAGTAGAACAGATCCAATCATTCAATATACAGAACTTCGTAGCAAAAAGACAAAAAATACCAGAAATTAATTCAATAGTACTCACAGATTCAGATATAATAATCCTACATATTCATTCATTCATCAACCTTTCCTTACAATTCCCTTCCCAACCTGCACACACAGCAGCAGCATCTGCACGCAGCTGGACTAGGATCTCCGTGCACACAGCTAGTAGGATTCCATTCCCCAAAAACCCAAACAGATCGCTTACACAATAGATCACATCAATAGCTCATCCAATCCTATCTCTTACAATTCGAAATGCCTCTCTATTTATAACAATCTAGCTTTAACATTCCTATGGTCCGCAACCCATGGTTTTCGGACCCCTAGTTTACCCTTTAACCCATTACAATGTGTTCGGGGCTTTGACCCACCCCAAAACCCCTGTGGTATACTAAATATAATAAAAAATAACCAAAATGCACCAGTTTCATAGCTTGTTAGGAAACCCCATTCCAACTAGCTCATGGATAATTGGGAATATTATAGTCCTCCCCTCCTAAATATTGCTTCTCCTCAAGCAACTGTAAAGGTGAGTGCTACAACTCTCTCCTCCTTCCTTGGTGACACCTCCACGTGATAATATATCATCATATACCAAGTGTATCCCAATCAATCCCTCCATGAAATTCTCCTCCCAAGTTCTCATGAGATGCAAATGACTCATCCCACAAGGGAGCAAAATACCCACTGAAGCAATCATGGTTTGCCCAATGTTCTCCCTGAAACATGTAGCATAAGAAACATGGAGGTTCTCTCTCCAAAAGGGAATTTCAATCCTCCCATCCTTCCTCCGACAATTCCCATAAAAATAATAAGGACATCATTAATGTATGGGATCAATACCAAAGATACATAAACTACCATATGAAACAATAGAGGTGGATCACAGTCCCACATGTGGAACCAACGCAGTATATCTCTTGACTACCTTAGATAATGATATGGTAAGTGGTTTCCCCACCACTTAATTTCTTCCATAGTCTTCTCACATGGTATGAGAAGGTGAGTAATAGTTGGTGACTTTGGAGCACACCCTGAATGATAAATCATCTCCTTATATCCTCCTAGGGAGTGGCCATGCTCAACGTAGTTTATGGCCCCAATTTTACTATGAAGTTTGTAAGGAAGAATGCTCCCCCTTGGAACAATGGCCTACACATGTATGGTAAAGGAATGAAAATACTCATCAAGTAAATCACTATGCACATTAACATGATCCTTATCATATACTTTGCTCACACAAATGGAGTGGCTCATAGATATATCTCCTCTCATTCCCCAAGAGGAAAGAGGTGGCTGTGATAACTCCAAAAAAGAGTTATATATCTCCTCCATCTCCACATGATCCATGCATCTCTTCAAATTTTGATATATATCCTCTTCAAAGCCTTCCCAAGTATACCCCTCCATGAAAGTATGGTACGTCCTCATGGAATAAGTGTGGCTGAAGAGAAAATCTTCATTTGTTTCTTATAGAAACTTTTTCTTGAGCTTTGATGCTCTAGATAAGAATATCCTACAATGATAGTAGATGACCTCATCTATGACTAAATATCCCTCCTCTAATAGCTGGTCATCAAGTATCATGCATGGAAAAATCCTTGGAATAATCCACCAATAACTGGTATTTCAAATATGGATCTATCCTCCAAAATGACACCACTGATGATTTATCATATAAATCATATCTCATGTGGCTACCCCCTTATTTGACATCTCCTATGCCAAATTCACATACTGGAAGGCTGCTATCCTCCCTCCATTTCTCCTTTCTCAGCACAAGATCTGAGATGAGAGTGGGTAATGATGATGTTGGGACAATATCTCCCTCCTCCTTAAGTCTACCCAAGATTCTTAGCACTGTACCATGACCTCCCAATGCTCCCACTCCTCCTAGATCTATGATTCGTGCACCATGATGTGAGACATTACTCACCAACTACTGATCAAGTGGCCTCCCAGGTGGTTTGCTGTAAAATAATAATGTTTCATGTGCCAAATTCATGTGCATAATAGATGGGACTGTCAGTACTTGCTTCCACTGCGCAAATCCTTCTATTTTTTCTGTGTGGAAGTTGTTTTTGAAGGATATGTGTGCAGGACCCTAATCAATTGATTTTCGCCAACTTTTATATCCACCCATTCCATCTACAAAGTCTCCCAATCTGTGGTGACCTTCCCCAAAGTAATCAACCACTACACACCCAATATCACATTGATGTCAGGTATGTCAACCACAAAGAAGTGATAAGTCAATGTATATGTTCCCATGGTGATAGATAAATATGGAACTTAATGCATGCATTACATAGTTCTAGCTCCTAGGACCAAAACAAAAAATCCCTCAAAATCATCAGTGGGTATTTCCCTCCTCTGCACTAGTTGGGCATCAATGAAGTTGTGGGTAGCCCCATTTTCAATCAAAACTGAAACCATTTGATCCACGATGGAACCTTGAAACCTTAAGGTCATGTACTTGGGTACTCCTCTCTATAATGCAAGGGCCCCTCCAACTAGATAAAATGCTCCATTCCCACCTCCTGGTGGTGGATGATCCTCTCCTGCTATCCCATCACTGTGACCTCTTTCTGGTTCTTCTTCTTCCTCCTCCTCATCATCTGAAAATACCTCTATATAGTGTGCCTTTCCAGTTGCACATCTATGTCTAGGTACCCATTATTCTTGCCATGTGAAGCAAATCTTTCTTCTCATCAAGTCTCTTTGGATATCATCACTAAGAGGTACTTTGCTTTCGCTCTCCTTTGAAAGAGGAGCTTTCTCATATTTTCCCTTGGATGGAAAAGTGGGCTTTTTCTGAAATGTTGCCTTTTATTTTGGCAAGGTTTCTTGTAGATCTCTATCCCTTTCAATGGAATCTTGAAGGGTAGTGTTATTGGTAGATTTAGCCAAACCATGAAGAGGTTCTTCTAGCCCATCAATAAACATATAGACCCTTCTTGCTGTAGATAAATTAGGAACCATAACAAAAAGTTTTAGAAATTCAAAAATATAATTTTCTGGATTACCTAATTGTTTGAGCTTTGCTAACCTCATGAAAGGTGCCTCCGAGTCTCTTTGATAAAACCTCTCCACCAACCCCCTTGTGAAATCTGAATATGCAGTCACATTGACATGACCCAAATTATGTAGACAAACCATGAAACCACCAATCATGTGCCTCACCCTCAAGGTGTAGTGCTGTTATATTGATGGCCTCCATCTCTGGTACTTGGTTCAACTGGAAGTAGAGGTCTAGCTTCTCTACCCATGATTTGGCAGTGCATTTAGATGACCCATCAAAGTTTAGTAAGAAAAATATGCCCATAGTCCAGTGTAGATCATGATTATGTATGAATCCTTCACCTCTATTATGATGTCGGGGTCTCCTATTGTCCTTGATTTGACAAAATTCTTGAAAAATAAAATGATCCTTGAAGCTATGAGATTGAGACTCATACTCCATGAAATAGTCTTCAAGATTTTCTTGTTCTTGAAACCCTCCATTTCCCACTGCTAAGAATGTAGGCATTTTAGAGCATTAGGAAACCTGCTGCTTCACTAGTTGATCACTCGAGTGATGAGAAATGCCGGAGCCTTCATCATGAAGAAACCCTTTATGGGATTCGTTGTGTCTATCCATCCTCATCTCCTATAATTCTCTAGCAATGTCTTGCATAGTTCAAAGAAGAAGCTTAGGAAACTCCTTCTCCTCATCTCCCCCTGATAAAGGGGTTTTACCCTTGTCTTCTTTATCATATGTATAGTCATACTTCCAGCTTCTTCTGAGATACCTCCTCTCTCTATCTGTGAGAGGATCTCCTTCTTCTGATGACATATTGGCTTAATATGAATAGGTTGAGCCAATATTATCCTCTGATGCCATTTGAATATTCCGAAATGGGAAAAGCAGGAATATAGTGCATAAACATGGAAATAGCCATGAAGATCAATGCATAAATGTGAGAGACCAATATGGAGCTTCTTTATTCATCATAACAGCAACAAAGAAGTAAAAAATAATGGGGCATAAACCATACAACATTAATCAACAAGCCTCCAATAGATAAATCCCCTCAATAATGAGGTGTTGCTACTACACAAAATGGCAGAAACATTGCTACAACGTAGTAAAAAAGGACATATGTAATATCCCAAAATGGGAACAACATCAATATTAAAAAATAATGCTCAGAAAATAACGTAGTTTAGCAAAGTAAGAGCAGGAGGCCAATATGGAGGCTGATAAGTTATGTATACATCAGAAAATCAGATTTGTATTGAGGCCCAAACAATGTATAATAGGAAATAGAAGACAAAAATGGAAGAAATCCCTCAAAAGAGGTGCTGCAAACACATGTATTCACTGCAAAAAGTCTTGACAACGTTATTTTATAGAGCATACAATAGCTGTAGATTACAACTTACATCTAGAGAAAAATAATGCATGAACAGTGATATCTATGGCAGATCCATACTCTATAGTGTCTCTACTTTACATACCCCTTGGGTTTTTCAGCAAAACATGAAGCACAGGGAGTAGATATGAGATCTTATGCAACAGATCTATAGAATGATTCAGAATTTTTGAAGTAAATATAGGAGTATTTAGATAAGATCTGAATATGACATGGAATAGATCATAATAGAGCAGAAGTCCATGGATCACCACAGTGAAGGGCAGATTCCCATCACTAGATATCACTCCTCAAAGTTTTCCAAAAGACCCTACAACCTTCCTCTTGCAGATACGCAGTCTTGGAATATAAACTGCATTGTAGACTTTAAGAGCAGTTTGGCCTGATGCCAATATGTAGATCTAAAGCTCCAATCAACTAATACTCTCTTTCCAATGGGATAGAAGGCTTTCCCACTGAAAAGAGGCACTAGAATGGCATAGATCTGAGTAGATCTAGTCTCCACTTGCTGTAGCTTACAAGGACAAAAAAACCCTCAACAGGATTTGCATTGTAGTTGGAAGATGAATCTTGGCCAAATGCATGATAGTGGACAATGTTGGGGTTCCCATGTTTTGGCAGATTTGGCAATACCAAAAGATGAGACAACATCAAACCACTTTGGGGCCCTAGGATCTAGCCCTCCTGGACCCGGAGAGGGATCTCTCCAATAAACAAAGAATGATTTATCTTTGAAGCTCGAATTGAGATATTAGGCTAGTTATGAAGTACAGAAAGAGGGGTTTTAAATAATTTGGTTGAAGGGTTGCTGGGTTGAGTCATGAGATCACAGACTGGGAAAGCAATGGGAGAAAAGGGACAAGGCAGCAGGACCTTTCAGCAAAGAGGATAGGCCTAAACAGTGCCATCCATTGGTCTATGGAGTCATGATAGGAGAATTACTTGCATCCACTAGCCAAGGCTTCCAAAGGGCAAGTCATCTACACCAAAGGATCTTTTAGGCAGATGGTGGGATGGAACATTAAGGAGGAAAGTGAAAGAAGGAAAGCAACCAATTTCTGTCTATAGATCAGGTCAGAGGTCATTTAACTCCAGACCTGCTTGGACATACTCAAAGGCAGCTCTCAAAGGTGGGTAAAGGGGCAGCTTACAGATCAGACCAGAGGTCATTTAACTCCAGGTCTGCTTTAGCAACTCCAAGGAAAAAACAGAGACAGGTTACAAAGAAACATCTAAGAGGCAAACCCCCAAGTTCATACATCAGCCAGCAGGCAATAACATCCGCTGCACTGGTTAAACCCCACGAATTTACTCTCAGATACACACAAAGCAGAAAACATAAAAGTAGGGAGAGCAGACAGCATAGGGCACCTAACAAGGGTGAATCCTATACCATTATTCTGATGCCTACCAGAAGAACATGAAACATTCTGAAAATGTAATGAACAAAGTAAGAAAACATCACCAGTAGTAATAGACCAGGATCCTGTGAAATGTGCTCTGATTAATGGATGCAAAACCAGTCATGTACAATAAGCTCAATGGCTGTTTCAGTGCAGACTTCTCCTCCCCGCCTATTACATACAAACTACTCTGCAACTCTCTCCCAAAACTGTTCTAATAGTCAAAATGGATCCCTCTAACAGCAATATGCCCAGCAAGGCAACAACAACCCTTACAATTCGTTCTTAGGGATTTTTATAGGAGAAAAAGAAGAGACAGAGGCAGATAGACAATTAAATGAGACTCATTAAGATAGTGAGGCTATGTCTACGCCCATACCACTCAATGGTTTCCTGCATCGCCGTGCATTTCGTAATCGTGTCCGGAGATCTCCCACAAAGCCGAAATTGACCTCGGATGTTTCTTTGGAGTTCTTTCTGGTGTCTGGAGCTTTGCGCTGCCTTCTGAAATGAATGCCATGGATAAATATCTGCAAGGCACTCCATACCTCATAACTGCTGCTTGACTGTCCTACATGGATTTCGGACAGCGCAATTAATCTCTTCAGGGCTCGAGGAGATATGGAGGCGCTGTAGGAAGGTGTACTTCTGGAGAAAAGCACTGCCGTGGAATGAATGGAAAATAATGGAGCGGAGCCGTGGAGGTGGGACCCAACGGGGGCGGAGGGCGATTGAACTCAAACCGTCAGATCTGGGAGGAACGAACGGCTAGGATTGAATCGGGAGGCGGAGGAAAGGGGGTGCGATTAGCACCGGTGCCGTTGATCCCTGGAAGAATGGACGGACTCATGATCGGAGGATGAAAGAGGGATTTGCGATTGCGATCGGGGAGGGGAAGCGATTGAGCGCTGACCGTCGATCTAACGGGGAGATCAATGGTGGAGAACACAATCGGAGGGGATCAGCGATTGGCGGAGGACCGTCGTATCAACATGAAAGTGGACGGCGGAGATCTAATCGCTCAATCGCAATCGGGGGTCACACGAAATGGTTTGCGATTGCGATCGGAGGGGAACTTGCGATTGAGCGCTGACCGTCAGATCGCGGGAAGGAATGGACGGCTGCGATGCAATCGGGAGGCAAACAGAAGGTCTTGCGATTGCGATCGGGGAGGGGAAGCGACCGAGCCGCCGACCATTGATCAAAGAGGCAAAACGGACGACGCAGATTCAATCGGCGCGGAGAAAGAAGGTCGGGCGGGCGACATGCGATTGAGCGATGACCGTTAGATCATGTAACAGACGGACGGCCAAGATTTAATTGGGGAGTCGGGAGAAGGACATGCGATCGGCAATCGGGCGGGGGTGCGATTGGCGGAGGACCGTCGGATTGTGGGGAGATCAACGGTGGAGATGCAATCGGGGCACGCAATCGGAGGAGGAGCAGAAGGCTTGCAATTAAGCGCTGGCTGTCGGATCGTGGGGCAGATCAACGGTGGGGAAGTGGATCGGGGGGGGCAGTGCGATTAACGCGATGACCGTTAGATCTGCAGGGGAATGGACAGCCCAGATCCAATCGGAGGGTTTCAATCGGGGTGGCACTACTGCGACTTGCGATTGCGATCGGAGAGGGGTTGCGATTAGCGGCCCGCCGTTGGATCTCCGCGGAAGATCAACGGTGCGGAACGCACCGCAGGTCTTAACGTTATAATCAATCGCATCGGGGATTTCTTGCGTTACAAAGGGTTTTGCCTCCCGCCGATGGTTCCGATTGCGATAAGCGCCGGGACTTAAGCACTTGGTCCTGGCGCGGGGTAATATGTGGGGAAGTGGTTGAGGGGTTAGCGGGAAAGGGGCCAGGCCTTATATTAAGGTCGGAAAGTGGGTTTTTTTAGCCCATTTAATGGATTTCAGGGCTGGGGAAGGGGAACGATAGAGAAATAAAGGGGAAAGAAGGGAAAAACAAGGGGGTAGGGGAGGAGTTCAAAGGGATTTTGGGGGGAAATGTGCAGTAAGAAGGGAACAGAAGGGGAAAACAAGGGAGATGAAAAGGGGTCAAATCGGGGAAGAAATAAGAAGGAAAAAAGGGGGCCTTTGGGCATTTCTTCACATACACAGAGAGGCTTTATAAGGAAATCAGCGTAGGAAAACTATCAAAGGATAAAGGACACAAAGAGGTTTCAAGGAGACTGTGTTTTCAGAGGAAATGCATTCCTTGAAGACTCAACAACAATTTAGCCCCCTACTTGCTTGTCAAAAATTTCATAGGGGGGCTAACAGTGGCTCCACATGGGGATGGCTTCTTCTTGAAGGAGCCAAGAAACCAGAAGATGATCTCTTGGTGTAGGCCAGATGCCTGCTGCTTGAACCATCCTTTTCTTTCCTTGATCAGCTGCCACAAACTATGAAGACAACATATCAGCAGTAACATTCTCCCAAACAACTACCTACCCACACTATAGTCCTATAATTTTTCTTCTTGGGTGCATTCAGACTTGCAGACCCTTTTACATCATTAATATTTACAAACAGGAAAAAATAAACCTATTCTGTTTCTACCCTTATTACTCCATGAGACCAGATTAAACTGTTGGCCTCATATGCTTCTCTACCTACACTACTACCTGCTAGGATTAGACTGTCTAGCAGGTTTCTTCTCTATATTCTAAGACATAAATTTAAACAACTAATCTCCCTGCTCATAGGCTGAGCTTTATTGAGCTTTCCTACCTACCCTACTCTAACTGGAAATCTCTGATGTTCTAGGTGATATGATAAAGCCAATACAGCCAGTCAAGTAGTAGTGAAAAAGGATATGAGCACTGGCTGCCTGTCAGAGATAACCACCGGGTGCTCTGCTTGTGGTTCTTCAAAACTGTGGTCACCCTCAGTAGTGACCAATCCTGATGAATCTGGCCCGTGTTGAGGATCAATGCTGGAGCGTTCGAGCATATCAGGGCCTCCATGTACTCTGCCACAGGATCAACGAACAGATGATGTACATTTTCTTCTTCCAGGCCTGCCATAACTGATAGGCTATCTACATCCTGGGCAGCTTCAATTATTGCATCTTCCACTGCATCTTCGGTGAGGCTCATGAAACCCGGATCTTCTTCTTCTTGTATTTCGAAGAGCAGTGGAATTTCTTCTCTTTTAGGGGGCGGGAGACTTTCCAAAAAGGCTCTGGGGTCTCCGAACTCGTATGATTTCTCTTGTGATTTCAACAGTTCGAGCTCAGCTTCATACCTCTCCGCCAGCACTTCTAAAAATACTTTCTTTAGCTTAGGTCGATCATTTAATCTTGAGCTGGAACGGAAGACTTTTGCAAGGTCTCCACTTCTGAGTTGAGCTAGTATATCTGATATTCCACAATGAAACTCTTCAAGGGGGCTCAACCCAGAGTCTTCCATTTGGCAGGGATGATGTTGTACTGCGACTGGTCTCCCAGTGGAGTCTTATGTGAAACCAAGATAATCAGTGGCCAGCTGATCACCAGCGGAGTCTTATAATCATTCCAGAATTGTGGAGTCGCCAGGTGGATGATTTACAACTTACTGTCCACCACAGTGGTTTACCAAATCAAAGCTGACTGATCTGTCCCCAGTGGAGTCGCCATTATGTTGGGGTTCCCATGTTTTGGCCAGATTGGCAAGACCAAAAGATGAGACAACATCAGAACCACTTTGGGGCCCTAGGATCTAGCCCTCCTGGACCCGGAGAGGGATCTCTCCAATAAACAAAGAATGATTTATCTTTGAAGCTCGAATTGAGATATTAGGCTAGTTATGAAGTATAGAAAGAGGGGTTTTAAATAATTTGGTTGAAGGGTTGCTGGGTTGAGTCATGAGATCACAGACTGGGAAAGCAATGGGAGAAAAGGGACAAGGCAGCAGGACCTTTCAGCAAAGAGGATAGGCCTAAACAGTGTCATCCATTGGGCTATGGAGCCATGATAGGAAAATTACTTGCATCCACTAGCCAAGGCTTTCAAAGGGCAAGTCATCTACACTAAAGGATCTTTTAGGCAGATGGTGGGATGGAACATTAAGGAGGAAAGTGAAAGAAGGAAAGCAACCAATTTCTGTCTATAGATCAGGTCAGAGGTCATTTAACTCCAGACCTGCTTGGACATACTCAAAGGCAGCTCTCAAAGGTGGGCAAAGGGGCAGCTTACAGATCAGACCAGAGGTCATTTAACTCCAGGTCTGCTTTAGCAACTCCAAGGAAAAAACAGAGACAGGTTACAAAGAAACATATAAGAGGCAAACCCCCAAGTTCATACATCAGCCAACAGGCAATAACATCCGCTGCACTGGTTAAACCCCACGAATTTACTCTTAGATACACACAAAGCAGAAAACATAAAAGTAGGGAGAGCAGACAGCATAGGGCACCTAACAAGAGTGAATCCTATACCATTATTCTGATGCCTACCAGAAGAACATGAAACAGTCTGAAAATGTAATGAACAAAGTAAGAAAACATCACCAATAGCAATAGACCAGGATCCTGTGAAATGTGCTCTGATTAATAGATGCAAAACCAGTCATGTACAATAAGCTCAATGGTTGTTTCAGTGCAGACTTCTCCTCCCAGCCTATTACATACAAACTACTCTGCAACTCTCTCCCAAAACTGTTCTAACAGTCAAAATGGATCCCTCTAACAGCAATATGCCCAACAAGGCAACAACAACCTTTACAATTCGTTCTCAGGGATTTTTATAGGAGAAGAGGAAGAGACAGAGGCAGATGGACAATTCAATGAGACTCATTAAGATAGTGAGGCGGAAGTGTTCACGCCCATACCACTCAATGGCTTCCTGCATCGCTGTGGTACTCTGTAATCAGGTCCGGAGATCTCTGTCAGGCCGAAATTGACCTCGGATGTTTCTTTGGAGTTCTTTCTGGTGTCTGGAGCTTTGCGCTGCCTTCTGAAATGAATGCCATGGATAAATATCTGCAAGGCACTCCATACCTCATAACTGCTGCTTGACTGTCCTACATGGATTTCGGACAGCGCAATTAATCTCTTCAGGGCTTGAGGAGATATGGAGGCGCTGTAGGAAGGTGTACTTCTGGAGAAAAGCACTGCTGCTGATATAGAAACACAGATAAGACTTTACCGTGTGCTCTTGGTCTTCGAACTGTGCTTTGATCCTTTGAATACGGGGCGAGACATTTAATTCCATTAATCGCAGGCACCAAACCCCTTGAATTCCTTCTGCTGGTCGCTGGCAATGCTGAACAGGCCATCTCTGTACTATCTGCTCCGTAGAATAAACCTGTTACAAACCGGGTAGTGGCGACGGAGAAATGCTGCAGAGGCGGAGGAATGGTGGCGGAAGGGCGGAGAAACAAACGAACAGTGCAAAAACCCAAACCTCAGCGTCGGGCCGAAATACAAAGGAATGAATGGAAAACAATGGAGCGGAGCCGTGGAGGTGGGACCCAACGGGGGCGGAGGGCGATTGAACTCAAACCGTCAGATCTGGGAGGAACGAATGACTAGGATTGAATCGGGAGGCGGAGGAAAGGGGGTGCGATTAGCACCAGGCCGTTGATCTCGGGAAGAATGGACGGTCAGGATGCAATCGGAGGATGGAAAGAGGGATTTGCGATTGCGATCGGGGAGGGGAAGCGATTGAGCGATGACCGTCGATCTAACGGGGAGATCAACGGTGGAGAACACAATCGGAGGGGATCAGCGATTGGCGGAGGACCGTCGGATCAGCATGAAAGTGGACGGCGGAGATCTAATCGCTCAATCGCAATCGGGGGTCACACGAAATGGTTTGCGATTGCGATCGGAGGGGAACTTGCGATTGAGCGCTGACCGTCAGATCACGGGAAGGAATGGATGGCTGCGATGCAATCGGGAGGCAAACAGAAGGTCTTGCGATTGCGATCGGGGAGGGGAAGTGATTGAGCGCTGACCGTTGATCAGAGAGGAAACGGACGGCGGAGATTCAATCGGCGCGGAGAAAGAAGGGTTGCGGGCGAAGATGCGATTGTGCGATAGCCGTTGGATCGCGGAACAAACGAACGGCCAGGATTGAATCGGGGCGTCGGGAGAAGGGCTTGCGATCGGCGATCGGGCGGGGGTGCGATTGGCGGAGGACCGTCGGATCGCGGGGAGATCAACGGTGGAGATGCAATCGGGGCACGCAATCGGAGGAGGAGCAGAAGGCTTGCGATTAAGCGCTGGCCGTCGATCTCGGGTCCAGATCGACGGTGGGGAAGACCAACGGAGGGGCAGTGCGATCAGCGCTGACCGTTAGATCCGCAGGCCAGATCAACGGCTCCAATTCCAAGGCTCTCGCACCGCGCACCGCTCGCGACTTGCGATCGCGGGACGGAGAGTGGGCCACATTAGCGGCCCGCCACGCATCGTGGGGAGATCAATCATATGGAACGAACCGCAGGTCTTAACGTTATAATCAATCGCATCGGGGATTTCTTGCGTTACAAAGGGTTTTGCCTCCCGCCGATGGTTCCGATTGCGATATGCGCCGGGACTTAAGCACTTGGTCCTGACGCGGGGTCATATGTGGGGAAGTGGTTAAGGGGTTTGCGGTAAGGGGCTAGGCCTTATATTAAGGTCGGAAAGATGGGTTTTGGGCCCATTTTAATGGATTTTAAGGGGTTTGAAGGGGAACGATAGAGAAATAGAAGGGGAAAAAGGGAAAACAAGGGGTAGGGGAGGAGTTCAAAGGGGATTTTGGGGGGAAATGGAGGGTAAGAAGGGAAATAGAAGGGGAAAACAAGGGGGATGAAAAGGGGTCAACTGGGGAAGAAATAAGAAGGAAAAAGGGGGCCTTTGGGCATTTCTTCACATAGCAGAGAGGCTTTATTAGGGAAATCAGCAGAGGGGAAACTACCAAAGGACAAAAGACACATGGAGGCTTCAAGGAGACTGTGCTTTCAGAGGAAATGCAATTATTGAAGACTCAAAGATGATTTAGCCCCCTATTTTCTTGTCAAAAATTTCATAGGGGGGCTAACAGACAAGACAAGCAAGACTCCTCCAAGAGCTACCCAATGGAAGAGGTGGGATTCCCGATCAGGAACACCCAGTGCTAAACATCACTATTCTCATTTAAACAACAAGAGAATGATAAATTTCTAAACAGAAAATATATTCAGAAATATAATATATTCAACAACCTTATTTTGATTTCCTCCTCTTCCTTTTAGAAGATAAAAGTCTTGCAAAACCCTAAACCATCTCAATGATTTAGCTCCTTTCACATGTGTAGCCTCCATCTAAAATTTCGTTGTGCATCTAGGAGGTTCACTGCATCTAGATAGCACTACTGATTTGGTCATGGTTGATCCATTCAAACAGCTCAATCCCTTCCACACCTAAGGGTGTTTTATTAAGATAGCCCAAATTTAACCTTGTTCACATGGGGCATTGATTTATTCACTTTTTTTAGGAGTTTTTATTGTTCTCCTTTACACATTTATTCTTGCAATAACAAAATGAATCAAAATTGTATATTCCCATTAGCTTGGGCTAATTTCAAATATTACAGTCCTCCCCTCCAAAATGTTGCCTTTCCTCAGGAAACTGATAGAGTGAGTGCTACAACACTTATCCTCCTCCATTGGTGACACCATCAAGGATCAATCTTCCTTCACAAGCTAAGTGCTCACCAATCCAACCCTCCATGAATTGTTCCTCCAAATTCATTATGACATGTATATAATCCATCCCACAAGGAGTCAAGAACTCACATGAAGCAAACATTGATGAACCAATACTCTCCTGGAAACATGTAGCATAAGTTACATGGAGAGTCTCCATCTCATGAGGTAGATACATGCTCCCCATCCTTCCTCCATACAATCCCATAAATAGTACAAGTATAGCATAAATGTATGGAAGTAAAATTACATATGCAAAAACATAAATTTGAGCATGAGGAGGTGGGTCATAGTCCCACATATGGTACCAACATAGTGCATCTCCTGCCTGCATCAGATCAAGATATGGTAAGTGATTTTCCCACCACTTACTTGCTGCACATGTCATCTCACCATGGCTGAAAGTGTGAGATATGTTTGGTTCTTTTGGGAAGCACCCATCATGAAAGAAAATATCCCTTTGCTCATCAAGGGAGTGGCCAAGTTTAGAAATTTTAGTGGCCCAAAAATTGTCATGAGATTTACATGATATATCGCTCCCCTTTGGAGTCATGGTCTACATAAAAGTAGTGAAGGAATGAATACAAACAGAAAATGAAACATGTTTTACATCTGTATGTTCTTCACCCAAAATTCTCCTTATACAAGTGGAGGGGTGTATGGATCTTTCTCCTCCTTCCAAGGCAGGAAGAGATGGCTGAAATAACTCTGTCATAGAGTCTTGTTGCTGCCCCTGCTACACATAGCACATGCATTCTTGAAAAGGCTGATATAGTTCCCCCTTTCAGCCTTCCCAATCAAATCTCCTTATGATGACGTTGTAGATCCTAATGGAATACATGTGGCTAAAACATAACTCTTTGTAGGCCCTTTGTAGTAACTTCTCCTTGAGCTTAGAAGCTCTAAACAAGAAGATTCTACCATGATGATAGATGACTCCTTCATGGACTCGATAGCCCTCTTTATGCATCTGGTCATCAAGTATCATACAAGTGTGTAGATCTTTGGAATAATCCACCAATAGTTGGGACTTCCAATACAAATCCAAACTACCCAAAAATGACAGTGTTGATGATGCACCAACAGAAATGTTTGTCATGTTGTTGCTCTCCTCCTTGAAATCTCCCATGGAAAAGGTGTGTGTTGGAAGGTCACTCCTTCCCTTCTTCACCTCCTTGACATTCCCCATGCCAAAGGTATATGATGGAAGGTTGGTATTCCTTCCTTGCTACCTTATTTGCACATGCACATGCTCAAGTGAAGATGGAAGCTCTTGGAAGTTAGTCCTCCATGGGAGGCTATCATCTATCCAAAACCTCCTTGGCCTTGCCAAAGTATGCATGTGTGGCCACCATCTTCTATCATGTATGGAAGGTCTCTCTCCAAGTGAGAGTATCTTCTGAGTCTTCATAGCCAAAGATCCTTCTCCTTGCCCCATGATGGTGCTACCTTTCAATCTTGTAGCCTCTATTTTCAATGCAGTGTGATATGAGAGAATGGACAATGGTGATAGTGGGGAAATATTTCCCTCCTCCTTGAGCTTACCCAAGTCTCCCAGCGTTGTAGCTTTCTCTTCAAGTGCTCCCATTCCTCCTAGATCTAAGTTTGGAGCAGCAAGTTGTGAGGTATTCCTCACAAAATTTGGATCAGGTGGTCTCCTAGGTGGTTTGCCACAAGAAATTGAGGTTTCAGGGACCATCCTCATATGCATAATAGATGGAATTTTCATGTCCCTGCTTCCACTGCACAAGTTCAACTTTGTTTCATGTGTGGAAGTCTCATGAAATTTGGAGACCACTCTTAGTGATGCAAGAGTGCCTCTAATTGGAGCATTTTTTCCATTCTCTACTCCTAGAAATAGTGGATCATCTTCTGTTATGTCAGCTTTGGGACCCCTCCTTTTTTCCGTCTCATTGTCTCTTAGCATAGACACATGCTGCTCATGTCCTCCATATGGAAGATCCTTAGGAACTCCCTGAAAAGATGCAAGAGCCTCTCTAGTTTAAGAAATTGCTTCATCTCCATCTCCTAATAAAAATGGATCTCCTCCTGCTATCACAACACTGGAGGATCTTCTCTACTCTTTCTCTCCCTTATCCTCATCAATGGAGAATTCCTCATCATTAAGAGAACCTTTTCATTGATCTAATATTGAAGAATTAACCCTTAAATATTATCCTTGAGAAGAGATACCTTGCTGTAGGGGGGCTTTTCCCTTTGTCAAATCATGCAGCAGATCCTCAACCCTGTAATGTTCCCAACTAAGGAACAACTACACTATTTGGAATAATATGAGTTATTACCAATGTAGAGCTACAGAAATATGACTTATAAATATGTTAAATCAGTTATCCTTTAATAAAATATATATCAGCAACTTTATCCAGTATTTTACAAGGCAAAAGGTGGGGAAAAGAGGTGATTGAGGCCCTAAAACGAATGTATTCAGATATTTGCGTAAAAATAATATGGGAAAGAATTTGGATATGATATATATGGTTATGAGGGACTCCCACATCTAATTTCAGCAAAACAAAAGGCGTTTTTCTATATTAAATAGTTCCTCCTTTCCTAACTAGGCTAGAAAACCCTGATTTCCCATGGCTTAAATTATGCAGAAATATTCTGAAGCATGGATAGCGTAATTTCTGAGGGTTTTAACTGAAATAATTCTGGAACATTACTATGGAAACTTATAATATTAATCAGATGGCTTACATTGGGAAAAACAAAGATTTACATAAAGAAAGGCCTCCAAATGAGGTGTTGCAACCATGCAATGAGACAGAAAATATGAACAGTGTAATTTACAGGGTAATGAACTGCAAATAACGCTATCCCACAATTTTCAACCTATAATTCCTTCTTTTTCCATACTTTGAAACTTGAAGGAAAATGTTGTTTTGGCTGGACTTTGCTCCTACATTCAGATTCTTCATGCCCAAATTTATTGCAATAAGCACATTCAACTTCATTTTGAAGAGGAGAAAAGTTTTTATAAGTGTTCCTTTTTGGTTCAATATCCATCCTTTTCTTTCTTTCTTCTCTTGTCATGATGGTTTTATATGCAACACATTGAACAGCTTTATGACCAAAATTGTGACATGAGAAACATTGTCCATTGAAGTAGAAATTTCCGCGATCATGAAATCTTCTATTTGAATTTACCTGTTGATTGTTGCTTCTTTGAGAGATATCCCTGTTAGTGTTCCTTGTATTGTGAAGATCATGCTTTACCTATGAAGATTCTTTATTCCCTCGTTGAGTGGCTGAATGTAGTAAACCGGTTGTAGCTGCTTTTAGATAATTTGGTGCTGAAGCCTGAGAGGATTCTCTGGTATATCCAAGACCTGTCTTAATAAGAGGAGATCGTTGAACCTTGATAATCTCATCTAAGGTTTCAAATCCTTTAGCAAATCTAAGATTCAGAGTCTTTACTTTCTCAAGTTCCTTTCTTAGACTTACTACTTCACATTCTAACTTTTCATTATGTTTCTTTGCTTCTTCATTCTGCCTTTTCAGAGTCTCTATGATTATTTTACTTTCTTCCAAGCATATTTTGAGTTGATTGTTTTGATTAAGAAAATCATTGTCATCTAGAGCATCCATAAAAGCATCCTTATCGTCTCTAGAATTATTTTCAAATGCCATGAGAAGTCTAAGATCTTGTTCACATTCTTCCTCACTGTCAGATAACCCATCACTGTCTTCATTTGTATAGTAGCTTTTCTTAGTGCTAGATCGGTTCTTAGTTCTTCTTACTACTTCTTTCTCTTTAGCAGATGTTTCTTTATAAGGACATTTTGCAGCATAATGACCAACTCTTCCAAAATTAAAACATTTGAAAGGAAGCTTACCTTTGAATCTTCCGGTTCCTAGTTGGAGTTTTCTCACAAAGTTTGCCTCATCTTCTTCTGAGATATATCCTGACCCTTCCGGTTTTTGAACTTCTTTCCCTTTTGTAGAAACTTTAAAAACAGCTTCTTTGACTTCAGATGGTCCTCCTCTCCTCATTTCGTATGCAGTCAATATGCCATGAAGTTTCACCGTAGTAAGATTTTGAAGGTCCTGTTTTTCTTCAAGAGCAGAAACTTTTGACTCAAACTTGACCGTTAGTGATCTCAAAATTTTCTCAACCAAAGTGGATTCGGTTATTGTTTCTCCCACATTTCTCATACGGTTTACAACATCATCAACACGTAAAAAGAAACCAGCAATATTCTCATCACTATGCATTTTTAAATTTTCATACTCAATTCTGAGAGATTGAAGTTTTGCACTTTTTACCTTTGCATCACCTTAATAGCTTAGGATGATTTTGTCCCATATCTCCTTTGCTATATTTAGCTACATGACTTTGACAAATTCTGCTTCAGTTAGACTTCCAGTTATCGCATTGACCACTTTTGCATTTGATTCATAATTCTTTCTTTCAGTTGGATCTGTTGGTGTAGCAGCTGGATATTGATATCCTTGTTCAACAATGGCCCAAATATCTGCTCCCATAGACTGAAGATAGGATCTCATCCTTATTTTCCAGAAGATTAAATTGCTTCCGTTGAAGAGCGGAGGTTTGATAGATGTTGTTCCCTCGTGATTTCTCATCCTGCTTGATCTTCCTTCTAGCGGTTAAGCCTTTTCAGAAGGACCTGCTCTGATACCAATTGTTGGAAAAATACTGAGAGGGGGGGGGGGTGAATCAGTATTTAGGATTTACTTAGCATCTTTTTACTTTTTCAATATTTAGTAACCCATACGCTACTTTACTTAACCAGACTCGCGTATATACGTGGATACCCTTTACTGAACTCGCATATGCACAGAGATATTAATAAACAAACAATTCTTCACTTAGATCCTTATATGTATTCATTTATCAGATGTTTATATAGCAGTAGACATGTGCAGTAATAACAGAATGAAACATCACACAAAAGCATCACACATGAACACCATGATTTTTAGGTGGAAACCCAAGTCGGGAGAAAACCACCGCTGCCGTTGTCTTAGCCTTCAATATTTTATTATAGAGAAAAACTTCTTACAATCATGTACTGGTGCAGACTTATACCAGTACGTAGGCACCCACCTGCAGAAGGCTACAACCTTCTCTCGTTTACCAGCCTCACCCGGAAGGGAGCTTCAACCCCCTGCTCTCGTTTACTAGTCTCACCTGGAAGGGAGCTACTACCCTCTGATATTGGCACCAGCCTCTGCTGACAGAAAGCTTCTATTATCAGACTGAAGGCTTCAACCCTCAGATCCACTGCAGACCACGTTTCATCAATTTTCAAACTGGATCCAACAACTCCAACACAACCCTTCACTCTTCAACAAACATACTTTGCCCAATGCTACAAACAGAACAATGAACCCACTGAAACCAGAATATCAGAGTTAACCCAGACTTCAGAACAGACATTCAGAAACACATTCAACTTTGATCAATCATCAGTTCAGATATGATACGCGCTTTTCTTTATATGGATCCATGTATATACGCACTTTCACTGAAAACAACCCGCGTATGCATTCGTGCAACTTTTCAAGAAAACCCTAACAGGTCATACGCGCCTTTGTTGAAATAGATCCGCGTATCTATGCGCCTTCAGTGAAGCGAACCTGCGTATAGATCTATAAAAGATAAACTTTGCAGAACAGATCAGATCTATGAACTTACCCAGATTTCTTCAACTTCTTTTAACAGATTTGGGCCAGGTCTTCATCACTTCTTTTTAGATAATCCAAGAGTTTTTTCCATTTCAAGATCTGGAGATCTTGAACCTTCATTATGTTCATAGATACATTATAGAATCAGATCTATCAATTAAGAGCAAAGTTTCACCATGCAAATATACTTCAGAGTGAAGTATTCATTAAAGCCCAGACACATGCACACCCTTTTGCACAATGAATTTCTTCTCCTTATATAGGATTACCCTTTATCAATACCATGAGCCAAAACCACATTACTTTTGATGGTATTCCTGGACGGGGTCACATAGACGAATCATTACTCAATACAATGGGTCAATACCATGGTGGTTACCCCTGGTTTTACATGTTTAGAGCGCTTTTGCCCATACACGACTTGGCACGTTGTTTCCTACGTGCATACGCTACTTGGTCTAGACAAATCCACGTATGCCTTGAGACACACTCTTTTCATCATTGTTTAAACACATACTGAAATTCCTTTCATCATTACATCATATCACAGTCCATCAAATAAAGAACAACTTCATCAAGTAGGTTGCCATCATCTTCATCAAGTGGGTTTCCATCAAGGACAACACTCAGCATCATATTGCCAACAGGCTCCTGCAATGTAAGTGGGCTTAATAACTGAACATGGTGGAAAAAATCGTCTACCCCACGTTGTCTTCCTCTCCACTTATGATAAGTGTGGAGCATATGCTGATCTTGGGCTGAAATAGGGTTGCCCTCAAGTGGCAAGCAGAAGATTAGATCTCCAAAGATCCTTTCTCCCATGTCATGAATCATGCTGGACCAAATCATCCCATTCAAAATGAATGGCACATCAGCACCATTTGGCATCCAAATCAGAAAAATACTGGATTTTATGTGTAAGTTTTGATGATACCAATGGTTTATCAAGTGGATACAACACAGTCTTCCCAACTGCTGCTTTAATTCATCATGTGGCAAGTGGTCTTTCAACAAAATGACAGCTGTGCATGTTTTCACATCTACCATGAGGTGGTAAAGAGAATTATATATCAGTTGAGTACAATGAGAATGAAAACACACTTGTTCAAAGTCATGTAGAGAAGGGTTATTTCCATCATAGAGGTTGGTTCTAGCATGACCATGAAGCACATCAATAATCTTGCCGTCTTGTGGAGCAATGCACTATACATACATGGTGAGAAAGTGTACATACTCAATGAAATAATCAATAAGTACAGGAATATATTCCTTACCATGTATAATGAGTAGGCTGAAAGTGATCTCCATGGATGAGTCCTCCCATGAGAATCTTCTCATAAAAATCTGCAACAAGAGAGGATGCATGCTCCCCTTGGAACACTCCATCAGTAGAAACATACCCCCAAGTGACAACACTGTTGGCCCTAGTGATAAGGCTCTTGTCACTCCATGATCCCCCTCCTTGACATTCCACATGTCAAAGTCATCCACTATCATGTTGCTATGTGGGGAAATCTTCTTCCTATGTGGAAGCCCCTTCTTATCCTTCAATGTTGACGGGTAGCCTCTTTGCACCTTGAATGTGCCATACATTCCTCTGGAAATATCATGATGAGTATGGGACAAATTTCAGCCCATACTCTACCAATAGTAACCATAGCAACAAGGACTCTTGCTGCCTTCTTGCATTATCATGATGCAAATCATGGAGCAACAATACAGTAATGGACATGTGAGATATCTCATCAACATAGTACAAACATGCTCCCTTATGCCACATCATGTGGGAGTTATCCTTCCTCCCAAACCAAAGTACATACATGAGATACATTTCAAACAGAAATATATGTAAATACATGGGACATACCTCAAACAATAGTAAATACATGGACATAAGATTTAAAATGTGATGTCCAAACTCTCTTCTTAACAACCAAAGCAACCATGCCTTATTTTTATGCATTCTATCATTGAGACATAAGGCATGAGACAAGAAAATATGAATCTTTGGGTAGTAACCATACTCACCCAAAAGCATCCAGCGCAGCTATGCTTCTTGCTAGCCTATATCATAGATTTGCAAGTGGTTTGGAAACCCCTTACTCCATCCTATCATCAACTCATCCCAATGTGGGTGATGGATATCATTCTGAAAATACTTGGTACCCTCCCATTGTGGGACACCAGCCTCCTAAAACCTTTGAAGAACTTTGCACTTCATGAAATGTTGAAGAGCACCTCCAATGGGATCTCTTAATGAGACCTTCTCCTCATGCATGGCCTTCCAAAACTAATGGGGTCTTGGATCTGTTGTAGGTAGAATTCTCTCTTTGAGATATGGCATGTTCATTGAGAAAGTGTCATCTAGAGAGGAGAAAATGTTTCTCATCTCAAGATGTCTACCCTTTGTCATTTCTTCCTCCATTGCTTCCTGAATGATGCTGCTATTTGAATGCTCCCATGAGGAATGAGTCCTCCTTCCTTCACTGCTGCTCTTAGATAGTGCAAGACAACTCTGTTGCTCTAGATTAGCAGTAAGTGCTAGTCCCAGGTCATGCAAAAGCAGATTTCCACAATCCTCTAAAAGATTTGCTGCTATAATAGAAAGTGGAAATTCAATCATACCTTGATGGGATTTGGGAGCACCTTGTATGGCTGCAAGAGTTCCTTCTTCCACTGTGTTGGTTCCCTCAACTGCTGATATTGAAGGCTGCTCCTCCAAGGTTTTGATAGCGCTGGTACAAGTCTCCTAAAGTGGTGGTGAGGGCTCCTCCCTCTCTGATTTTTCTTCATAAAACCTTTTGATCACCCTTTGAGTGAAATCTACAAAATTAGATACTCTTGCATGAATTATGTGACTGAACCACCAAGTGCTTGCCTTGCCCTCCATGTGCAGCGCTGCAATCTCTATTGCCCCTCTCTCTACCACTGGATGTAGTAGGAAGAATGCAATAAGTCTTCTTGCCCAAGCCATTGCTGCAGATGTCCTGTCAAAAGTGGACAATAGAAACCTATTGCCCTTGATTTTCCCTTGGCTGCAGGGTATCCTTTATTCCTCCAGTTGAATGAACTGTGGGAAGGCTAGAGTCTCCTTGAAGGCTCTAGGTTGAGGTTTGTACTAAAAAAGGTATTCACTCAGAATACGATGATCCAAGTGTCCTCCATGCTTATTTTCTTCTTCTTTATGAGAATAGGAAGTGCATGGTCCTTCCTCTTCTTGAAACCCTCTAGGAGTTTCATGGCATCTCTTCTTCTTCATCTGCTTAACCTCCTGGGAGAGGTTATTTCTAGATCTGAATAGTGGTGAGATAAGGCTCATCCTATCCAAAATTTTGATATTTTCTCCTTATATTTATTCTTCTGATAGCTGGAACTCATAGGCTGAGCCAAAGACCATGCTCTGATACCACTGTAATATCCTAGATTGGGAATGCAGTAATGCCTAAGCACAATAATGGAATATAAATAAGAAATTAGCTCATAAAATGTGTTGAGAAACACATAGCCATCAATTAGTGTTACAACAACAACTTATTACATCTTTTATGATCCAAAAAGTGGGGAAATGCAGCAATAAGGACCATAAAAATGTTATCTTCAAAAAATTATGCTATAACTCTGAGAAATGGGACTTGGATCCCTTATTTCATCCTATATACATCTCAAATATATAATTGGAGCCAAAAAAAATCTCTCTAGCCATGCTAAACAGGTCTCCCCAAGTCAATACAACTCAAAATTGCCCAAACCCCATGACTTATGACATGAAAAATTTCTGGATCATGTGACAACTTTATTTTAATGAGGGTTTATGCAAAAAATTACAAGAAATAATAGATCTAAAGTTTACAATCATTCAATGGCTGAGAAAAATGAAGATCTCTTCCTTTTTATACAGTATAAGAATGACTCAGCAAGGGCTCCATGAAAGTACAAGTATAAAATAGCAGATCTACAGATCTAGATTTGAAACAATGTAGTTATACTGTAGCTCTGCATATATGTAGCAGAATAATACAAGGAGTAGAAGGGAATGCTTAATACAAGCCTCCCAGGAGAAGGGTTGGCCCTTACCCCACGAAACAAGCTCAGGATCAAGGGACTTGACCCTCCTACTGCAACATTGAGAAAAATGATGTAGTTCCTGCAAGGGACTGCGCTGTAGGAGATAAGGACTGCTTTGGCCAAATTCTCATAAATCTTCCTCACTGATCTCCCAAAGAAAGGAATGCTTCCTCCTCTGAAAAAAAAAGCTCCAGAAGTGGTGTTGTGGACCTTCCACTGCAAAACCCTGCAACACAACGTTATGCTCTATAGAAACAAAGCTGTATCTGAAGGAGGATGCTTGGCCTCAAGCCTAAATGTGGAAAACTAAAGTACATTGCTCCTCCAAGAGGCCTCTCAAGGTAGAAAAAAGGAATTCCTAAACATGAATGCCTTGTGCTAAACAACACTGCAACTCTGCTAAATAGCAAGAGAATGAAAACAATCATACAGACCATCAAATCAATAATCATCAAGATAACCTCAAATGGCTGCCATCCTCTCCCTTAAAATCTATGTGAGCCTTCTCACCTTGGGTCCCACCCATTAGGGTTTCCAACATCACATGATCAATCTCCCTCCCAAAACTGCGTTGTATCTCTATCAAGGCCACTCCTCCAAAACCACGCTGTTTGATTTGGTCAAAGTTGACCTCTTCAACCTGCTTCACCCCTTTTCACACCCAAGTGTCTTCAAGCTAGCTCTCATATTTTGTTTAAACTGATCTTTGTTCATATTGAGCTATTTGCATTGATGATCCACTCTTCTCCATGAATGGTGTTGACTTGGTCAAACTTGACTTTATCCACATCCAATTGCCCTTGTTCACACATGATGGTGTCAAATCCAGCTACTAGAATGATCCCCTTTCATACCAAGAGGGTTTTTATGCTAATTCAAGTTAAGTATGGGTCTCTTTCCCCATTTATTCATCTACTAGGTGCAAAAATTAAAAAATCAATATTCCTATTAGTTGCATGCTAATGTAGGAATATTACATGTTAAACCATACTAGGGAGAGAAGGTCAAGATTGAAGAGAACACTATATACTTAGAAATTTTAAGAGTTGATGATATTAGCATACATTGATGACATGTCGCCTAGCCTTAATGATGGTGATGATAGTTAAAATGAAATGCATGAAGAAGGATTGAATGAAATGCTTACAGGTTTCTTTGGGGATGGAAACAATGACGATGGTAATAATCATATGGTTGACAGTAACATTGATAGTAGGGATAATTACCACTAACGTAATATTGATGATAACAACTTGAAATAATCAGTATAGCAAGAAACTAAGACACCCATGTTCAGATTATATGCAAGTATAACCTCAAAAATTGCATAAAAATTAATATTATTAAAAATCAAGTGATTATTTGGTTGGCCAGACAAAGGATTCACTACCCTACTTAAGTGAGTTGAAATATATTTCTTACTTTACATTGTTAATTTCTGCACGTAATTTGTAAACATTCATCAACTTTGTTTATATTTCCGTAAGGGGATTTTAAAACAATATATTGTATATAAAAAATCCTAGCATAGATTGACACATCAAACATGTTCATAATAAGTCACAAATTCAATTGATTTAATGTCACAAAATCTTACAAGAGACTAAAAACTAAAATATTCTCTAAAGAGAATGTGTTGCCATCAACTTTCAGAGAAGCACGTCAATTGTTGGTTGAGTTGGGGTTGAATATAAGGAAATTCATTCATGTAAAAATGATTTCATTTCAGATAGAGATGAATATAAATACAAGGTAGAATGCCTTGTATATAAATAGAAGATATATTGTACAGATGTACAAGGTCCTACAGTCCCAAAGAAGGTTTTACATCAGATGCCAATTGTACCTAGACTTCAAAAAATGTTTTGTTGCAATTCACTTGCATAATTGATGGACTTGAATGCAAAGTGTTACACCATTTTTTGGTCATCTAACCTATTATCATTAGATGGACCCAAGTACATCATGTAAGACCAATTTTACTCCAAGTAAAATTGCTTTCGCTATGAAAATAACTTAGTAAATCACCTTCATTAAGTTGTTTATGGTCTAAACAGGAAACCCCATAAGGAAATATTAAATAAATATACATTTGTTTGATTTTCCTCAAGAAATAATTAGTTAAACAATAGTTTAATTAATATTTCTGGTTATATTTAACCCAAAACAAGGAAATTAATTAGATAAATCGTTATTTATCTTATTATTTTCTAAAGAATAATTGTTTAAATCTTATTTAAATAATATTCTTTGTTAAATATGACAAATTTACCCTTAAATAATTAAATAAATAATTATTTATTTGATTATTACTCAACCATATCCTTAAAATGATAAATAAATCATTTATTTATTTATTGTTACTTAATCACATCCTTAAAATAATAATAAATCATTTATTTATTTATTATTTACAAATAAGGGGATTTGACTCAAGTCAAATACCTTTTCCCTCCAACAAATATAATAAAATATTCCATAAAAGTTGGATCTAGATTTGGATAATAATATTTTAATTATGCACCAATCTCTAGACTAACTCAATATTTTGTTATAAATAGAAGGGTTTTCCCATTCATTTGTCACCTTTTGTTGCCTAAAGATCACTCTAGATCTCAACACTTGGTCTGGCTATTGATCCACAATCATAGCCATACTTTTCCATTTTTTTCTGGGTTTTCTACACCATCAAGAGAGAGAAGTTCTAAATATGAAGTGTTGAGGACACACAAGAACCCATCCCATTGAGGAGAACAGGGAACACCCTCTTGTGTTTTCCTCCCAGGTGCCATTAATAAAAATATTCATTGGATATATTCTTGTCTTGTCTATTGGATCTATGGAGTAAATCTTATTTTTCTACTGTTTACTGTTTTCTAATGCATAGATCTAGATTTTTGCAGCATTTGTCTTGATCATCTAATTTCATATCTAAAGATATTAGCAGTCATTTCTGCTGTTAGGGCTATAAGTTATGCGCAGCTAAAGTGGTATTTTTTCGTACACTTCGAATCAAGATTCATATTAACAACTGGCGACTCCACATGGGTTTACCATTATGACTGCTGTCCTTTTTCTGATCCTTGCATATCTAGCTGCTTCAAACCCTAGGATTTCTCTTCAACCCCTTGTTTTTCTTATTCTTGATGTTGTTTTTAACCCATAAAACCCTAAAATTATAAAAATTCTAACTTCCACGTGTTTTCGGACCCATTTCGCAAGTGACAGACATCAACTGCAACTAAGACGACAAATTTTTTTGAAACCTGCTGCCGAGAGTGCCGGAAGTGCAGGTCACACTTTTCTGCCCAAAACCTGTGACCTGGACCTCCAGGGCGCACTTTACATCCCAAAAAGTGCGATGTCTGCTGAAAACAAGCCAAAAACTGCGACCTGGACTTTCTGCAGGGATTTTTCCGAAAGTTTTCTAGGTTCTGCTGAGCCTCTGTTCAGGGTTGTCTAACCTTCGTCTCCTCCCATTTTGGACCTGTACTTGTTCTGTTTCGCTCAAATAAGTGGGAACCTAGCCCCCTAGGGCTTCAGTACCCTCCACCTTTTGTGGAAGAGTGTTTGCTGTTGTAGGTTGTCTGAAATTTCAGAGTCTTCAGCCATTTTTTCAGATCTGTTACCTCATTTTCAAATCCACTTCAGATCAACTTGTTATCCATCCAAATATCCTCTTTTAGCTTTTTTTGGGTTTTCCTTTAGGGGGAAATCCGCTTCCTTCTTGGAGATAGCCTTTCGCCACCTTTTTTCTACAACAATTTTCCTCTGATTTGTTGCTGTTTTTCTGCACCACTTTCCAGCAAATTTTGTCTTTTAGATCTCTGTCCCTCTTGACCCAAGATCTATCAGCCCATTTTAGTGTGTTTAGATTAATTTTTACTCACCTATAGACTAGTTTTTCAGAGGCCCACCTTATTGGGTTTAGATTATTGCATTATTAGCTGTTTATTTTCTATTTTGCAGGCCTATATACTGTCATTTGCAGGGTTATTTACAGCTATACAACAACACTTTTTCTTTTTCTCTACAAATGTCTGGGTTTAAAAATTAAAATTTACACACTTTTACACACACACCCTAAGCGAAAAAGGGCTTGGTTAACACTGCCAAGCAAAGACTCTAAAACATTGAAATCAATTGATCCCCGACACCTCTCTGCCCTTGTTTCGACGTTGTAATCAGTTGATTTTTCACCTCCCTGCCCTTTTTGGTCTCTTTTTCCTTGGTGCTGTGTGTGTCATCATTGCTCAACCTCCCATGGGCTCTGATTTTCCTCAGGGGGGGCCAACATCTCCTACGCATCTTCCCCTTTTGGTAGCACGTATTTAGGGTAAAACATGCCTCCTCTCTTTTCGAAACCTCCTGTATACCACATTGTTACCCAACCTCTTCTGTTTGGTACCCCCGATGACCAGATTCTCATGATGAAATCCGATCAACCTTCAACCGTATACATCAATCTTCAGACTTGGTCCCGTCAGTACAACAAGCCTCCCGCTGCGTCTCTCCCCGAGCCACCTCCTTTGGTCTCTACAGATCCTATTTCAACACCTAATGGCCCCTTGAATATCCCTCAACGTAAGGTGGAGGTTCATACCAAGATCCCTAAGGGTCCACTATGCCGAAATGCTGCTTCTGGAAAATCTGCCCATTCGTATAACATAATCGATGATTTGGCACAATCCTCTACTGCCATTTTAATGCTGGAACTCCTCTAGTCGTGCCCTTCACAATGAAAAGCTCTTCTGTCTGCCATCGGCACTGTAGACCCTTCTGAATATCGATTGATTATCTTTGATGTTGACCGGTCATAACATCCTCCTCTCCCTGCTTCCGTCGCTTTCCAAATCCCAGTCAAGATCTGGAATGCCAACGTTTCTCAATGCGTTATTGATGAGGGGGCATCCACTTGCGTGATGTCCACTTTAGTTTGGAAACAACTTGAATCTCCTGAGTTGGCTCCTTCCACGATCACTCTCCGAGCGTGGGATGGCCACGCCTCAGGGCCCATTGGCTTATTCCACAATTTCCCTATCACTCTTGCAGGAAAGACGGTTTGCGTTGACGTAGAAGTCATAGATGCCCCCTTGGATTACAACATTCTATTGGGTCGTAGCTACACTTATGCAATGTCTGTTTTCCCTTTCATGGTTCACCACAAGATGTCCTTCCCCCATAACAGAAAGATAGTCACCATTGACTAGTTGACGTATTACGAGCCAAAGTCTCAAACCTCCCCTGAGTCCACTATCTCTTCGGTGGCCAACAAGCAAACTGTCGACTCTTTGAACAGTGTCTCACCTAGAGTCTACAAGGACTCCTCCTTGCTTGGTACATTCCATGGTCTTCCTCCTCCTATCTCTGATCCCAGCTCATCGAATGTTTGCATGATGCAATCGTCTCGGGCTTCTCTCAAGAGGCCCACCTCGGATAGTTAGTAGCCCCCTCGCCCTCCGCAACCATCTCCTAGCCCTTTGATGCAGCCTCTTGGACCTCCTCCTCCTGGCCCTTCAACTTTTACTCATGAGCCTATTTATCCTCTTGGGTCAGATACCGTTCCTAGTCCCTCCACCAGACATCTATACGGCACCTGTCTTGGCCACCCTCTCTCTTCCTAACTTGACCATTGGGCTCCCGGTTTGGTACCTTGATCCTCCAACAGCCACCCCACCAAGTCAACCTAAAAATTATCTTTCTTTGACCCCAGTTCAACTGGTCCCCCTGACTTCTCCTGTTGTTACAGTGCCTCAACCACCTCAATAGGAACTGCCTCTTGTTGCGACCGCTTCAGGTAATAAGGGCAAAGATCGCAAAAGGGCCTCAAAGGAAAAAGTGGCCCCAACTGATCCTCCACCTCCTCTGCCTCCAAAGCCCTGCGATTTGTGTGATGTCATCGGTCATGCCACCCATACTTGTCTTGAGTGGCCCCGCATCAAGCCCATGGTTAATGTCACGTTCCCTAAGTCAACGGTCCCTGAAACCTCTTCTTCTTCATCGACTGTTACGAAGAACAACAAGACTATTCACACCAAACACCCTTGTGCTTTGTGTGGTCTCCATGGCCATTAATCTCATCATTGTCCCCGCCTCACGCATTACCGTGCCTCTTTAGAGGTAGTTCGAGAGTACGAGATTGAACAGAACCAATCCGCTTCTCCCGTACTTGCACAGTATGTTGCAGGCCAGACCAAGGATTTACCCGCTCCTATTGAAATTCCCCCCCCTGATGTCGACATGACGGAGCATGCAGCCACCATCCTCTACCTTTCATCATCCTTGAGACCCTCGACAAAAGCTCCCTCTGAATCTTCTCTTGTTGTTTTTCTTGACCCCCTTTCAGTAAACACACTGGGCTCAACATTAGTAGATCCTTTATCTACTTGTTCTTACGTCATCCCCTGTGATGATGCGCATGCGAGTTTTTCTTCTCATGATGATGAGTTAGTTAGCCTCACCGTGTCATGTGGTCTCCCTTCCTCCTGTCCTTCCACCTCCTGTTGTGACAACTAAATCATGGAAGCTACGTCCACCCCTGACTTCATCTTTCCCGCACATAAACGAGATGCCATAATCCATACCTTTGGTGACTTATACAGCCTAAGCTCAAGCTATGCCTCTAGTAGCTCCCACACTCCCCATCACTGGAGGCATGTGGGAAGTAGATATCCTACCCAGATCACTCCCTTCCACAGAGTGCATTCAATTTCTACTATGCACTCAGGTTGCCAACATTGTTCTTTATCCTCCCATTTATTGTCTTGTGGCACCTTTCAGAGGGACCCCCCGTCAACACCTTATATCGGTTTTGCCGATGGTGCAAGTCGCTACTCCTGGAATTTAGCCTTGGTAGGTTGGGCAATTTTTACCCCTTTGCAGGCGCTTGTTCTTTCAAACGGTGTATGCATTGGTACTGCTACCAATAATCAGGCCGAATATGATGCTGTGCGAGGTTTATTAGTCGATGCCCTTTCACATCACATCCTCCACCTTAATGTTTGTTTGGATTCCTCGCTTCTTGTCATGCAATTGAATGGTGTATATCATGTGCATAATCCTATCCTTTTCAGAATATATTTACGAGTGAAGCTTTTGATGCATGAATTTGAAATCATTACTTTCAGTCATGTACCCAGAGCACAAAATCACTACGTAGATAACATTGCAAACCATATTCTGGATTGGCATTTAACACAAGACAATAACATTAAAATATCAAAACGATGCATATCCATAGTATGTGTTGTAAAAATTGTTTTAGAGTTCATCAACTCTGATACATATGACATGCCCATAGCATGTTACCAAAAACTCAAAAATGGGGGCACCACATGCCCCTACACACTAATCACTATCTGGAGGATCCCGAGCCAATGGCTCTGCCCCTGCAGCTTGTAGATCATGAACACTCTGTCCAGCCATCGCCATGCATCGCATGACCCCTCGCCATTCCGAGGGTAAACCAATACATGGCTCTGTGTACTGGTCATCTAAGTCTTGCCATCCATGTTCCAAAACACCGGTTAGAAGCCTCTCACATATATGACGGATGTCCTCCAGAAGGGCTCTTGCATCCTCATTTTGCTGCACCCTTGGTCCACTAGATCCTGCAGCCCCTGATATTGTAGGATGCTCCATGTACCCGGCCAGTTTTACCGGTGCTGTATCTGCATACCAAAAGTAAAAGAATCAGTACTACAAACAATATTCTAAAAAAATTACATGCACGTAAAAGATCAACAATGTGGCACTTACCATCTGGTCCCCATATACGACCAGGTGGAAGTGGCAGATCCGGGTCCCCACAATAACTCATCCCACTACAGGGATAGTCGTCTATATACAACGACATCTGATCCCAATGAACAAAGAAATCAGGACGAAACACTCGTCCAACTACTCCACCTCCTCCTCTGCATAGTAATTTCCCCCACTGGTGCATCCTAGGCTCTCTTGGGCCCCCATCTGGGAGTTGTATGCGAGGTCGAAGTGTCGGGATCTTCTCAAAGAAGAAAGAGCACAAAAATTTACCATACACACAGTCATGGTTCACTTGCCGCTTACATAGCGAAACTTGTCGTTTCAACAAAGACAACATCATATGGGCCCACCCATAGTAGGTCCCACTCAAAACACTCTCCACAAGCATCATCTGTCCCCCCGTAATGTGATGGAGTGCCTGGTTGCCCAGGATTCGTAGCACCGCTGCTGCCACAACACGGGTCTCTAACCTCTCCAAATCTCCGATGGGTATCCGAGTCCCCTTGACTTGGAGACCTGGACAAAAATGGAACTCTACAAACTCTATGATATTCCATATTCCACCCACACGGTAATACTGGTTGAGTATTCCCTACCATCCCAAGTGGTGGGAGACCATTCAGGAAATATATATCCTGGACCGTCAACTCAATCCAGTGCCCCTGCACTATAAAGACCTCATGGTTCGGGTCCCAGTAGCTGACAATCCGAGCCAATAAGGGCTCCCCAGCTCTCATCAAAGGGTTCTCTACAAACTTCAGAACCCCAAACCTGGCTAAAGCACTGCGGACACCCTGATCCTCCCGGATCTCCGAACGTAATGCGCCCATGTCTCTCTCTCTCCAGTTGATCCGTAATTCTGCCATACCTACACAAAACCATCATATTCATCAGTATACAGATAGGAAAGACTATTTCTCATAAAAAAACCCTAGTGCTCAGCCAAAAAATAGCACCGAAACACCCCTCCCGGACAGGTCACACTTTTCAGGCCCAAACATGGGACAGGTTGCAATTATCTGGCCAAAACCTGCTACCCAGGTCGCAGTTTTTGCCCCAAAAAGTGTGACCCAGCCGTGAGGAGGAGTAGAGGGATTTTCTTGAGCATTAGGGACCTAATCTGAACTTTTAATCCACTGAAAATAAAGAGTAGGGTTAGGCCTCTTACCTGCAACTGACAGCTCCCGATTCCAACGGTCGATTTGTCCGCTACGATCGCCGTAAGATTTAGGGGCCTTCTCTCCTCTCCACATTCACCATAGCTCCACATGCAAATGAATGAATTTGGAGGGAAAATTCCTTATTAAAAGAGAAACCCTTGTTTCTTCTTTCGCTCGCCGTGATCCAATCGTAGCTCTGTTTACCAAACCGTTTGCACCGTTGGAAAGCTCTCACTGAGCCCTCAAATGGGTATCTGTTAGTTTTTAGTGATTTGATACTTCACTGGGACACATTTTCCCAAGAAGCATCACTTCACCCTTCCTCAAAAATAAAATTTCTTCACTTGCAAAACTTGTACCGGGGGAACCATGTTGCCTCCATACTTGTCCATGCTCGTGTTGATTTTCGTCGTGAGTTACCATATTGTGCTCATGCCTTTATGATCCCCATTGGACCATTTTATTTTGTGGTAGCACCATCGAGTCACCCTTTTTTAGAGCATCCGAGTTGAGTCATCATTGCTTTCATGGAGTCTATCCCAAGTTCCTTCGCATCCCGCTATAGCCCTCCATCCTTCATTGCTTGGTTTCTCTCTCGTGTAGCTCATTATGGGCTTCAGTCCCACTGTCCCCTATCCCCCATGATATTGTGTCAGTCGCTGCTAGGTCATCCATGCTGTTTATGCTCTAACAAGGGAAGTCATCCGTTCGATACTCATTTCCCCCCATTTCATCATCATCACTGGTGTCAGTCTGTCAGTCGCTCTACTATTTTATCTTGTTCCTTAGTTGAGGATCCCTTATTGCCTCACCTATGGCAGACCTCCTTCTGTCAACATCAGCTCATTCCTTCCAGAAGATAGGTCTAAAGGGCAGTGTACCTTGGTTCTAGCTTCCACTTTTGTTCGGTACCTCGGATCAGGCAAAGGGACTCCTTATTTCCCTTTGACTTGATTGCTTCTCAACTCCAGCTCCTTTCAGCATGATCGAGATTTGTATACTTGATGGTCAGTGATGTAGCAGCTGACATCGATGATTCTCGGGTGTGTGTGAGATGTCTCAGTCCTCATGAGGGGGTGGCCCTACAGGTATCCACCCACACAATCGGATGACATCTTCATTACAACCTTCGATGCAGCTCCATACATTTGATGATGTCGGTCTCAGCCGCTTGCAACGCCGTTTTGTTTGCATGTATCAGTTAGATTTTCAGAGCCATTTCCTATGTTCAGGGGCATCTGGGTTGCATTCATATCTCATGTGCTCAGATTTTATCGTACAAGTCCTGGCTGTTATCCCAGGCACAATATGTATGTGGGATTCATTATCATGTTATTCATCTGGCTCATGTTTATGCCAGCATATGCTTTATCATTGCGTTCCGTGGTTTTCCGGGTGCCTTATTGTTTGTACTATTGCCTCGGTAGGCATAGGTATGCCTCCCCCGCCGCCTATAGTAGGTACTTACTCATTAAAAAGACTTGTCGCACTTGAAAGTTGCCTCCTCAAGGTCTAGGTCTTTCAACACTTTGGTTTACCTTATACTTCTCTCTCTTTGACTTCCCTTTCGATGTCTAGTGATTGTTAGGTCCCTATATTACTAGTATAGTCCCTTATTGTTGTTAGTGTAACCCCCTTATTATTATTATTGTACCCTTGTAACCCCCATATTGTTATTATTGTGCCCTTAAATTATTATTGTTAGGTCGACTAGGATTGCATTGTGGCCCTACTAGGATTACATTATGGCCCCATGGACTCCTATATATAGAAAGGAGGTTTTGTAATTTCAATCATCCAAGAATTGTTCATTCATGTAATGTATTGGAGGTTTCCACCTTGAATTGGCTTATTTCTAAGGCGTTGATATCTCTTTTATTCTCTTTTTGGAGCTGGTTTCACAACACTTGGTATCAGAGCTTTGAGATTCTAGGGTTTCGCTGCTCCAAACAGGTCAGCGTGGCATTTTCGCTATAAATTTTTTTCTACAAAGGTTTAGAATCTAAAATTTTTAGAGTGAGAAGCCAAAATCCTGAGGAACATCGTCAAAAGATTTTAGAGCTTGTTTCACAATATTTTCGGAGATATTATCTATGCAAGTTAGGTCATTTTGCAGGCTCCTGAATTTAACCTAAACAAGTCATCGTGGTATTTTCGTAATAAATTTTTTTCTACGAAGATTCAGAAGCTGAAATTTTTAGAGTGCGAAGCCACAATCCCGAGGAAACGTTTCAAAACATTTCAGATATTGGTTCACAATATTTTCGGAGATATGATCTGTGGAATTTAGGGCTTTTTCAGGCTTCTGAATTTCATCTCAAAGAGGTGATCGTGGGAAAATATTCATAGCTCTCTCTCTGAGCATCGGATTGGAATGCTATAAAAAGTGGCTGCAATTCCACATACTTTAGTTTTCTTTCTATAAATTTCAGAGCCAAAGGAGGAAACAACAACACGTGGCAGGTCGTACAAGTTCACTCTAATGAACTAGTGCAAAATTGGGTCTTCATGGGAGATTGGACATAACTTTGCCTTGAAGAATGCAAATCAAATCAGACTTGTGGAATTTGAAAGAAGATTTAGAGGGCTACTATAAGGCTGAATTTAAGATATTGAGGATCCGCAATTATAGAGATAATTCAATTTCAATATCGAGCTCCTCAAAAGCAAGTAAAAGGTGTGTAATAAATTTTTTTTTTTCCTCCGAATTGCATAAGTCCTGTTTGAAGAATCAAGTTGAATTGATTACAAGGGCATATTTTAGAATAGATATTAGTATTGGATTCTAAAATTCCCCTAAAAAGAATTCAACACCCATTAATCCTTTAGAAAGCTCTACTATGACTCATGACGACGAATAATGGCAACATGACATATCAAAATTACAAGAGCAAGTGCAACGAATTTTGCTCTTGCAAAGAGCAACAAAAAATGACATGGAAGTTTTGAAGAAAGGCGTGGAAACTAAGATGGATGGTTTGAAGAATGGCATGGAATCTAAGATAGATGGCATGGAACCTAATATAGATGGCGTGGAAGCTGGCATGGAATCTAAAATGGAAAACATGAAGAATGATCTAAAAGCAGACATGGAAGGTTTGACAAAGTTGATACAAGAAATGTTTCCTAATGGTGAAAAGATAATAGAGGAAACTCATGATGAGAAAAAAATAAATGTTAATCATGATTTCATAAAATCTAATGTTGGCAGGAAGAACCACCATATTCCAAAAATGGATATGAGGAAGTTTGATGGAAAGGATCCTGTAACATGGATACTACAGATGGAGCAATATTTTGATCTCCATAACGTGCAAAACACACAAAAGGTACGCATTACAACTTTACATTTAGAAAAAAATACATTTGTATGGTATCAATGGCTTTGCTCCCGTAAAAAAATTGTCACTTGGTCAATTTTTACGGAGGAAATGATAGCACATTATGAGGATACAAAGAGCAACACCTTCTTTACCCAATTGATAAATTTCAAACAAAAGGGTTTAGTGGGGCAGCACATTGAGGACTTCCAAAAATTGAATATAAGGGTAACTGATCTTACAGAGGAACACAGGATTGATCTCTTCCTAGGCACTTTAAAGGATAACATCCAAAATGAAGTTCGCGTTTTGGAACCTGATTCATTGGAGAAGGCATTCAGGTTGGCAAGAAAAGTTGAATGTAAAATTATGGCGACAAGGAAGCCTACCACTCAATTCTATAAAGAGGAAGTGTTGCTACGTCTAGATTTCCACAACCTACAAGGTTGACACCACAACAATTGGAAGAAAAAAGAGCAAAAGGGCTTTGCTACAGTTGTGATAGCAAATACACTAAAGGTCATAAGTGTGCTGAGAAGAAATTATTTTACATAGATTGTGAAGAGGAAGAAGAAAATGAACAAGAAGAGGATATAAACCAGGAACCAACCCAAGAAGAGGAAGAAATGAGTCCAACCATATCATGTAATGCATTGGCAGGAATTACCACTCTTCAAACTCTCAAGATAGAAGGACATATCAAGAAGAAAAAGGTAATAGTGTTGATTGATTCAAGTAGTACCCATAATTTTATTCATTGTAAGGTAGCCAAGGAATTTAATTGTTTCCTATACCCAGCACCAGAATGTCAAGTGATGGTTGCAAATGGAGGAACTATAAATTGCTCTAGAAAATGCCATAATATAAAGCTAACCATGGGGGAATATGTATTGAATAGTCCAATGCTTTACATTCCTATGGGAGGTGCTGATGTTGTAATAGCAGTATAATGGTTACAATCTTTGGGGACGATAGCTTTTAATTTTCAAGAACTTTTCTTGAATTTTTTTTTCAGAAGGAAAGGAAGTTGAATTACAGGGTATTGCAGGGAAGTTGGGAAAGATAATAAGCTCTAATGTCATGACAAAGCTTCTAAAGAAAGAACAACGAGGCATAATTGCACAATTATACTCACTAGAAGTTTCAACATCAAAATCATCTATTTCTGCAGATCTCCAAAAAGTCTTGGACAATCATTCCAAGGTTTTTGAAATTCAAAAAGGACTCACACCTATTCGTGATCATGATCATGCTATTCATTTGATTCCAGGAAGTGTTCCTCCAAACATCAGGCCTTATAGATATCCTTATGTCCAAAAGAGTGAAATTGAATGTATGATTGCATAAATGTTAGAGGCGAGTATAATTCAACCTAGTCAAAGTTCTTTCTCTACTCCTGTAGTATTGGTACACAAGAAGGATGGATCATGGCGCATGTGTTCGGATTATAGGGAGCTCAATAAGCTCACCATTAAAGATAAATTTCCCATTCCTGTGATTGATGAATTATTGAATGAATTACATGGAGCAATTTATTTTACTAATTTGGATCTTCGTTCAAGATATCATCAAATTAGAATGAAGACTTAAGATATTCCGAAAACAACATTTCGAACTCATGGGGGTCATTATGAATTTTTGGTCATGCCTTTTGGCCTTACCAATGCACCTTCTACATTTCAAGGGTTGATGAATTCCATTTCAAACCCTTCCTTAGAAAATTTGTGCTAGTATTTTTTGATGATATACTAATCTACAGCAGGTCTTGGAAGGATCATGTTCAACATGTTGACAGGGTGCTCAAACTATTGCAGGAGAAACAATTATATGCAAAAACATCCAAATGCTTCTTTGGAGTACAAGAGGTGGAATATCTGGGTCATATTGTATCTCACGAGAGTGTTAAGGTAGACCCTAACAAAATTAAAGCCATTAAGGAATGGAAAGTCCCCACAACCATAAAGCAGTTGCGAGGATTTTTCGGGTTAACAGGGTATTATTGAAAGTTTGTTAAGAATTATGGGAGAATAGCAGCACCTCTAACAACATTATTGAAGAAAGCTGCATTTTCATGGACTCCTAAAGAAAATAAGGCTTTTGAACATCTTAAAGACGCAATGTGCCTAGCACCAGTCTTAGTTATGCCAGACTTCACAAAAACCTTTATTGTGGAATGTGATGCCTCAGGAAATGGAATTGGTGTTGTTTTAATGCAATAAGGAAGACCCATTGCTTTTGAAAGTCGTCCAATCAAAGGAGAGTATTTACAAAAACCTATTTATGAGAAGGAAATGTTAGCAATACTGCATGCACTAAAGAAATGGAGAACTTACCTAATGGGAAGACACTTCAAGGTAAAAACTGATCATGATAGTCTTAAACACTTTTTGGAACAAGGACTATCTTCATAAGAGCAACAAAAATGGGTCAAAAAGATGTTGGGTTATGACTTCGAAATAATCTACAAAAAAGGAAAGCTTAATGTTGTTGCAGATGCACTCTCAAGAAAGAATGAAGAGGTGGAAGCATTGCTTTGTGCCATTTCTATTATCCAAACAGATTGGATAACCGAAGCAAGAGATGAATGGAAGAAGGACAAAGATGTATGGACACTCATTCAAAAGTTGCAGCAAGATCCTAGTACATCTGATACATTTAGTTGGAAAAATGATTCCTTATGGTACAAAGATCGCTTATATCTTTGTAAGAATTCCCAACTAAAACAAAAGATTCTTTTGGAATTGCACACTTATCCTTTGGAATTGGCACAAAATCGAATGAAACAACAGGTAGATCAACATCGTAGCAAGAGAAGTTTTGATGTAGGAGACTGGGTATTTTTACGGCTACAACCATACAAATAAATTTCCCTCAAGCAAACTAAGAAGGATAATAAATTATCACCAAAGTACTATGTTCCTTACAAGGTGTTGCAAAATATTGGTACTATGGCATAAAAATTGGAGCTTCCTGCTTCTTCACGAGTGCATCTAATTTTCCATGTTTCATGCTTAAAGAAGGTTATAGGTGAAAATATTCCAGTTCAAACAATATTTCCAGAACTTGATGAGGAAGGAAAAATCATATTGGAACCTGAAGCGGTCACGGAAACAAGAACTCGATAGCTATGGAATCGATCAATTTCAGAGTATCTCATCAAGTGGAAGAACTTACCCACTGAAGATTCTACATGGGAGGATGAGAATGTTATATAGAAGCACCCAGAGCTACTCAAGCATTGAGGACAACACTTTTTTGAAGGAGAGGGGCATGTTAGGTCCCTATATTACTAGTATAGTTCCTTATTGTTGTTAGTGTAACCCCCTGATTGTTATTATTGTACCCTTGTAACCCCCATATTGTTATTATTGTACCCTTAAATTATTATTGTTAGGTCGGCTAGGATTACATTGTGGCCCTACTAGGATTACATTATGGCCCCATGGAATCCTATATATAGAAATTAGGTTTTGTAATTTGAATCATCCAAGAATTGTTCATTCATGTAATGTATTGGAGGTTGCCCCTACGAATTGACTTATTTCTAAGGCGTTGATATCTCTTTTCTTCTCTTTTTGGAGCTGGTTTCACAATAGTGATTGAGTTCTTACAACATACTTCGGTCATACGATTAGCTCCTAACGCTCGCACACTGGGGGGAAATTTGTTACACCATTTTTTGGTCATCTAAACTATTATCATTAGATGGACCCAAGTACATCATGTAAGACCAATTTTACTCCAAGTAAAATTGCTTTCACTATGAAAATAACTTAGTAAATCACCTTTATTAAGTTTTTTATGGTCTAAAGAAGAAACCCCATAAGGAAATATTAAATAAATATACATTTGTTTTATTTTCCTCAAGAAATAATTAGTTAAACAGTAGTTTAATTAATATTTCTGGTTATATTTAACCCAAAACAAGGAAATTAATTAGATAAATCATTATTTATATTATTATTTTGTAAAGAATAATTGTTGAAATCTTATTTAAATAATATTCTTTGTTAAGTATGACTAATTCACCCTTAAATAATTAAATAAATCATTATTTATTTGATTATTACTCAATAATATCCTTAAAATGATAAATAAATCATTTATTTATTTATTATTACTTAATCACATCCTTAATATAATAAATAAATTTATTTATTATTTACAAATAAGGGGATTTGACTCAAGTCAAATACCTTTTCCCTCCAACAAATATAATAAAATATTCCATAAAAGTTGGATCTAGATTTGGTTAATAATATTTTAATTATGCACCAATCTCTAGACTAACTCAATATTTTGTTATAAATAAAAGGGTTTTCCCATTCATTTGTCACCTTTTGTTGCCTAAAGATCACTCTGGATCTCAACACTTGGTATGACTATTGATCCACAATCATAGGCATACTTTTCCATTTTTGTTTGGGTTTTTTACACCATCAAGAGAGAGAAGTTATAAATCTGAAGTGTTAAGGACTCACAAGAACCCATCCCATTGAGGAGAACAGGGAACACCCTCTTATGTTTTCCTGCCAAGTGCCATTAATAAAAATATTCATTGGATATATTCTTGTCTTGTCTATTTTTTTTCTGAATAGAGCTACTTCTATATTGATACAAAATATAATTACAGAGAGGCAGAGGCCTCAGTAGTTCCAACCCATTGCTGTGGCATTCTGACATTACAATTATGGTCATTGACAAACAAAACCTGCTGGAAGCTGACCAAGAGAGTTATAAAAACTGTGACCTTATCTATCTCAAAGAGATAATTGACTTCTATGACTAAATTGAGAGTGGACCTTGACAGAGTGACCTTTTTAGACTTAACCAGAGTGCCTGGATTCTTACAGTTCCGACCCATTACATAAACCAAAACTGACAGTTTGAAATTCTGAGGCCAGTGCCAAAAGATAAAATCATAAACCGGATTATGCCGCCCACGTAGGGGAAACCGACATTTTAACAAAAGAGTGAACATGAGAGCGGGAGAACAGTAAATTAGGAGCTTCAAACTGGAATTGAACACCTTCATGCCTACAGAGACCAAAACCCAGAAACACAAACCTGATTAGACTTCATGAGATGAGGGAGGCTCTTCCTCAACGATGAGGCAAGCAAATTTGTATGGATCATATTCTTCAGGAGGAGGGCAATCCTTGCTTGTGGAGCCGCCTTCATTTGGAGTGCTGGAACCTGCTTGCAGACCCACATCAACTTCAATACCAGGATTAACACTCTGCTGGTTGTCCTTCTGAGAAATGCAATGCTCGGCTTCCTCTTTAGGCTCCGGCGCTTCTTCAGGATTTGCCATGGCTTGACCCGAGGAGGTTCGACCCGAGGAAACTTCCTGGAGATTGATGGTGACAGTGGCTAAGAGGGAGATATTGCTGAGAGTGTAGGGGAATTGGAGACGCGCCTGGTGATAATGCATCCTGGAGGAAAGACGAAAATGCCTAGTAGGATTGGACTGATCTCGACCCCTGCCACGACCCCTTCTGGAAGCAGGAAAGCAAACAGGGCCAAATTCCGAAGAGAAGGACGAAGAATCTGAGATGGAGGGGGAGGACCTGTGGTTCACCTGCCCACGGGAGCTACCTCTCCTACATTGCATTCTCGGGCGCAGTCGAGGCATGGTGTTAAGAGCAGAGGGAGCAAAAAATACAGTAGAAGTATTGGAACAGGGGTGAGCCGAAAGGAAATTGGCCTGGGCCTGTGGAGGATAATTGGTTGGAGAGGAGGATGGACGAGAGTGAATGCAGGAAGAGCTATTGGTGAAATGGAAACCTGACAATAAGTTTACACAGCAGCTAAGAGCACATCTCATCCCTGTGCTGGTGCGTGTACAGTGCTCAACAGCAGCTAGGGAGCAGCAGGAGCGAAGGGGCGGAACACAAATGGGATCATTGTTGAGCGCCATGACAGAAGAAAGAGCGGGCTGACGATGGAGGATGGGCCTCATTAATGCAGCTTTAAAGACTTGGATGGAAATAATAAAGACCAGCAGCATGCGAGGATGGGTGGCGGTGGAAATAGGCCACGCGCCAACCCGCCATTTCACCTTCGTACCATGAACCTTGTCACCCACCCGCATCCGGGATATTCTTGTCTTGTCTATTGGATCTATGGAGTAAATATTATTTTTCTACTGTTTAATGTCTTCTAATGCATGGATCTAGATTTTTTCAACATTTTCCTTGATCATCTAATTTCAAATCTGAAGATATTAGTAGTCATTTTTGCTATTAGGGCTGTAAGTTATACGTAGCTAAAGTGGTATTTTTTCATACACTTCGAATCAAGATTCATACTAACACAAAGAATAAGAGTAAATATGGATTCATGCGAATTCTGACTGAATCCAAAGAAATGAAACAAATAGAGGAAAAATGGCCAATAAAATTCAAAGATGAACCCCGTAGTATTAGGTTTGGTCTTGCAATTGATGGAGTGCGTCCAATGTTACATGTCATTTTGTCACCATTAGGAAAATGACCATAAAATAAAATCTCTCACTATCCAATGAATAATTATCAGGAATCCCTTTTCAAAATTTGACATAATCTCAAATTGTAGCAAAGTAACCCTTCTTGCAAACTTCGACATAATACATACTATAGCGAATCAACTTCTTACGTCTAAGCTCTCTCTACAACGTAGTTTATAGTCCACTGACAACTTTCAACTGCATATGGCACTAATAATTTTATTATTCCTTCAGAGCGATGTTGTAAGGAAAGGGTTGTCCCTCTAAAAATTCATCCTGCTGTCATTTACTCTTCCTTGAACCCATTCTCCATTTAACTTTGCTAATTGAACTGCGCCTCCATCAGTAATATGCTTGATAATGTAGGGGCCCAACCAATGCATCTTGAATTTTTCTAGAAACTTTAAAAACTTACTGTCATAAAGGAGAACAAGGTATCCTACCTGGAACTTATTCTGCTTAATATTTCTATCATGCTAGGCCTTTTCTCATTCTTTCTGTACTTGTTGATGGAATCCTGCTATAAATATATCTTCCTCCAAAGAAATAATCTGCAAAATTCTTTCCTCCATTATATCAGGTTCTACAATATATGTGAAAGATTCAATAGACAAGATAGGCACAATGTACTCCATGTGAATCACAACTTCTTTCCTATAAAATAACCTGAAGGGTGTATGACCTGTCAACTTATTACATGTGGTCCTATAAGCCCATAATACTATTGGAATTTTAAGGTCCCAGTCATCTCTATTCACATTGCATACCTTAGTAAGTGTATTCTCCAAAATATTATTAAATTATTCTACTGTTCCATTGGCCTAAGGGTGATAAGGGGTAACATTCTGATGATAGACTTGGAACTCCTTAGTCAATGCTTCAATAGTATTATTTAGGAAGTGTGAACCTTGGTCACTCATCAAAATATTCAGACATCCAAATCTAGACAATATGTATTCAAAAATAAACTTTTCTACAATTTTTTCACTGCAGTCCCTTACTGGTTGTGCTTCAGCTCATCTTTTCAAGTAATCAGTCGTTGTAATTATGTACCTAGGACTAGTTCTCATTCCAGGTTGGTTGATGGTTCTAAAATAATAAAAATCCCACTTATCAAAGGCCTACAATGTGGCTTGTGGTACGAATGGAATCTCATCTCTCTTGGAAGGCTTCCTTTTTATTTGACACAGATTTCATGCTCAACTGTACTCCTTCACATCTTTATGTAGTGTATGCAACCAAAATCTTGTTCTCAAAATATTTGTGCAATATCTTTTCTTGCATAGTATCCACCAGAAATGCCCTCATGAGCCTATGCTAGAATAATTTGTCTTTCATGTTTAGGAACATATATGTGCAGTATCTCATCTGGTCCCATCTTATATAACTATCCTATTATTAATGAAAATTCAGTTGCCTTAACCACTAATTCTTTCTTTTTCTATGCAGTATACTCTAAAGGAGCCATTTCTGTGGTAAAAAATTGAATGATATCTTTGAAATGGTCATCTTCCGCTCTAATTGCAAACAAATGCACATCACAGAGATTATCCTCTATGGTGGTTGGTTCTTACCCTGTTTCTAGGCTTGACAGATGGTCAGAGCATGCATTCAATTTCCCTGGTTTAACAATGACTTCAAAGTCATATTCCTTGAATAACAGTAACCATCTACAAATTTTTCCTCCCAAGATAGGTTTATTAATCAAATAATTTAGTGCAGAATGATATGTAAACATTTTAAAGTGTGACCCCAACAAATAGTGTCTAAAATTCTGCAAATCATACACCATGGGCAGTCCTTCCCTTTCTATAGTGGTGTAATTCTTTTCTACTTTAGATAAATTTCTACTTGCAAAAGCTATAGGATGATCAATCTCTCCTACACCAGGTTGTGTCAGTACAACTACCAAAGCTATACAAGAGGCATCCACATGGACATGGAATTCCTTATTCCAATAATGAACACTATTATGGGTGCAACTACCATTTTTTCTTTCAATATTTCAAGTCCCTTCTGACATTCTTCATTCCATTGAAAATTTACATCCTTCTTCAACAATTTCTCCATAGGCGCAGTGATCTGAGCATACCCCTTGATCAACTTCCTATAATACCCAATATATCCTAATGTAGTGTGAATATATCTTACTGTATTAGGTGGAGGCAAGTTCACAATGATAGCAATCTTAGCAGGGTCGACCATTAGTCCTTGCTTACAGACAATATATCCCAACAATATGCTGAAGGGTACAAAAAATATGCACTTATTTAGGTTCAAAGAGATATGATATTTTGTACATGTGTCAAGCATAAGTCTTAAAATTCCAACATGTTTGCTCAACAAACCAAATATTTTCCAATCATCAAAGTATACCTCTAAAAAATTGTGGATGTATTCCTTAAAAGCCATGACCACCACCCTAGAAAATATAGTAGGGGATTTTTTTAATCCAAAAGGCATTACTGTGTATTGATATGAGTGCCATTTTGTAGAAAATGTGGTCTTATGCCGATCTTCAAGTGCAATCCTAATTTGATGATAACCTGAGAATCCATCTGTAAATGATTAAGCTTCATGACCTCCTACATTGTCTATCACTTCATCTATGAAAGGGGTAGGGAAGGGATCATATAAACATGCATCATTAAACTTTCTCAGATCAAAACAAATCCTAATCTCTACTTGAGTCTTCCTCTCTTAAACCACCATAGGACTCACCCATTTTGATTCTTATTTAGGTTCAATAATTCCTGCTACTATCATCTTATCAAGTTATACTTTCACTTTATTCTTATACTTCAGGTTCAGTCTATAAGGTATTTATTTAACTAGCTTCACATCAAGCTTAAGGGGAATATTCATGACTCCTAGATCTCCTATTATACCCTTCATTTCTGAAAACTTGGTGGGAAACAGTTCTTGGTATTCATGAAGTAACTCTGTAAATTTATTGACTGCCTCCTCATTCTAGTAGTCTCCTATTTCTGTAAACTTGGGTTCCTTTTCTGATCCTATGTTTACCTTCTTAGTCTTCATTGGCTTCATTATGTCTATTATCTCTGGCTCAGGTCTAGTTACTTCGTAGTGTTATTATGACTTTGTTATGTCAATGTTGCGAGAATATTCTTCTTCATCTATAGTAATGTTATAGAATTATAGTGCATTTTCTATCTGCACAACCCAATCAGGTTGTTTCCATGTCAGTGGGGTTTCATTCTCAAAGATCCTCTTATTGACTATCTGAAGGGAAAAATATATGTATGGGATATCGTCCTCAAAGCTGAATGTTAATATGAAGCCATCAACCATGTCTACCCAATTCTTGCTACCATGTAAAAGCTATGTTTCTAGGTACCGGTTCTTAGGGATTGTCTCTAATGTATGAATGAATCCATGTACTCATTCTTTTTGTGGAATTTCCTTCCATGCTTAAGTGCATAGATAGATATGATTCCTAGGATTAGTTTCACCAACATATTTTATCTCCATCCCTATTTCTATCTGTCCAAACCTTATCCACTTGAGTCTTCGAAATTCCTTCCAACTCCTATATTATTCTTGTGTGTATTCCACCATCTAGCAGGGGTAGTTTTTAGGGCTATATCCAAGGTTGAAAACCTTTGATTTTCTGGAACTTGTTCTTCATAATCATTAAGAAAATTATTTACATCACCTAAGCCATCATAAGAAGGCAGGTTACATACCTTAGATATCATACAATGAGCCGATTTGGTAATTCTTAAATAATGCCTTGTGGATACTTCATGAAACCTATTCTTCCAATTTTCCAACTCTTCTTTTGAGTCAGAGGTACAATAAATATCATGCTCCAACCTCAAATTGCATTCTGCAGTAGGGTTAACCCAATCTTGTTCCTTTGTTGTCTTTTGATAGATATTTTCTATGTCGGTTGTGTAATATTCTTCTTTGATTGGTTCTGTGTATCTTACTCGTTCTGATGGATACAAGGAACAATTACTCTCATATTTTTTCCTTCAAATATCATATATCTCTTCTTCAGATTAATTATGGCCATATTGTCAAATTCCTAGTCAATTCCAAGCAATGCAGGATAAGGGTTACTTTCATCGATGATATCTATTACTTCAAAATTAGCATTAGTGCGAACTCCTTCAATATCCATTGTGAAACCTGGTAGTATTTCCATAGGGAAGATATTTTGTTTATTTTCCATTCTTAACTGTATACGTGACCAATGTAGCTTCATCTTACCCATTAATTCCCGTGTCTGCTTCGTCAAGACATTAGCATAATATCCCAGATCCATAATAACGTGATCCATCTCATACTCTCCTATCTGTGCACTAAGCCTCATTTCTCTTCCAGTTCTCTTCTATTGATGCAAATTATTGATTTTGCGCATCTCGCTTCACGGTTTTTCTTGGGATGCACATGAATCTATCAAATTTTGAATCCCTTATACAACCTTTTGATCTGTTAAAAATTTAATACAATTCTAAAGAAAATAATTTAAAATACCTACTTGGTTTCTTGAATATTAGTCTTGCATCGGAGCTCAATCTTGTGTCAGAGTTGATAACACATCGCATTTACTTTTATGATCGGGCTTTGGTTGTGCACTAGAGGTCGAAAATCCAACATCCATAAAACTTCACTTTGCTTCCATAAATACTTATTTTTATTTCTAAATATAAAAAAATAAGAGCTTTCTCAACAGTATTTTTGACCCATGTACTTTTATATTCTTTCTTTTCATTCACTTTATCACTATTGGTCACAGCTCCACTTCTAGTGACAATACTAAATCGAGGTTCGCCAGTCCTTCTTCCAGCAGTCATCATTTGAATATTATGCATTGGCCATTGATTTATCTTTTCTTACATATTTTTCAAAAGTAAATGACTTTATTAATTACATTGTCAAAATATTTACAGTACTTACATGTCATTGTGGGGTTTTGGTAGTCTCTCACAAAATGACCTGGTTGGCCATAGTTATAGGAAATGATCTCTCTACATCCTAGACTAGCTCCACCACCTTGAACTCTTCCTTGGTAACCTCCTCTACCACCATTATGTCCATTTTACTCATGTATGTTCTATTTTTGCTGCATTCTATAAGCATCAACACTGCGCTCCATCATTAGGTCGTAAGCCTGACAATTATTCTCATCGTGTCCTACTGATTTACAAAACTTGCAATATAGGTTCCTCAGAGTCTGTACATATTTCTGTAATAAGTAATAGAATTTTGACAAATGTTGGCCTCTAGTATTACACATTTTGCACCACAGGCTGGAACCTACATTGAAGGGATTAGGTGCCCCACCAGCCATGGAATCCATGAAGATAGGGTACTTTTCTTTAGAATGGCCCTCCGATCTACATTTCGTACACCACACTTATTATCTAACCTCTTTTATTTTCTTGATGTATTGTATATGTAGGGTTAGGTTTGCTAGTTGATTCTAAATTTTTTGCATGCCTGCATTAGTATATCCTATAGGCGGAGCTTCCAATTTCATCACAATCTCTAGAGCTTCATCTTGAGTTCCTATATTTTGTTGCATTAACGGAAATCTAATATGTGGTAGCAATGCAACTATGAGCTATGTTGAAGCTTACCTGAACGGATAACAACTTAAATCTCTCATCAAAATCCCATACAGATTCAGTAGGTTTTTATTTGATCTCTTTCAACTCAGTGATGCACTGCGACTTAGAATTTAGCTTCTTAAACTCTCTTACCATTGCAGTTTTAATAACTGAAAACATTCTGTTCTGATTACTTGAATAACTCATATACCATGCAAATTATATATCTTGTAGTGTCATAACGAGCTGTGCTTTCTTTATATTCTCATCATTGATCTACTTCGTTTTCCATACAGCTTCACTTAGAAACCAAAATTGCTCAAGATCCTCTAATCCAGTTCTTTGAAAATAGGTAGCTTAATATCATCAGCCATATCTCTTCTTGGGGGGGTGGGGGAGGGGAGAGGGAGCGGATGAGGAGGGGGTTGAGGGTTAGGAGGGGTAGGGGGAGTAGGAAAACAAAAAACACCCTAGATATTAATGGATTATGGATTCTGTGAACTCTCAGGATGGGAGGGAGACTACTATGAAGTTAGTTGGGGGTTATTATGGTGGATTTCTTCTCTTTCAATTTCAGATCCACTCAAAATAGGACTATAATCAGTCTATAAAAGGTCTTTGGGTATTTTCCTCGAGATCTCTTTATGGTATCTACTTTATATCTCTTTCCACTTTGTGTTTCACCAATATCTTTCTCAGATTTACTTTCTCTTATTCCAAACATAAGTAAAATAGCAAACAAATTGCATCTATAAGGCTCATTTTTCACACATAATCATCTTAATCCAAAGTTTAAGATATTTTAAATACTTACCTCATAGTCCTTTTAAGAATCGTCTTTCCACTTTTCTGTAGGACACGATGAGTCTACTGCGAAATCAGTAATGAATCCTCCCAAGATGATATCAATATATAAATCGACAACCCTTGAAATCATGTTGTCAATGCTCTTGAGTCATTGCATCATTTTAGGAGTCCACACTGTAGGTTCTCCACCCTTAAAACAATTCTTCCTTTCGGTCAACCTCGATATCCACTCGTATAACTCAACAGGAAAAAAACCGAAGAAAATCTTGTATTGATATGTAAAATTATACTTCTGTAACCAAGCTTTAGATCTCAGATGAGGGTTTCTTTTTTCTTGATCTGAAAATTCTCACAATTTCAGGTCTATCCAGACTTGAATATCCTTCTTCGACAGGTACCACATCGACATATCTCTTAAACATACCTGTTCTTGAAAACATAATTTGGATTTTGGCTTAGGTTGGGTTGACCCATGTTCGATCTATAATTTGCACCAACAAAACCCCTGATCACTAGCACTTTCGGCAATGATTTGCAAGCATATTGCAGTCTCACCCAAAGTGTGTTGTGTAACCAGCTTCAAAAATAGAAGAAAAGAGATATCAACGCCTTAGAAATAAGCCACTTCGAGGGGGCAACCTCCAATACATTACATAAATGCACAATTCTTGGATGATACAATTTACAAAACCTCCTTTCTATATATAGGAGTCCATGGGGCCATAATGTAACCCTAGTGGGCCACAATGTAATCCTAGCCGACCTAACAATAATAATTTAAGGGCACAATAATAACAAAATGGGGGTTACAAGGGTACAATAATAACAATAAGGGGTTTACACTAACAATAATAAGGGGCTATACTAGTGATATAGGGACCTAACATGCCCCTCTCCTTCAAAAAGTGTTGTCCTCAACACTTGAGTAGCTCCGGGTGCTTCTGTATAAAATTCTCATCCTCCCATGTAGAATCTTCAGTGGGTAAGTTCTTCCACTTGATGAGATACTCTGAAATCGATCGATTCCGTAGTTGTCGAGTTCTTTTTTCCATGACTGCTTCAGGTTCCAATATGATTTTCCCTTCCCCATCAAGTTCTGGCAATACTGTTTGAACTGGAAGATTTTCACCTATAACCTTCTTTAAGCATGAAACATGGAAAATCGGATGTACTCGCGAAGAAGAAGGAAGCTCCAATTTGTATGCCATAGTACCAATCTTTTGCAACACCTTGTAAGGACCATAGTACTTTGGCGATAATTTATTATCCTTCTTTGCTTGCTTGAGGGACATTTGTTTGTATGGTTGTAGCCGTAAAATACCCAATCTCCTACATCAAAACTTCTCTCGCTACGATGTTGATCTGCCTGTTGTTTCATTCGATTTTGTGCCAAATTCAGGTTATCCTTTAAGAGTTGGAGAACTTCTTGCTGATGCTCGATGTGATCTTCCACTGCTTGAACCTTCGAATTTTCCCTTAAAGATGATGCGATCGATGGTGGATGATATCCATAAAGTGCCATAAATGGGGTCATTTTTGCTGCAGTATGGAAGGAAGTGTTATACCACCATTCAGCGAGAGGTAACCACTTGACCCATTTGTTTGTTTATCAGATACAAAACAACGAAGATATCCTTCCAAACATTTATTTACTATCTCAGTTTGACCATCAGATTGAGGATGATAAGATGAGCTATGAGCTAATTGAGTACCCAAACAAGAAAATAACTCCATCCAAAAAATTCCCGTAAAAATGGGATCTCTATCGCTCACAATAACCCTTGGGATTCCATGTAGCTTTTGAATTCTGTCCACAAATGTAGTAGAAACTGTACTTGCTTTAAATGGATGAGATAATGCACAAAAGTGTGCATACTTGGTAAGTCTATCAACTACCACCATGATGAAATTCTTTCCTTCAGACTTAGGTAAACCTGTGATAAAATCCATTGAAATCTCCTCCCAACGCTGACTTGGAATGGATAAAGGTTGTAGAAGTCCCGGGTCTTAATTGTCTCCACTTTATTCTGCTGGCAAACCAAACATTCCGCCACAAACTTTTGAATATCAGATTTAAGGCCATCCCAAAAAAATTCTTTCTTCACCCTGTGGTAAGTTTTTAAAAATCCTGAGTGTCCTCCTAAAGGAGAAGTGTGCAATTCCGGAAGAATCTTTTGTTTTAGTTGGGAATTCTTACAAAGATATAAGCGATCTTTGTACCATAAGGAATCATTTTTCCAACTAAATGTATCAGATGTACTAGGATCTTGCTGCAACTTTTGAATGAGTGTCCATACATCTTTGTCCTTCTTCCATTCATCTCTTGCTTCAGTTATCCAATCTGGCTGGATAATAGAAATGGCACAAAGCAATGCTTCCACCTCTTCATTCTTTCTTGAGAGTGCATCTGCAACAACATTAAGCTTTCCTTTTTTGTAGATTATTTCAAATTCATAACCCAACATCTTTGTGACCCATTTTTTCTTCTCTTCTGACGATAGTCTTTGTTCCAAAAAGTGTTTAAGATTATCATGATCATTTTTTACCTTGAAGTGTCTTCCCATTAGGTAAGTTCGCCATTTCTTTAGTGCATGCAGTATTGCTAACATTTCCTTCTCATAAATAGGTTTCTGTAAATACCTTCCTTTGATTGGACGACTTTCAAAAGAAATGGGTCTTCCTTCCTGCATTAAAACTGCACCAATTCCATTTCCTGAGGCATCACATTCCACAATAAAGGGTTTTGTGAAGTCTGGCGTAGCTAAGACCGGTGCTAGGCACATTACCTCTTTAAGATGTTCAAAGGCCTTAGTTGCTTCAGGAGTCCATGAAAATGCATCTTTCTTCAATAATGTTGTTAGAGGTGCCGCTATTCTCCCATAATTCTTAACAAACTTGCGATAATAGCTTGTTAACCCGAGAAATCCTCGCAACTGCTTTATTGTCTTGGGGACTTTCCATTCCTTAATGGCTTTAATTTTGTTAGGGTCTACTTTAACACCCTCGTGAGATATAATATGACCCATATATTCCACCTCTTGTACTCCAAAGAAACATTTGGATGCTTTTGCATATAATTGTTTCTCCTGCAATAGTTTGAGCACCTTGTCAACATATTCAACATGATCCTTCCAAGACCTGCTATAGATTAGTATATCATCAAAAAATACTAGCACAAATTTTCTAAGGAAGGGTTTGAAAATGGAATTCATCAACCCTTGAAATGTAGAAGGTGCATTGGTAAGGCCAAAAGGCATGACCAAAATTCATAATGACCCTCATGAGTTTGAAATGCTGTTTTTGGAATATCTTCAGTCTTCATTCTAATTTGATGATATCCTGAACGAAGATCCAACTTGGTAAAATAATTTGCTCCATGTAATTCATCCAATAATTCATCAATCACAGGAATGGGAAATTTGTCTTTAATGGTGAGCTTATTGAGCTCCCTATAATCCGGACACATTCGCCATGATCCATCCTTCTTGTGTACCAAAACTACAGGAGCAGAGAAAGAACTTTGACTAGGTTAAATTATACCCGCCTCTAACATTTCTGCAATCATACGTTCAATTTCGCTCTTTTGGAAGTAAGGATATCTATAAGGCCTGATGTTTGGAGGAACACTTCGTGGAATCAAATGAATAGCATGATCATGATCACGAATAGGTGGGAGTCCTTTGGGAGTTTCAAACACCTTGGAATGATTGTCCAAGGCTTGTTGGAGATCTGCAGAAATAGATGATTTTGATGTTGGAACTTCTAGTGAGCATAATTGTGCAATTACGCCTCGTTGTTCTTTCTTTAGAAGCTTTGTCATGCCATTAGAGCTTATTATCCTTCCTGGCTTCCCTTCAATACCGCGTAATTCGACTTCCTTTCCTTCTGAAAAGAATTTCAAGAAAAGTTCTTGAAAATTAAAAGCTACCGTCCCCAAAGATTGTAACCATTGTACTCCTAGTACAACATCAGCACCTCCCATAGGAATGGAAAGCATTGGACTAGTCAACAAATATTCCCCCATGGTTAGCTTGATGTTATGGCAGTTTCCAGAGCAATTTATAGTTCCTCCATTTGCAACCATCACTTGACATTCTGGTGCTGGGTATAGGAAACAATTTAATTCCTTGGCTACCTTACAATGAATAAAATTATGGGTGCTACCTAAATCAATCAACACTATTACCTTTTTCTTCTTGATATGTCCTTCTATCTTGAGAGTTTGAGGAGTGGTAATTCCTGCCAGTGCATTACATGATATGGTTGGATTCATTTCTTCCTCTTCTAGGGCTGGTTCCTGGTGTATATCCTCTTCTTGTTCATTTTCTTCTTCCTCTTCACAATCTATGTAAAATAATTTCTTCTCAGCACACTTATGACCTATAGTGTATTTGCTATCACAACTGTAGCAAAGCCCTTTTGCTCTTTTTTCTTCCAATTTTTGTGGTGTCAACCTTGTAGGTTGTGGAAATCTAGGCGTAGAAACACTTCCTTCTTTATAGAATTGAGTGGTAGGCTTCCTTGTCGCCATAATTTTACATTCAACTTTTCTTGCCAACCCGAATGCCTTCTCCAATGAATCAGGTTCCAAAACACGAACTTCATGTTGGATGTTATCCTTTACAGTACCTAAGAAGAGATCAATCTTGTGTTCCTCTGGAATATTAGTTACCCTTATATTCAATTTTTGGAAGTCCTCAATGTGCTGCCCCACTAAACCCTTTTGTTTGAGATTTATCAATTGGCTAAAGAAGGCGTTGCTCTTTGTATCCTCATAATGCGCTATCATTTCCTCCGTAAAAATTGACCAAGTGACAATTTTTTTATGGGAGCAAAGCCATCGATACCATACAAATGTATTTTGTTCTAAATGTAAAGTTGCAATGCGTACCTTTTGTGTGTTTTGCACATTATGGAGATCAAAATATTGCTCCATCCGTAGTATCCATGTTACAGGATCCTTTCCATCAAACTTCCTCATATCCATTTTTGGAATATGGTGGTTCTTCTCGCCAACATTAGAGTTTATGAAATCACGATTAACATTTATTTTGTTCTCATCATGAGGTTCTTCTACTACATTTCCGCCATTAGTAATCATTTCTGGTTTTAAGCTTGTCATCAAGCCTTCCATGTATGCTTTTAGATCATTCTTCATGTTTTCCATGTTGTCTTTCATGTCATCCATCTTAGCTTCGATGCCCACTTCCATGCCATCCATCTTAGCTTCCATACCATCCATCTTAGCTTCCACGCCTTTCTTCAAACCGTCCATATTCACTTCCACGCCTTTCTTCAAAACTTCCATTTCATTTTTTGTTGCTCTTTGCGAGAGTGAAATTTGTTGCACTTGCTCTTGTAATTTTGATAGATCATGTTGCAATTCTTCATCTTCATGAGTCATGGTAGAGCCTTCTGAAGGCTTAATGGTTGTTGAATTATTTTTAGGCACCATTTTAGAATCCAATATTGATACCTATTCTACAATAGGCCCTTGCAATCAATTCAACTTGATTCTTCAAACAAGACTTATGCAATTCGGAAAAAATACACACCTTTTACTTGCTTTGAGGAGCTCGATATTGAAATTGTATTATCTCTGTGATTGCAGATCTTCAATATCTGAAATTCAGCACTGAAGTAGCCCTCTGAATTCTCTTTTGAATGCCACAGGTCTGACCTGATTTGGATTCTCCAAGACAAAGTTGTGTCCAATCTCCCACAATGACCTAATTATGGACTGGTTTAGTAGAGCAAACTTGTACAACTTTCCACGTGTCACTATTTCGTCCTTTGTCTCTAAAATTGATAGCCAAGAAACTAAAGTCTGTGTACTTGCGACCGATTTTTACGGCACTCAAATCCGATGCCCAGAGAGAGAGTTATTGAACTTTTCCCACGATCACCTCTTTGAGATGCAATTCAGGAGCCTGAAAAAGCACTACCTTCCACAGATCATATCTCCAAAAATATTGCGAACCAAGCTCTGAAATGTTTTGAAGAATTTCCTCAGGATTTCAGCTTCGCACCATATGAATTTCAGACTCTGAACCTTAGTACAAAAAAATTTATAGCGCAAATGCCACGATGACCTGTTTATGAGCCTGAAAAAATACCTAACTTCCACAGATGATATCTCCTCAAATATTGCGAACCAAGATCTGAAATTTTTAGAAAACCTTCCTCAAGATTTCAGCTTCTCACCCTAGAAATTTCAGCTTCTGAAGCTTCGTAGAAAAAAAGTTATAGCGAAAATGCCACGATGACCTGTTTGGAGCAGCGAAACCCTAGAATCCCAAAGCTCTGATACCAAATGTTGTGTAACCAAATCAAAAAGAGAAGAAAAGAGATATAAACGCCTTAGAAATGAGCCACTTCGAGGGGGCAACCTCCAATACATTACATAAATGAACAATTCTTGGATGATACAATTAACAAAACCTCCTTTCTATATATAGGAGTCCATGGGGCCATAATGTAATCCTAGTGGGCCACAATGTAATCCTAGCCGACCTAACAATAATAATTTAAGGGCACAATAATAACAAAATGGGGGTTACAAGGGTACAATAATAACAATAAGGGGGTTACACTAATAAAAATAAGGGACTATACTAGTAATATAGGGACCTAACAAAGTGACTATGGGTGGAGTGGCATAAGTAGGTTTCTATAACCTTGAGGGACTGGGAGATGTAGCATTATTATATTATCTTACACTTAAAACTTATAAATCAGTTTGCCACATTAAATTAATCACTTAAACATGTCATATAAACCCATAAACCATTACCGCGCAGAAGTAAAATGCAACTGTAATAAGTGCTAATTTATAATAGATATTAAGAAAATATACACATCGATCGCACAAGAACATCAAAACACCATCAATTTTTTTTCTTTCTTAATATAATGAATCTTTCAATACAACCATTTCTCAACTTGCACACTAAGCTGCAGGTTGTCTACGCACTTAGCTACAAAATCTTCCATAGGCCTCTGCGCACTCAGGTGCAGAGCATTCCCTTCCCTAAAAATTACATATCACAACATTCTTATTTATCAAAAACTTCATTCTCTTCTTATTATTTTACCCTATATATACTATTACACTGTAGGATTACATCGTCAAAATACCATGGACTCCTTAAACAAGAAACTATGGTCCCAAAACCATTGATCCCATAAAAAATAGTGCACTTTTACCAAAAGGAGGGCCTTCGACCCACGTTGAAGCCTTTACAACATCGCGCGATATATTTACTTCATAAGAATATGCTCCACTGTGCGCTCCATTTCACACTCTGCTCCATAAAATGCAGAGTTTTTGCCAAAATCTAGGCAAGTTAGGCTATATAGGTCAATTTGGGCTGCACCGAACATCTATACCTACTCCTAACATATCTAGCTAGAAGGTCAGGGTCACATGTAATGGAATTTACAATGTAGCCACCGTAATTTTTCCCAACCTGCATACACAAATGTTTGAGCAATTAAAAAAAATACAAAATATTGTGTGACAGAAAAGATAAGAGGTTGAATAACTTGCACAACAAATAGAAGGTATTTCCTGTCAGCAAAAATATTGGACATGACCACTAATTTTAACTAGTTCATATTCTTACCTTTTTTATTACCATTATAAGCATAAAAACCATGAGATATTCTTGTGAACGTGCCTTTATTTGTGTCATCCTTCTTATCAAGCACAAGAAAATATAGAAACTTGCTATTAGCCAAAGGGCTTGCTAAGAAACATGCCTCTAAGAAATCAATCCTATTGAACATTCTGAAATCTATGAAAATATGAATTTTCAATTAAGAACATGATATTGAGATGATAATCTTGTGAGAGACAAATGATCTTATCATATTCAACCAAATTTTCAAGACAATGAAAACTCGACATGACCATCAACGAAGGTTGAAGTGCCTCAACCATTTACAAGTACTCAAAGGATGATATGTGAAACCATGAAGGTAAAAGGATTTAAAACAACTGTAATGGGATGTGATGATGATAACATGGAAAGTTGAATGAAAATAATTAAAAGATAGAATCATGATTAGATGGACTGATTAAAACATCAAATTCTCGATTTTTAGTTAACAAAGATAAATAAAAATGATTAACTTTTCCAATCCTCTGAATAATAGGATCAACTTCCTCGCATGTCGAATGTGATAAACCGTTTTCTTGTAATTGGTAAAAAAATTTACAAGCATTGCAATCATCGAAATAATTGAAAAAGAATGCTAGTATAAAAAACATGCAAAACCATTTAGGATGCAATGGAGGAAAAAGAGAAACCCGATTCAAAAAATATCTCAAGTGCTTTCCAGCACTCAAGAGAATTTCTGGTGCCGTGAAGACATTCACAAGGAAAAATAGGAGCTGCTTATTCTCCATAGCTCTCAATAGATATATAATTTTCAAACAAAGGTGATCTCAAAATTGATTAGCTTCATGATTCCACACATGTATGAAAGGTATACACACCAAGCTCGAATTTAATATAAGATATTTGCATGAGAATGAATTTAATACAATAGTATGTTCAAAAAATTGATCTCGAGGAATAGGAGAATTGTAACGAGTAATTCTAAAATCCATCAAGAACAAGTTTGGATTGAGTTAAACAATATGAATGAAATAATTATGCGAGAAAATCCATATCTGAAATGGTTCAAGAATTTTACCAGGATTGCGAGATCCTGACATAAACATCAATAAGAGTCGAAGTACCTCAACTTCCTCACAAGTTATGGAATTTTGGAAAGAAAAATAATAAAATTTTATAAATTGATTCAGATCGCAAAATTCATGTGGAAAACAACTATTGATTAAGTTAATAATATCACCATTATCTGGATCACAACTATCTACATCACTTGTTTGATTAGATTTTTCAAATTCAACAAACATATTACTCCAGTCATAATATTCTTCTGATCACAAATCTAAATATGTATGAATCAAAAAAGTCTCATGATCGCACTGATTCTAAGAGTTTCCCCCATACAAAAAAAAAATGATAAGGGATGGATAAAATGTTCTATAATTTCATTGCTTCCCCTTCATCATGTATTTTCTCACTATCCTGTGTCATTTCAAGATTCAACTCATGGGATAGAAAATTTGAAGAGAATTGAGAGTCTCCATCATGAGTTGAAGCATTATAAAGAGTAGAGCACAAAGGATAGGGAGGTGAAGAGGAAGAATTGTTCATAAGCGAATCTTCTTTGACACGAAATAGATTTAAGATCTAGATCTTCTGAAACAGAATCTTCTTGAGAAATTGAAAGATCAGTTGGTGCTGTTAGACTCCGTCTTCTCAAGTCCTCTGTCAGAGTCCAATTCAGATAGGTAGCTGTCAAAGTCTCAGTTCAATATACAGGCCAATGCCAAACAGCTTTCACCCACTGCTACTTAGATGTTTGCAAGATGTTTCAATAACACTTGTAGGCTAGGAGAAGGACCAGTAGCTGTTTATATCAGGAATGCCATCAATGAGAAATTGATTCTTCTTCAAAACAGGGTTTTGAAGAAGAAATTTTCAAATATGTTTTGGTAATAAATAGGTAAGTGGTCAAAATATTTCAAATTCTATAGTTCTTCAGTGGCACCAGCTCCAAACATCCCTGCAAGAAGACAGCAAAATCATTAGTATCGACCTCAAAAAAGCCAAAGGAAGTTTGTATTTGAAAAGCCAAAAGTGAAATTACAAAAACATTTGTAATATGGGTTTGCAATTAGATTTGAAACAAAATCTGATTGTGAAGATATTTGTAACATGTATAAAAGCCAAACAAGTTTCATTTGAACCAAACCACAGCGCCCAAATCGTGTTTTGCAAATTGGAGAGCCGATTTCAGAGTTTTAAGTTGCGTGGACAGTGTTGAGGGGCTCGCGCGACCCACCTGGGCCTCGAGCGACCCACCTGGGCAGAGCGACCCACGTAGACCATTTCAGTAGTGTGAAATTACAAGGGGCGCGACCCACCTGGGCCGAGCGACCCACGCAGGAGGTGAGCGACCCACGCAGAAATTGCAGCGTTTGCTTTGTTGCAGAGTGGATGTTCGTTTTAAATGGCAAAGTCACTGCAAGGAAACAGTTTCTATAATGGTGACAGATGAGTTTGTCTCTCCAATGTGGTTTGCACATATATATTCGGAAAAGATTGTTCATATGCCACATTGTTATTTTGTTAATGATTATAAGCAGAAAAATCGAGATGTCTGGGAACTTTTGAAAGGACTCACTCTCGCTGGAGTTGCGGCACTGGATCGTGTATGCACTAGAAATCTTGATTGGAGAGCGATCTTTCGGGGTCCATGTCGCCTTTTGCTCAGGGATGTTGGAAACTAAGAATGGTCTTTTGATATTGAAATGGCTCAATCGTATGAACATCCGAATTTTCTACTTCCTTGAAATTAATAAAAAGATCCAAATTTCTCCAATCCTGAACATCGATGGAGGATGTTGCAAAGGCTACTTGTGAAAGCAATTATTGGAAATATTTATCTCGGAGGAAAGATATTTTTACAGTCAGATGTAAAAGAGGTAGCATTGCGCATGAAGAATCAGTTCCTTCAATATGGCGAAAGGGAAAGTTATAATGAGCAACACCCACCAGATGACATCAATAGAATGACTTGCAGCTTCATCCTTATTCGAAGTCCCCTGTCAAATGTTACAGTGGAGGTCTCAGTATGGGTTTTGGAAGGGACCTGTCCATACCACAAAATCAACAAAAATATATCAGTGCCATCAAAAATAACACTTCCAGTTTTTGAAATGCAATATCAAAAATTACATAATGCAAAGCCGGTTTATTTTCTTCTCCTCATGCTTCTTGATACATTAGCAAAACCTTTATCGAGGAAACTTTTATTGGCTCAATTTGTCAAGTCATTCTCTCCCTAATGTTGAAGATCATGCCAACCAACATGAGCACATTAGCATTAAGAAATAATTGTGAATATGGAAGTATGAATGAAGAAGAACCTGCAACTGAGACAAATGTATGATTTCTTTCAAAAGGTCAAACCTTTTTTCGTGAAGAACAAAAACATTCCGTTTATCGGGGTCTTTGCCGTTTCTCATTCAACAACAGTCGCAAATGCCTGGACGCGTGGATTCATGTGTTATACCATGCCTGCCGTATATGCTACTCTAAATCGCGATAAGAAAGATTGTTTAGGGGTCGATTTCCATCCGATATATGCGGCGGATTTATTCCAGATTATCAAAATCTTCTCCTAATTTCGGTAAATGGCCAACGCATTTCCAGATTTGGGGCGCAGTTTACAAAGTGGCATTCATAGGTTCGTTTGCGTGTCAAAAAATTGAATTCGAATCAGGGTAACATGCTTATTCTCCATGTATGTGGCTCTATGTTATTTACGATCCCATGAATGTCGTTCTCAACGGTAGTGATCCCAACTACGTGGCTCTTATCATCGGGTTTTGCTATTTTGCCTGATGACACACAGTCGAGTTTGGGTAGCAATGTCATTAATGACAAAATCTCCAGTGGCTCGTTGTTGACTGTGGCTTTCCCAGATTTTAGTTGACTCTGTGCCAACAACAAAGCTATCTATAGGGTCGGTTGCAACTGTCAACAGCCTCCTATCCTGTACAGTGAAAACGCTTGATTGAACAAGGCGCGTCTTGGAGCAGATGGAGGATTCTATTCTATTTTTGTGGCTTTAGTTGAAACAGCGCCCTTGTTTTGGGGGACGATCTGTTGTTTTTTGTTTTAGTTGATTTAATGTATAAAAAATAATTTGTAAAGGAGAGAGTTCTGAGAGCTAGTGTAGGAAAATTAGAGTTTATTTGTACAGTCTTAGACAGAGATTTTAATGAAAATACCCAGCTCTGGCTTCTGAGATTCCTGTGGCTTGAAATTTAATATTTGTGTCCTCTTTTGTTTCATATGTAGCCTGTTATGTGTTCATGTCATTTCATGATCATTTCCAATTGAACAAATGAAGTGTTAAGGTAGAATTCATCTTTGGTATGCTCTGCCTTTAAATTTGTTCATATTTAATGTTTTCTTCTGTTCGACAAGGATTCATCCTCTATGCCCTTGTCGGCTCCTCAGCAGTCTTGCCATTCCATGTAATCTCAATTTGATGTTAAATTTTCCTGCCTACCTTGCCTCAGGAGATAATCTGTGTTTTTTATTACATTTCTCTGTTCAAGCTGTTCTTTGCCTCACACAGCCCAGAAACCCAACATTTATTAAAAACCTTATTCATATCACTTTACTAGCCTAAGATCAGTTTTCCTTATCGGTCATCTCAGCCCTTCCGAAAACCTTTTGCTGAGTTTGACCCGGAGAGAGCCCTCTCCTGTCCTCGTAGGGCTAGCTACGAGGCTGAGCTTGGTTTGATGTTGCCTCGAACCTCGCCTTCTTCAGCCTGAGGCAGATTCGAGCGCTAACATAGTGGCGACCATACTGGGAACGATCTTTCCCCGGTAAAGAATAAGAAATTTGCAGATCTGATGCTGATGGTGGACAGCAGTCAGACACATATGAAGGCTGAAACATTCACCCGGCGACTCCAGCTCGATCCAGAGATTCCAGTGCCCTCTGATCCACTCATGCAATGGTAGGGTATGTGGCAAACCCTGCACTTTCTGAAGCTGTAGAAGATGTGAGAAATTCGTTAGCGGATTTTGAAATTAATGAGCAATTTGTCCGTGTCTTGCTTCAATGTTTGAAATCTCCAAAGTTTCCTCTTGAAACTAAAACTAGGTTCTGTGAGTTAATTGTTGAAAAGTTTGAAAAGGAGATTCAATGTTTAGATGAGCAGATTCAGTCATATGATTTCCAAGACCCTAAAAAGTTCTTGGAAATCCTTCCTCATTCGAAACAAGATATCATAGAATGGCCTATAGTTGTTTACATTGACAGTGTGCAGCTGGAAGTATGCATCACAGAGTTGGGGCAGCCAACAGAGTCCAGCTTCCGTGATCCTATTGCGGCATACATGGACACATTTTTCAGTTTGATTGATAGATCAGGCTGTATTTTCCGTGACCAGGCTCAGTACGTGCATGAAGGGCTCCCAGCAATTGTATCTGTGACCTGGTGGAAGCATTCTCAAGCGGCATCATTCTCAGGTTTACTTGAATGGTTAATCTGGAATTTCAGTATTACCTGATCTATTGTTTTTACAACAGAGTAGGGTAGATTTTGTAAATAAATAAGCAGCCAAAAGGGCAGCATCTTGTTCCAGTTTATTGCAGTTCCAGTTGGAGGTTTGCCAAGTCAGTTTTTCAAAACATTTCAGTCAGTTTTCAGTTAATAAGTTGATCATGATTCCATAGCCCAATGGATGGAGGCACTGTCTGCTCTCCCAAAGCTCTGCGGTTCTTGGCACCTCCAAGAAGCGACAGCTGCCATCCCCATTGGAGCCAATGTTAGACTCCGTCTTCTCAAGTCCTCTGTCAGAGTCCAATTCAGATAGGTAGCTGTCAAAGTCTCAGTTCAATATACAGGCCAATGCCAAACAAATTTCACCCACTGCTACTTAGATGTTTGCAAAGCTTGTTTTCAAGATGTTTCAATAACACTTGCAGGCTAGGAGAAGGACCAGTAGCTGTTTATATCAGGAATGCCATCAATGAGAAATTGATTCTTCTTCAAAACAGGGTTTTGAAGAAGAAATTTTCAAATACGTTTTGGTAATAAATAGGTAAGTGGTCAAAATATTTCAAATTCTATAGTTCTTCAGTGGCACCAGCTCCAAAAATCCCTGCAAGAAGACAGCAAAATCATTAGTATCGACCTCAAAAAAGCCAAAGGAAGTTTGTATTTGAAAAGCCAAAAGTGAAATTACAAAAACATTTGTAATATGGGTTTGCAATTAGATTTGAAACAAAATCTGATTGTGAAGATATTTGTAACATGTATAAAAGCCAAACAAGTTTCATTTGAACCAAACCACAGCGCCCAAATCGTGTTTTTCAAATTGGAGGGCCGATTTCAGAGTTTTAAGTTGCGTGGACAGTGTTGAGGGGCTCGCGCGACCCACCTGGGCCTCGAGCGACCCACCTGGGCAGAGCAACCCACGCAGACCATTTCAGTAGTGTGAAATTACAAGGGGCGCGACCCACCTGGGCCGAGCGACCCACGCAGGAGGTGAGCGACCCACGCAGAAATTGCAGCGTTTGCTTTGTTGCAGAGTGGATGTTCGTTTTAAATGGCAAAGTCAGTGCAAGGAAACAGTTTCTATAATGGTGACAGATGAGTTTGTCTCTCCAATGCGGTTTGCACATATATATTCGGAAAAGATTGTTCATATGCCACATTGTTATTTTGTTAATGATTATAAGCAGAAAAATCGAGATGTCTGGGAACTTTTGAAAGGACGCACTCTCGCTGGAGTTGCGGCACTGGATCGTGTATGCACTAGAAATCTTGATTGGAGAGCGATCTTTCGGGGTCCATGTCAGCTTTTGTTTGTGGATGTTGGAAACGGTAATGGTCTTTTTATATTGAAATGGCTCAATCGTATGAACATCTGAATTTTCTCGGCCTTGAAATTAATAAAAAGATCCAAATTTCTCCAATCCTGAACATCGATGGAGGATGTTGCAAAGGCTACTTGTGAAAGCAATTATTGGAAATATTTATCTCGGAGGAAAGATATTTTTACAGTCAGATGTAAAAGAGGTAGCATTGTGCATGAAGAATCAGTTCCTTCAATATGGCGAAAGGGAAAGTTATAATGAGCAACACCCACCAGATGACATCAATGCAGCTCTAAAGAATGACTTGCAGCTTCATCCTTATTCGAAGTCCCCTGTCAAATGTTACAGTGGAGGTATCAGTATGGGATTTGGAAGGGACCTGTCCATACCACAAAATCAACAAAAATATATCAATGCCATCAAAAATAACACTTCCAGTTTTTGAAATGCAATATCAAAAATTACATAATGCAAAGCCGGTTTATTTTCTTCTCCTCATGCTTCTTGATACATCAGCAAAACCTTTATCGAGGAAACTTTTATTGGCTCAATTTGTCAAGTCATTCTCTCCCTAATGTTGAAGATCATGACAACCAACATGAGCACATTAGCATTAAGAAATAATTGTGAATATGGAAGTATGAATGTAGAAGAACCTGCAACTGAGACAACAGAAGGATTGCTTTCAGGGGTGTCAAACCTTTTTTCAGGAAGAACAAAAACATTCAAGTGACAGGGGTCTTTTCCGTTTCTCATTCAACAACAGCCGCAAATGCCTGGACGCGTGGATTCATGTGTTATACCATGCTCAACAGATATGCCCATTATTATCGGATAAGAAAGATTGTAGGGGGGTCGATTTCCATCCGATATATGCAGCGGATTTATTCCAGATTATCAAAATCTTCTCCTAATTTCGGTAAATGGCCAACGCATTTCCATATTTGGGGCGCAGTTTGCAAAGTGGCATTCATAGGTTCGTTTGCGTGTCAAAAACTTGAATTTGAATCAGGGTAACATGCTTATTCTCCATGTATGTGGCTCTATGTTATTTACGCTCCCATGAATGTCGTTCTCAACGGTAGTGATCCCAACTACGTGGCTCTTTTATCATCGGGTTTTGCTATTTTGCCTGATGACACACAGTAGAGTTTGGGTAGCAATGTCATTAATGACAAAATCTCCAGTGGCTCGTTGTTGACTGTGGCTTTCCCAGATTTTAGTCGACTCTGTGCCAACAGCAAAGCTATCTATAGGGTCGGTTGCAACTGTCAACAGCCTCCTATCCTGTACAGTGAAAACGCTTGATTGAACAAGGCGCCTCTTGGAGCAGATGGAGGATTCTATTCTATTTTTGTGGCTTTAGTTGAAACAGCGCCCCTATTTTGGGGGCCGATCTGTTGTTTTTTGTTTTAGTTGATTTAATGTATAAAAAATAATTTGTGGAGGAGAGAGTTTCTGAGAGCTAGTGTAGGAGAAAATTAGAGTTTATTTGTACAGTCTTAGACAAAGATTTTAATGAAAATACCCAGCGCTGGCTTCTGAGATTCTTGTGGTATGAGACTTAACATTTGTGTCCTCTTTTGTTTCATATGTAGCCTGTTATGTGTTCATGTCATTTCATGATCATTTCCAATTGAACAAATGAAGTGTTAAGGTAGAATTCATATTTGGTATGCTCTGCCTTTAAGTTTGTTCATATTTAATGTTTTCTTCTGTTCGACAAGGATTCATCCTCTATGCCCTTTTCGGCTCCTCAACAGTCTTGCCATTCCATTTAATCTCAATTTGATGTTAAATTTTCCTGCCTACCTTGCCTCAGGAGACAATCTGTGTTTTTGATTACATTTCTCTGTTCAAGCTGTTCTTTGCCTCACACAGCCCAGAAACCCAACATTTATCAAAAAACCCTTTTCTATCAGTTTACTAGCCTAAGATCAGTTTTTTCTTATCGGTCATCTCAGATCCCATTGGACACCTTTCACCGAGTTGGCCCGGAGAGAGCCCTCTCCTGTCCTCGTAGGGCTAGCTACGAGGCTAAGGTTGGTTTGATGTTGCCTCGAGTTTTGCCTCTTTCAGCCTGTGGTAGATTTGAGTGCTAACAGGTGCACTTGGGCGTTTGTGATCACATACATGAAAAAATTCATAATCATTGGAATTATTTTTACCCAAGGCTATGAATCGATCAAAAGAATTGGTTGCATTTAATTCACTACCGAGATTAGAAGATTGAAAATCATCTGAGAATGGAAGTGCATCATCTTGAAATGGGGTACTTTGAAAAAGGTTAGAGATATAAAAAGTGTCTTCACTTTCCTCCTCCTCTACTAGTGTAAGTTTTATTCCTTGTATCTTATCGCAATTTGATCCAGCAACTCGAAAATCAGAAGAGCGTGAAGGCATAGTTGGGGGAGCCGATTGATTGCGCAGATTATGATACACAAAGTCATGACATGAAGATAATAGAGGATGATATATGCCCCTTGAAGAAGTAAAAATTTCAATGGAACTAGATTTAATATTGATGTTAAGAGTGCCAATGTCATCTTGAGGAATGAAAGGATTAGCCTTCACCCTAGGCTCCATGAGCCACTCCGGGGTTTCTTTCGTTAGATATGAATCATGAGAAGTTGAAGGAGGATGAAGAGATGGATTTAGAATTTGATTTTTAGATTTCCCAAATTTATTATCACTGCAAGGAGGCACCCACATAAGAACTGGAAAATGAGGAGGACAAGGAACAAAAGGAGTAGTATATTCCTCCTCTGAAATTAGAGGTGCTTCACGATTTACAAAAGTTGGTGAAGTAGAAACATCAGGGGGTTCAGATTCACCAATAAAAGAGATGTGAACCAAATTCTTAAACTTTCATTTAAATAAATACCAATATAGGTCTTCTGCCATAAATTCATAACAAATTTGAAGCAATCGATTGAAAAAATCCTCAACTGATTCATTAGGCTTCATTCTTAATTTATTAATTATTTTAAGAAAATCATGGTAATCATACCTTTCAAATGCTTTATGGAGCTCCTTCGCAATTTTTCCGAATGAATGGATCAAAGAAGTGGGTAATGTATGACACCATCGATTAACATGACCTTCAAATATTAGGGTGAGTAATCTAGCCATGAAATCCTTGCAATGTATTCCGTTGGAAAGGAAAAAATGGACAAATTGAAATAAATGTTCATGGAGAGTTAATTCACCCTCACCATCAAACTTAAATTGGGATAGGTTATGAATAAATTCCACATGGATGGTAAGTTTAAGCTCTTTAGAAAAAAATCCTAGGATTATGTTTTGGGGAAGAGCCATTTTGAATAAGGTATTCAAAGCAGACTCAAGGGGAACAACTTGTTGTCTAACCCTCCATCTAGCACCATTTTGTTGACAGTGTTGGAAATCCATCAACCAAGGGGTTCTCCCTGTGAAGTCCCAATTAGACTTCAAACCATTTGGAATAGGAGCCCCATCCAAAGTATTGACCAGGTTGCCATATATTATTATAGATTTTCCTTCTCTTTAGTTGTCAGCAAGAGAGAGGATCACATACATGCCTTGGACAAGCAAGTGGGTGTGCCTGGTGAGTGTTTGGTTGTAGGTATGTCAAGGTTCTTCTACTATAGAGGGAAAAATAGGTGAGCCCATTAGAGCGAGGTAATATTACCATCCTAGTAGACAAAAAGGAAAATAAGAAAGATTCGTCTAGAATCCAGCAGAATAGTCTAGAAAGATATGACGGTCATTACAATACATCCTCAATATGATGAGTAATAAAATAACCTAAGTAGTTCAACTAATTTAGTATAGGTGAAAAACAAAGATGAATCATAAAAATTCACAGAGAAATCTTATAAAAATTCATAATTCATGCATGAAGAATGTGTTGGAAATCAAGTTTCATATATTAAGTAAAAGTTCCAAGACACACATATACGACAAACACCACTAGCTCCAATAGTGGAGTGTTGGACCCATGACTTGTTCCCAAAAAGTACTAACATTGTCTCTCTGATGCCTTATGGGAGAAGCCAAGGTGAAAATTCTTTTTCTCATACAATGAGGGTGTATATATAACTATTGGGGTGACGCTTCACCTCCCTGTGACTCTTTTAATACCCTCATGACTATTTGAATTCCTATGACTTTTCCACTCTACATGACTCTTCATATTCTGTATGTGTCCTTAGGACTTCCACTTTAAAATACATTTTTAATAGATAATTACATAATCCACAATAATGATGTGGCATATGATGGCTAATGACAAGACATGACATGACATTGCTAACATGGACTACATGATGACATGGAAATGCCAATCCATTCTTGCTTCTCCTTTCTATGTGCCTTCTTGAGTATTCTCTTCTATCCACCTCCATATGGATTAGAGGTGAGGAGTCTTTAATGATATCAAGTATTTAGTTGTGATCGAAAACTTGCGCCCCTTTTCTTTGTGTTGATTGGTCAATTTACATAACTAGCTAAAAATATGTATTTCAACATGTTTCCCTTCTCCATCTCCTTCTTTATTATCATGTCACATACTGATAGAGTACTTGCATATGAAATTCACTCATGACAAAGGGACATTAGTCTGGTAAACCCCTAGTCTATGATGATGCATGTTGATACATTGACTGTGTCAGAATATGGTTGCAGGATGAGGGAGAGGGTAAGTAACTGCACAATTGTGTAGCTCAGGAGGTCAGGGGTGAATCATGAGCCTTGAGACTGTACAATGTGTTAGCACTCCTTAATTTCCCAAGGTTGAGAAAGGAAACCAAAGAGGTAACCATAAACCAAATTTTAACTTGGTAGCTAGCCCTACCAAATCAGAGAGGGCTCTCTCAAAATTAACCTCACAACCAATGGAAATGTCTAAAGAGTATTAGGGTTTTAGGCTAGTTATCAGCTTAAGGGTTTTGATATTTAAGGTTTTGGATAAAGAAGAACTAGTTTATGAACTAGGCCAAATGTTCCAAAGGATCAATTGCAGTCATAAAATGAGGCAAGATAAATGTAACTAGTGACACAATTTGAATTTGTCATTGTAGTGTGGTGAGGAATAAATCATGTAGAAGGAGTAAAATTAACATAAATGTATGAATTCATTTACTTAGAAGATAAAAACACTTATATGAAAATCTCAGATAAAACATAGCATATGAGGCAATGTATCATGTTTAAAACTTATGAGATTAACACATGAAGAACATGAATGGCTGCTTGAAAAAATTAATAATCAGATGCATAAGGAAAAATTGAGAACAACAATGTCACTAACCACATCACAAGAATCCCAAAAAAATAGTTGCAACTGCCTGTATATTACTTTTCCAAAGAGTCAAGTACACCAGTTCCAAAAAGTGCGAACTTCAAATATCCAAACTTCTCTTTGACTTGTTTCTGCTTACATATAGAAAAAAAACAAGATTCCACCTCTAGGGGTTGAATCTTGATCTACAGAAGCTAATTAATGAACCTAATTACTCATTGCCTACTCCTAGGGAATTTAGAAACATCTTTCCCCTTTTTTAGCTAACTAATTGAGCTTATCTATCAAGGAATTAATCACAAGATTATTTACAATAATGATCATTAATAAGCCTACTAATCATCAAATAACTCATAATTTAGCTATTACATCAACCAAGTTTGACCTTTGAACTCCAGGTGTAGTAAAAAACCTTCAAACATAGAAACAAAACAAACATTTCCCAGAAACGCAACAATTTTTTTATCAGAAACACAACAACTTTGGCTTCATTTTTAGTTCACTTAAAAGAGGTCCCGAGTGATTTTGAAGGTTGGTGAAGAAATATTGTGATGTATACTATGTCTCGGGACCATTAAGTCATCCAAAATATTCATTTTATTCCCCTCAAAATTTATTTTAAGAGAAAGTGTCCAGAAACACAATAAATTTCGGAAAAGGTGGCAAAAAGGTGTAAAAAAGGAAATTTTTGATCATCTTCTTGAAAATCATGACTGTGCAAGCATCCAAAAGTTATTTTTTGATATCCTTGAGTAATTATCTATCCAACCATGCTTCAATTTTTGGATTTGGTTCCTTTGAGAAAAAGCACAGCGTTTTTGCGTTTCTGTAGGCTCAAATTTCTGCATTTTTTGTAAAACTAGAGGTAAAATATGAAGTGGTATCTCTTTAACCATAACACATTTTACGAAAATGGGAGAGGATTTTGTAGATAATTTTCTCTTGGAAAAAAACATCTCTCTAGTTTTAAAAATTCATCTTCATTTGGTCAGAAATCTCTTTTGAAAATGATGATAAAAACAGAGTAAAAAACACAGCGAATTTTCCAGAAGCACGACAAATTGAGGGAAGGGAATGGAGGGGATGGGGGGTAGGAGTACTTCTAAGAAAATTATGGGAGGTAGGTATAGGTGTTAGGGACAAAATTTAAATGTAAATGATCAAAGTGAGTGAGAAAAATATGGGCTAAAGGTAAAAACACGGACCTAGGGTAAAAGCGAAGAAGAAAACTAGGGTTTTTGGGAAAATGGTGAAATGAAAGGATTTTGATGAGCAGATTGATGGGAAATGATCAGTGAAGGATGATGAAGGGGGTATAATATTAAAACCAAGGCCTTTTACTCCTTAATGAATCTATGAACCATGGAAAAGGGAAAGCGCATCAAAAACCCTAGTAGCATAATTTTGACTTAATCTCTGAGGAAAGAAGGTGCAAGTATGATTGATAGGGTTGACTGACCATGATTAATAAAAAGACTCATTAAAGACCTACCATGATGAAATGATATTAATTTTTGGAGTGGGAGTAGCAATGAAACCTATACAGTGACTCATACTCTTTGCCTTATGACTTGGAAAATTTTGCTGGAATAGATCAAAACTTGACTTCTAACTCTGATTAACTTGGAAGACTGACAACTCTTGATTACTATGGAACATAAGACTCTAACACAATTCCTAGTCTAGGATAACTTGGGAAGACAAATTTGATAATTGTGGGACTCACTGAGCCAGGCTGAGGGCTTTTTCACTATTTCATACTATTACGCGGTTCTAGGAGGCAGAGAAGACCTAGTGAATGTGCAACTGCACAAATCAAGACATAAAGAGCTGGGCTTGAGGATGGAGGGATAAGTTGCATGATTCTATAGGTTAAGGTCAGGGATTTGGCATTGAAACTACATAGTGCATAGTCTTGGGAGGTAGGAACTGCACATTTCATAGTGTCAAGAGGCTAAGTTATAATGTGAGGGCTAGAACTGTGCAATGCGCAGTTCGGGAGGGCCAGATAAGGATAAGTTACAGGAATGTTTATGGAATTTGGCTAAGTTTGGGACCGATGACGTTACTGTGAACAATGATATGATTTGAATGTGATAACACACTTATAACACTTAATGAAACAACAACATAGATCATCCAAGACACATGAAAAATACATTTCCCTCAGTGCGAAAACTTTTGCGACGACTTACGACAAGTGTGACATTAAATATACACTTTGCGACGACTGTGACAACACTTGTGCGAAAATTATTACAACTTTGGGAATGAGTGCGACATATGTTTACATGGTAGGATCAAATCATTTACACAAAGTAAACCCCTCGAAATCACCGAAAGAAGATCATATGCATCGTGCAACACTTAACATGCGAAAAGATGAAATTTTTATTTACTTGCAAACGGGACCCAAACAGTTGGAAAAAACACATAAAATGGATTTAAATGTTTCTGACGACAATATGTAAGACCAAGGTAGGATCCAAAATTTGGTATAGGCCAAAATTTTGGAGGGTGTTGTAGCTTTAATAAGAGTATTCTAGCAATCGATTGTCATCCAATGCGGCCTCCATGCGATCCTTCCATGCAAGAAAATTAGAGGTGCCTTCCAAGGCATACTCTAGCCTGAGTCCATTGAAAGCCATCTTCTCAATACTGAAGAAATCCTACAACAATGATCACCAAATTTGAACCTCTGAGAACCAACCTCAAATTTATGCTCTACTGTAAACCCAACTCTAATACCATGTATAAACTATGTTGTATATTTGCAACTTCTCATGAAGTTTTGATCAAAATCACAATACACAAGCTTGCACTGCTACTCTATGGATATTATCTCACAAATTAAATTTTTTTTTTTAGACATGCAATAAGAAATCACACACATGCAACAATTAGTTTTATGTGGGGAAAAAAGTCTGCTAAAAACTCCAATGCCTCTTGCATCAATCATATGAAATAGAGAGGTATTACAATTGATTTTCTCAACTGAGCTCACCCTGCAAGTGCACAACCTATCTCTCTGCTCACTGAAGGCCTCTGACCCAGAATTAGTCAATTTTTGCCTTGCCTTGAGCTCCTATTTCCTTGCGCTATTACTTGAGGAATTAGATTGCTATTATTTAGGAAATCCCTCAAATTGATTGTGAAATTCCTTTAGGATGATCTTCTGATACCATGCAACACGTGTACACTCAGAACTAGTCTACAACTAATGTTTCAATGCCTAGGAATATCCATCTCAATCGGATAACTCGAATTATATGCATGCACTAGATATTTTGGTATAATTAATTAGTTAAATGGATGGTCACTGAGTTTCATTGAAGCCCCACTGCAAAACTTAACCCTCCATTAGTTCTTCCAAAAATTGGAACTAGTTTAAAAAAAAAAAAAACATTAGATAACTAGCCTTTATTTATAAAAATTAGAAATCACACATGCTTAACTAAACTATAAATCCTCCAACTCGAATTTACTGACTAAACTAGGTGCCACAAGCCATTTAAATCAAGTTAACATCATCCAAGTTGTCTGTTGATGTCTAAATTCAAATTTGCTCAAATTAATGAAGGAAAAATCAAATTGAGAATTTCTTTCTAATTTTTTCAACACTCCCTCTCAGCAAGAAAGGCATTATCAACCACCCCTATCCTGCATCTTGATAAGGCCCTTGTCAAAATAAAAACATATTGTTCCTCTGTCAGAATGTACTACGACAACATTATCTGTCTCTGCACATAGTCTCGTAAATGGTGGTATCAGATATCTATATGCTGCGGATCGATCGTGAAAATTAGGATTTTCATAGAGATTGATGCAACTCTTATTATCATAGCAGATAACGGTTGGATCCATCATCTGACCAAAAAATCCAACAAGTATCTTTATCATCCAAATAGCCTCACAAGATGCTTGAATGTCAACCATCTATTCTGCTTCTGCTGAGTTGAGTGCCACAAATATTTACTTCCTGCTATACCAAGAAACGTTCTGGACCCAAAATTGAAAATTCCACTTGATGTACTCTTTCGGTCTGATGGAATCCCCACCAAATACGCATTTTTTAAGCCATAAAACTTCACTCCCTATGTATATGTGTACCATAGTCCAAACTGGGTAGTGCCTCTGAGGTACCGTAGAACATGCTTATACGCCCTCCAAAATAATTTGGTTAGTCGAACAATAGCTTGGCTCAACTGGTTGATTGCAAAGCATATATCTGACCATGTGTTCACAAGATACATCAATAAACCAACCATCTGATGGTAAATAGTAGCATCCAATTTGTTATCACTGGAAAATCGTACAGGCAAAAGACATCAGGAAATGTCAAGTAGAAGGATTTACAGGGAAGAAAGACATTACAAAATCTGAAAAATTTAACTTTTCCTAAGGTCAAGCAAGAAAATTTATCAAATAGCACACATAAAACACTGACCCTAAGCGATCCACGTGGCCTTTTATTCGATAGTAGCGAAGATATTCATGGCTATTCCTCAAATAGCCTCGCAATCCTAGGTATGGTGGAAGGTCACCATCCAGGACCACTTGGTAGACTTAAGGAAGAAGATTCCCCACTCAAGGTAGCCAAGTAAAGTCGCCTTGGGGCCACCTTTAGGCCTCAAGTGTAGCACACAATGGAATCAACCCCCACTCTTGTGTCAACATCCATAATTGTACCAAGAGAGGGAGGGAAATTTGAATTTTTCCTATAAAAGACCAACATGGGAAGAATAATATAGAACACATTCTTATGCTGGCCAAATTGCTTGAGAGAAAACCAACATTACATTCTTCAAGCAATAAGGAGTGGAAGGATTCAGTTGTTGGCCATCCAACACCTCAATCCAAGAGAAGAAGTTCACCGAGTGTCCATTATTATACCATCTGTCGAGGAGAGAGAGAGGCTTGAAAGAAGCTTAAAGGGAAGAGCCCTCCTTGCCTTGAATATTAGAGCTCCATAGCTCTAAGGATTCATTGCAAGTGTTTTAGCGTCCTACCTCTTATACCATCAACAATTAATAAAAGGGAAAGAGTTATTCATTCGTATTATTAGTGTGTTTGACTCGATTGAGCTTGTATTGTATTTATATTTTTAATTTCTTGTTTCTCCTCTATTGTAGCATGCTATGTTTTGTACTTAGTTTACTACATGTTATGATGTTCCACTAACCATCTAACAAATCATTTGACTTACTACTTTCTTGTAGGAAAGCAACCTCCCCTACCAAGCATAGTTCTCTTTGTCCACCCATGTGCCATGTTATTGCCTAAATCTACCTCAGGCTGAAGGAAGGCAGAGTTCAGGGTAACATCATACCACGCTCAGTCTGGTAGCTAGCCCTACCAGAACAAGAGAGGGCTCTCTCCGGGTCAATATCAGCGAAAATTAATCAATAGGGCTTGAGATGACTGAAATGAAAGCTAATTTTAGGCTAGGTATATAAGTGAAGGAGTTTGATTGTGTTTTTGGGGGTTTTTTGTTGGATCAAGGGAAAGGCAGTTTTGGGTGCAGGGATTAGGCCTAGTTTTTGCAGAATTCTGATTGGGGCAAGGTAGGAAATAGTTTTGATGCTTTAGATTTAGTGGATGGATGGATCAGACCGGTGAGGAGCTGAAGAGGGAAAGAGGGTCTCAAGAGTCCTCCTCAAATAGATGAAAACATGAAAAACTAAACAAAAATGAAGGCAAAGAAAAGCATATCAATGAATTCTACCTTTATAACTTGTTTGTTCAGTTTAAGAAGAAAAGAGAATGGAAATGGTACACATAAACATCAATGAACTTATAGATACATAGAGGAAAACACCATCAAAACACAGAGCCACAAGGATCCCAAAAAGGGCTGCAAACCCTGGTCAATTCCTTTGCCAAAATTGCAGAATGAATGTACAATGAAGTGTTATGCAATCCCAAATGTCCAACCCTCAAAATGACTGAGAAAATACATCATATAGACAATGATAACCCATTCCCATGCCTCTAGGGTTCGAGCTCATCATTCTAGGAGCTGTTTCAACCATATCTAAACTAGGAACTAGAAAATAGGCCATGAAACAACTTGCCTCTATATGCTAGGAAACTGATCCATTCACTCACATTTCACCTTTTAGTGAATGAATCTTCTAGAACAAGTAAAAATGTGCCAAAATTACATCATAAACATGAAATTACATCAAGGTACATCAATATTTACAAGAAAAAGTGAAACCGGCCAAAACTAGGCGAAATTCTGAGCTGTGGAGTGAAAAATAGGCCAAAATCCTCTATGTGCCGTGCCCAAAATCTCTATGCGTAGCACAAATTTGGAGCTGATTTTGGGGCCCTTCCTGAACTCCAAATTGAGCTCATGATAGCTCGTTGGAAAGCCTTGTCTGTCTACTTTCCAACCCAAGTGTAATTTCTGGATTTGGTGCCCATTTTCCCCTCCAAAAGTTCAATCTCCCAACACTGCTTCCTGCGGGTGCAAAAGGTGGCAGAAAGGCCAATTTTAGGGTGTTTTTGACCCTTTAGGCAACCCAGAACTTGATGAAATTATTAGGCCATTCCTGAGCATGCATAAATTTTCATAAAAAATCCAGAAATACCAATTTTTCCTCCAGAGGATCTCCCAATCATAAGCGCGTGCCAAGTGGTGCTACGCGTCGGGCAGGAAAACCTGTTTTGTGACCAAAAAATTCAAAAAATGACAAAATTTTCTCCAAATTCCTTGAAATTTGGGTTGTAGGTCCCTGATAAAATGATATGCTCAGCCAAGGAAGCTTCGGCCAATATTTTGAGTTTGTCATGCCTTTTACGCCGCCTCAGTGCATGAAGATCTGTGGTAGAATCACTGTCTTGCTCATATGATGAATCTGTGTCCGTCATGGTGTTGCAATGTGTATGAAAAGTGTATGTTTGGTTTGTTTAAAATGAGAAATCAGGACTTGGTGTCTTTTTCTCCAAGTGCCAAATGTGTGCCAAGACTGTGTAACATATGGACAGTGGGAAAAAAGGGTTTCTGTCAAGTGAATTTAAAATGTACGACAATCACTTGACATGTTTGGGATATGGGATTTGGAGATTTTTTGTAAATGATAGGGAAAAGGATAAGAAAAGGGAGTGAAAGGATTTAGGGATAGGGGTAATGGAAATGAGTGATAAATGGGATTATAAGGGAATGGGAGAGGGATATTAATGATATTGTGACAATGAGGAGGAAAAAGGACCACAGATGGGGAATGAGTCTTGAACTAATTGGCACCAGAAATCAAACTTTAAAACTCAAATTTCAAACCCTATAAGAGCCATTTTTAACAAGAGAGTAGGGTTTATGTTTTTTACCTTTCAACTCTTATATTCTTCTCTTCAAATCACAACAAACACCGTTTAATAGCAATGGCAAAGGCTCACACACTTACTTGGAGCAAATGAAGTTAAGTTGTTTTGGTTTTCGATGAAGCAGTGATGAAAAATTGCTTGGAGGCTCAGTGCGCCGCGCGCACTACCCAGTGCGCCGCGCACTTTATATGCACCGCGCACATTGAAAAATGCACTGTGCAGAGGCGCCCAATGCGCTGCGACCCTCCAGTGTACCGCACTCAACACCCAATGCGCCGCGACACTGAATTTGACCCACAATTTGCCCTCCAACACTGTTTTTTGATCTTTCACAATTGAACTTGGCTTCTTTGAGGATTTGTTTGCACATGAATTGTTTAAACATGAAAATATTTCATATACATAAAGGATTTTGATTTTCATTTGGAAAATTCTCTTTCTACTTTTGTAGACTTTGGCACTTTCATATAAACTCTGTCTTTACTTGTTTCCTCTTGAATTTTTGAGCTGATGATGAATCTTGTCTATCTTTTGCAGGGATAGCTGACATGGAATTTTTCCAAGGCGACCAGGGCTGCGCCTACAGTATTTCACAACTAAAGAAACTTTGAAAAATTACCATACACTAATTACAAAGGATGAATTTGACAATTTTTCTTCAAAACAGAGTTTGAAGAAAAGTCACGATCAATCATTATAACGATGAAATTTCTTGAGATGAAAACTTATTCTGATCCTCCCTCTGTCCTGCTGGCATTATTAAACATTTTGAAGACTGAACCCTAGACCTAAGGACTAAAAAAACCTAAAAACTCTTTGCTGACCAAGAGATCAAACAGGACTGTAAATGACCTTAAAATTGATTTTGATGAACTTCGATAAACAAACCTAAGCCAGCAGGTATAAGGCACGAGGGGTATGAGTGACAAAACCCTTCCTTCAGAAGACCAATGCTCCTAATGGAATGCAAATGATCGAACTGAATGAGACACATAAAAATGAAATGCAACGAAAGAGAATTTTGATCTCTGACGGAGGGATGAACAGACCGACTCTAACATGCCAAATGCACTACAATAGGAATGACAACTCCACTTCTTTCTTCTTTCTAAGCTAGTGGTTGTTGTTTGCAGGACCTCTCTCCTGCCTAGACTTGCTCTAAGACCATTCCTTCTTTCCCTCGACGTTTCTCATTCACCCTCAGTGAAGAGATTCAGCTCAGAGAAGGCGAAATTTTCGGGCACTTCAAATCCGCACATGTTCAACCTAGACAAAAGCACAAATCCCGTGCCTGTGCAAAAATAAGAAGCCAGAAACCAATGAGCACTTTTTTCACTATTTTTCCTCATTTTGAGAAATTTTGAAGTGATTGACAACCCATAAAAAATTTTCCATCACTGTCTTATGGTGTTTCTTGACTAGTTAGGACATTTTTTGCTGAAGTTTAGCTTTGCAATTACATTGTTTTAATTTTAATTTATTATCATTGCAAATCTCACATAGTTTAAGTAGGGGCAAGTAAGTGGATTTTAATCGAAATGCTATCTGAATGAACTAGTTTCTTGTAATATTCCTACTTAGTCTAAGCTAAGAGGAATATACATTTTTGTTTCATTTTTTGTTGCTTGAATAAATGAATAAAGGAGGACATGTAAAACTCCTGAAAAAAATGAATAAATCAATGTCCATGTGAACAAGGATAAATCTGGGCCATGTAAACAAAACAATTGCAGGTGTGAATGGGTTTGAGCTATGAGACTAGGTCAACCTTGAACAAATCTACAACGCAGTCTAGATGCAATGTACCTCATGGATGGACATCGCAGTTTTAGATGGAGGCTCCACATGTGAAAGGAGCTAACTCATTGAAGTGGTTTAGGGTTTGACAAGGCTTTCATCTTATAAAGGAAGAGGAGAGAAACATGAGAGGGTTGTTGAAGATTATTATTTTTTGAATATATTGTCTGTTCAGACATATATCATTCTCTAGCTGTTTAGTTGAGAAGAATGTTGTTTAGCATTAGGTGTTCCTGAGTGGGAATCCCACTTCCTTCCTTGAGTAGCTCTTGGAGGAGCCTTGTTTTTCTTTTCCACTATCTGGCATTTGGCCAAGCTTCATCTTGCACCTACAACGCTGCTCCTGTTTATGATTGGGTTGTCCTTGTGAGCTGCAGCAAGTGGAGGATAGATCTTTCCAGATCTATGCATCTCTAGCACCCCTTTTCACTGGGAAAGTATTCTATCCCTTTGACAAGAGTGTTATAGACCCTTGGAGCTTTAGATCCATACCTTGGCATCAGGCCAAAGTCTTCTCAGATTATATAGTGTAATCCCTCTTCCAGTACTATGTTATTTGTAAGATTAGAGTTGCAGGGAGTTTTGGCATCTTCTTAGAGGAGAGATCTCCGGTGATTGGATTCTTCCTTTCACTGCGGTGATCCATGGATTGGCCATCCAATCCATGTTAGTTAAGATCTGATCTACTGTACATCACATGCTTCAGATTTTTTTTAATACTACTGCAGATCTGTAAATTAGATCTCAGATCTACTCACTGTTATTCATGTTTTGCTGAATCCCCAAGGGGAGTGTATAAAGGAGCCTTTCTTGTATACAGATCTGAAATAGATATATCATTTTATATAATGATCTACTCTAGATTTGAGTTGGAATCTACTACTACTTCAGCCAATGAAAATAACACTGTCAAGCTTATTCCTCTATTTCTTGTGGTTGTAGCACCTCATTTCTGAGGGATTCTTCTTGTATATTCTTTTCCTTTCTATTATACACTGTATAAGCTGCATTGTAAATCCATTTTTCTGATGTATAGCTGAAGAATGAACCTACATATTGGTATCTTTCTCTCAAGCAATTAAAGTGCATTATTTTTGAAGCAGTTTGTTGCATATAGCTGCAGCCCCTCTCTTTAGGTAGTTCCCAGCTATACTAGGTGGTGGGAGGTATGTTTACCTCACCTAGTTTGATTTTTTTTTGCTCTCCTTTTGGATCTAGACACTAGATCCACTGATCTAAGGGATCCAGGAGCTGTAAACTCATTTCAGTGCACATATTTCTAAGGAGTGTGTTATTTCAGCAGGCTTTGTTGTGCATTCCCATTTGGGGATATTACAGTGGTATAAGAGCATCTTTCTTGGCACAACCTGTACTTTTCTTGAAGAGCCAATATGTCTTCAGAAGAAGAATAAACTCTCACTGATAGAGAGAAGAGGTACCAAAGTAGAAGACAAAAGAAATATTACATAGAAGACAAAGAGAAGAAGGGTGAAACCCATTTTTTTCGAAGGATTAAAAGAGAAGAGTTCTCTAACACCCTTTCTCAAGCTATGCATGAGCTGAAGGAAGAAATTCAGGGAATGGGGAGGGAAATACATCCAGATACCTCAAGAATTTTTTCACATCAAGGAAGCCCCAGTACTTCTTATTATGTGTGTGAGCATTCAGCTACACAACCTGATCGACAACACTGTAACATGCCTACTTTCTTGTCAAGGGAAGAAGGAGAAGAAGGAACACCAAAGGAGGAAAATTTTGGTGAATATCTCCAAGAGCATGAATCGTAGTCAAAGAGATTCAAAGAGCATCTTAATTTCCCAAAGTTCTGTCAGCTTAAAAAATAAAGGAGATCCTATAGCTATAGTAGAAGAAGAGGGTGCATGCAACCCACTTTGGGTAGATTTTATCTACCTACTTTTGATGGATCACCTAAGAGCTCAGCCCAATCTTGGGTAGGGAAGCTTGACCCATATTTCCAGTTGTATCAAGTCTCATAACAAGAAGCCATGAAGGTAGCAACACTACATCTTCAAGGTAAGGCTTATTTTTAGTGGCTATTTGAGTCATTCTCCTTGAAAAATGTCAACATTTCTTCTTATGCAAGGTTTACTAGGAGGCTAGTGAAAATATTTGATGTACACTCTGAAACTTCTTTGAGGAAGAAAATCAAGCCAAAGAAGTTTGAATATTTGCATGAGTTGGAGAAATCCATAAATCCAACTCCGTTTCTGAATATTGTTGAAGGGGTTAAATATCTGCAATATGATTTGCCAAGGGAAAAAGCCTCACTTCAACTAGAACATTCTCCTCAAGAGGGAGACATGAGTAGTCATTTTTCAAGAAGGGATCAAGAGAAAGGATCACCCATTAATGGGGCATGCTCCATTGATGAGAATGAGGAAGGAGATGAAGCAATGGCTTCCATTAGAGGGGCTCTTGCATCTTTTCAAGGAGTCCCAAAGGATCTTACATATGGAGGACATGAGCAGCAGGTCTCTATGCTAGTAGACAACAAGACATAACAAAGGAGGGGTCAAAATGCTGTTATAGCAAGAGATGATCCACTAGTGCATGCAGAAGAGAAAGGAGCAAATTTTCCAATCCAAAGCACTCTTGCATCCTTAGGAGTGATACCACATGGGACTTCCACACAAAAATAAGAGGTGAAATTGCGTTGTGGAAGCAAGGGGATGTTGATCCCATCTGATAAGCATGGGAGAATGAACCATGAGGCATCATTGTCTTGTGGAAAACCACTTGGGAGATCACCTTATTCAGATTTGGTGAAAGGTGTCCCACATATTGATGCTCCACTCATGAGTCCAAGAAGGATTTGAGCATTAGAAGACAAGGCTACAATGCTGGGAGGATTAGGTAAGCTCAAGGAGAAGGGAGATATTGTTCCCTTATCATCACCACCCACTCTCATATCTGGATCTGTGCTATGGGAGGAGAAGGATGGAAGGATCAACCTTCCAACACACACCTTTGGCATGGGGGATTCCAAGGAGAAGATCAACAATATGACAGACATTCCTATGGATGTATCATCAGCACTGTCATTTTTGATCAGTGTAGATCTGTATTGGAAATCTCAACTTCTTGTAGAGTATTCCAAAGATCTTCACACATGTATGGTACTTGATGATATGCTGCGAGAAGCCTGGCTACTTAGTCCGAGGAGGGGTCATCTATCATCATGGTAGAGTCTTATTTTCTAGAGCTTCCAAGCTCAAGCAAAAGATACTACAAAGAGCACACAAAGAGTTCTTTTTCATCCATATGCAGTCAATGAAGATCTACACCCTAATCATGAGGAGATTTGATTGGGAAGGCTTGAAAGAGGAACTACATCAAAAATTTCAAGAGTGCATGAGCTATGTGGAGTTGGGGCAGCCAAGGGACTCTATGCAAGAGTCATTTCAGCCATATCTCCCTTCTTTTGAAAGAGGAGAAATGTCCATGCACAACTCCATGTGTATGAGTAACTTTGATGGTAAGGAATCTGATCATGTAAAGCAAGTTTCATTTTATGATTTATCACATTATTTTACCATGTTTATGTAGGTCATGACTCCTAAATGGAGTGATATATCATGTAGATCTCATGGAATTTTTTGGGCCACTAAAATTTCTGAACTTGGCCACTCTCTTGCTGTGCAAAGGGAGATTATTTTTCATGATGGGTACTTCCCAAAGGCACCAAATATATCTCACATTTTCAGCCATAGTGAGATGACATGTGCAGCAAGTAAGTGGTGGAAAAACAACTTACCAAGCCTTGATCAGATGCAGGCAGGAGGTGCACTGCGCTAGTACCATATGTGGGATTATGACCCACCTCCTCAGGCTCAAATTTCTGTTTGTTTATTTGTAATTTGTTTCCATACATAGATGACATACTTGTATTATTCATGGGAATGTATGGAGGAAGGATGGGGAGAATATATGTACCTCATGGGATGGAAACTCTCTATGTACCTCATGCTACATGTTTTAGAGGGAGTATTGGTTCAACCATGTTTGTTTCATGTGATTTATTGACTCCTTGTGGGATGGATTATGCACATCTCATATTGAATATGAAGGAAAAAATCATGGAGGGTTGGATTGGTGAGCACCTAGCTTATGAGGAAATCTTGATCCTTGATGGTGTCACCAATGAAGGAGGAGAAGTGTTGCAGCACTCACTCTATCAGTTGCTTGAGGACAAGCAACATTTTGGAGGGGAGGACTATAATATTCCTACTTAGCCCAAGCTAAGAGGAATATACATTTTTGTTTCATTTTTTTTTGCATGAATAAATGAATAAAGGAGGACATGTAAAACTTCTGAAAAAATGAATAAATCAATGCCCATGTGAACAAGGATAAATCTGGGCCATGTAAACAAAACACTTGCAGGTGTGAATGGGTTTGAGCTATGAGACTGGGTCAACTTTGACCAAATATACATCACAGTCTAGATGCAATGTACCTCATGGATGGATAACACAGTTTTAGATGGAGGCTTCACATGTGAAAGGAGCTAGCTCATTGAAGTGGTTTAGGGTTTGACAAGGCTTTCATCTTATAAAAGGAAGAGGGGAGAAACATGAGAGGGTTGTTGAAGATTATTATTTTCTGAATATATTGTCTGTTCAGAAATATATCATTCTCTAGCTATTTAGCTGAGAATCATGCTGTTTAGCATTGGGTGTTCCTGAGCGGGAATCCCACCTCCTTCCTTGAGCAGCTCTTGGAGGAGCCTTGTTTGTCTTGTCCACTATTTGGAATTTGGCCAAGCTTCATCTTGCACCTACAACGCTGATCCTGTTTAGGATTGGGTTGTCCTTGTGAGCTGCAGCAAGTGGAGGATAGATCTTTCCAGATATATGCATCTCTAGCACCCATTTTCACTGGGAAAGTATTCTATCCCTTTCAAAAGAGTGTTCTAGACACTTGGAGCTTGAGATCCATACCTTGGCATCAGGCCAAAGTATTTTCAGAGTCTACAATGCAGTCCCTCTTCCAATACTACGTTATTTGTAAGAGTAGAGATTCAGGGAGTTTTGGAATCATCTTAGAGGAGAGATCTCTGGGGATTGGATTCTTCCTTTCACTGTGGTGATCCATGGATTGGCCATCCAATCCATGTTAGTTCAGGTCTGATCTACTGTACATCACATGCTTCAAATTTTTTTGAATACTACTGTAGATCTGTAACTTAGATCTCAGATCTACTCACTGTTATTCATGTTTTGCTGAAATCCCCAAGGGGAGTGTATAAAGGAGCCTTTCTTGTATACAGATCTGAAATAGATCTATCATTTTGTATACAAATCTGGTCTAGATCTGAGTTTCAATCTACTATTCCTTCAGCCAATGAAAATAACGTTGTCAAGCTTATTCCTCTATTTCTTGTGGTTGTAGCACCTCATTTTGAGGGATTCTTCTTGTATATTATTTTCCTTTTTGTTATACACTGTATACGATACATTGTAAATCCATTTTGCTGATGTATAGCTGAAGAATGAACCTAAATATTGGTTTCTTGCTCTCAAACAGTTAAAGTGCATTATTTCTGAAGCAGTTTGTTGCATATATCTGCAACCCCTCTGTTTGGGTGTTTCCTAGCTATACTAGGTGGTGGGAGGTCTGTTTACCTCACCTAGTTTTATTTGTTTTTTCTCTCCTTTTGGATCTAGACACTAGATTCACTGATCTAAGGGATCCAGGAGCTGCAAAATCATTTCAGTGCACATATTTCTAAGGAGTGCGTTATTTCAACAGGATTTTTTGTGCATTCCCATTTGGGGATATTACATTGCTGATAATAAACACCAAACACATAGGATTAATTAGCGGAAAGTAAGTGGCCCATAAATCCACACATATTTAGCTAGTTTTTGTTTTTTTTTCAATTTTTTTTCATTAGTTTAGTTAAAAAATTTTCATTAGGATTCAGGACAAGGACCATAGTATCGAAAAAAGGCAAGTAATATCTTCCACCCTTGCACCTCTCGGTGAGCTTGAGTATTCTTAAGATAGTTTTCCATCTCCCTATAGTGCAAAAACTTAGTCTAACTAGGAAAAAGTGTAAGCGACCCATTATCTGCACATTGTTTATTTTCTGAAAGGAACAATCAGACATAATGTAATTAGAGAAGGAGTGGAAAGGATTGCTGCATATCCATATCTTATAATATTGTGATTGTACACTTCAAAGCACACGTGAAGCTTCAGTAAATTAGGACCTTGGTCATATTCTTATGGCCACTTCAACATGACACACCCTAAGAAAATTAAGGCTCTCTAAAACTAACCACTAATTCAACTCACTAAATTTTCCCATAGGGGCCACAAAAGAAATTATAGTTCAGGTTAGGACCATTGGGGGTAGGCATCCAAAAATCCACCATGGTCATTATACATTTTGAAGCATAGATGTTGATTGTTTAGGGGGCTTAAAATCCATCTATCTGCCCACGGAATAGAATTACCGAGCGCTCCAGAGACCCGATTCAGAGGGGTTTAAGCTTAGGCCTAGTGTATGCGGTACTATTTGGGGCTACTTGAACCATCTAGTGCTTTGTACTGGTATCTGAATAATAAGAAGTTGAAGAATCGAATGCTCACGTGGGACGACGATACTATAATGGCCAAATCTAGGGAATCCTTCCCTATCGGTGATGGTGCATGCAGCACTAGATCCTCATACCTTTACCTTGGTTGATTCTTAAGCTTTTGGAATGCGTCGCCAGTTTTTTGAGACGTTAGCCCCAGTACCCATCAGAATATATCTTCGCAAGGCCTAGTTACATTTGAGAGTTTGAGGAAGATTAGGTCTTTCTAGGCCTTTTGAGTATAATACGCGAAACAACCAAAACCTTATTTTTTTCTTGCCTGATCACATAGCATTAATCTAAAGGAGAAGATTACCTTTTATTTTTCACTTTGTTTTATGTATGTGATCACATTTACTTTGATAATAATCTCTCTCCCCTTAGAAAACTAAAAATATTTCCAAAATTAAACTGAGTCGACACCATTATGGACCTAATGAGACCTCATCGATCTAGATGTTTTTTGGAACTTCCCCCATTAGAGGGAGGAGTTCTAGGTCTTTCGCCATTTAGATGTAAAAGATAACTCACAAAAACCCTTATTGGTTCATCCTTTATCGAGGCATCTTTAGTTGGAAACCCCCAAGGGTCACCCAACTCCACACTTATGGAAACCCCCACAGGGTCACCACACACAACTCCTCCCACAACCCCCAGAGGGAAGAGGAGTGCTACCCCTCCAGGGAGTCAGCTGAACACCCAATAGGGTGTGTCACATGGTAATATCCCATAGGCATCCGCGATACACAACCACTCCCAGATTCCTGTGTTTCCACAGTTAACAATGACACTTAATACTCAGTTACCTTTTCTAGCATCGTTAAACCTCCCAGGTCTATCAAAGCCAACTAATCATCCCATTGCTCAAAACCCCAATTTTCCCCCATGCCCACGAAGCTCCCTTCGAACATTCCAAAATTCGAAGGGAAGCAATCGGAAAACCCTGGAAATCATGTAATGAATTTCCACCTATGGAGTTCGTCCAATAATATTATTGATGATACTATTCGACTAAGACTATTTCAATGCACCTTAACCAGACCTGCCACGAAATGGTATGTGGAGCAACCTTCTACATCACATGGAACCTTTAACGCCCTCACTACTATGTTACTCACATATTTTTAGTTACCCATCCACCATGATTCAGGAATGGAGTTACTAACTCATTTTAGGCAAACACCAGCTGTCCATATCTCGGACCATCTCCATGAATGGCGATGATGTCGAAGTTTGTGCAAAGCCAAACTGGATGATAGAGTTTTACTAGACCCTTTTTTGAAGACTCCCACAATAGATATTTCAAAATATGTGGTAACCCAAGGACCTACCTCCGAGGAGGACACCATTAGTAAATCCCAACAACTCGAACTTATATACTCCTAGTCAAGATACATTTACAATGTGCTATCTAACTTATAAATAATTTCTAGGCACATCGAATACTGCATACAGATTGATCGGGTCATTGACCTAAGGTCACCTAGGAAACAATATCCAGTACCCAGATTACTCATATGATTCTAACCAGAACATCACACAACCTGGATATCACCATAGTCACTCTACACCTCTGTAGAATATGACCAATAGGGTGTCGTCATACCACCATCAGCAGGGAGGATCGTACCCTCCCTCGCAGGGGACCCATTACACAGCTAAGAATGTTGACGAAAGAGCTCCCCCCCAGCAACCATATACCAACTAGGGAGAGGGACCCCAATATTCCCCTTCCCCAGCACAAAACCCACCACCGCAAAACAATGCGCCGATGACATGCAACCTTCTCAGGCTCAGCCACGCTAGTCTTACGACCAGGAGAACCATAGTAATCCTCCTAACGTTGTAAGGAAAAAGCCTAAAAATAAACAAAAGGGATATTATGGATAGGGGGGCAGTAACCAACAACTCCCTCTGCGACCTCAGGCTGGGGGAAACCCCAACTGAAATCAAAACCAAGAGCCAAACAACTCCCAAGGGCAGGACAAGAGGGCCAGTCTATGGAAAAACCATTCTTGTGCTATTTGTGGCGAGTATGGTCATTACACTCATCACTGTCCCGAACTCCCTGAGCTAAAGAAAATTTAGGGTAACTGTGGACAAGGGCGACCAACACAGAAAACTGTAGTAATGCAGGAGCCCTTCCCCCACCAAGGAGTGGTTAATACCCAACAACAACAACCACCCCCAAATGATTCTGGGAAAAAGAACCATGAAATCTATATGACTGGCGATGTAATGTTATTTTAGACAAGGAACCGAAACTATGATGCCCACCCCAGAAACCAACTCGTCAGGGGCCAACACGAGTGCACCTACCGCACCGTTTACTATATCCAAAATTCCTATTGAACCCCTGCCAAATATGGCTAAGGGTCCAACAAGGCGAGTGGGACACCACTCAAAATTGGCCCATAACTACAACAATGTGGAAGATTTAGCACAATCTTCAGCTGCCATGTCCACTTTATAGGTCATGTAATCATGCCAAAAGCAAAGGAAAGCCTTACTTTCTGCATTAGTTTCCATCGACTGGGCCGATTCATGCCTAATTGCTTTTGACTTAGACAAAGCCACCCCAGTCTTCCTTCATTGGTCACCTTTTAGATACCAGTGTCAGTCCAAAACATCACTATGCATCGATGTATCATCGACGAGGGTGCATCTACATGCATCATGTCCAAAACCGTTTGAAAGAAGTTGGGATCTCCCGAACTGAAGCCATCCAACATCATTCTCAAAGCATACAACAAGCACCCTTTTGCTCCAGTCAATCTCTATCTGAGTGTCCCTGTTAACTTGGTTGGAAAAATGGTACTCATAGATATTGAGGTTTTGGATGCTCAACTTGACTACAATATACTCCTTGGGCGGAGTTATATGTATGCCATGTCTTCCATATCATCCTCCGTTTTCCATGTGATGATGTTCCCCATGAGGATCGCATCATCACCATTAACCAATTGAAATACCATGACAAACGACCCATGACGGTCACTGATTTCATTCTACCCTATGTAGACACATCTATAGAGTTTCTCATGCAGTACCAAGAATATGGCCCCGACCAATTCAAACCACGATCAATACTCAGAGCATTCCTAGGTGATCCCCTTGTCATACCAGAAGCAATATTTGATGTCACAGTGGCCCCAATGTGCATGATGTTATCATCAAACATCAAAACCAACCAAGATATGGAGACTAGTAGTAACGAAAGTGAGGCCACTAGAATGGCTTTTCTACCCTACGCCATCTCCCAAACTCCATTCTTATACCCTCCACCTGGTTTTGTGTCACAACAAGTCTTGGCAATGGTAACATTTCCAAACATGTCTTTCACAATACTTGTATGGTATTTGGTCCCATTAGCCATGATGGGAGGCCCTGGAATCACATCTACAGGAATAACCCCCATCACTCCTCAGGAGGCAACATCGGTTAAAGAGAATCCCGTAGCAACGTCGGTTGAAGCGACTAAGAAAACCCACAAAAGGGAAAAAGATAAAAAATCCCAGCATACCAAGGGCACTACAACCTTTTGCATTGTACGAGATCGTAGGCCATCCTACCAATATTTTCCTCGAATTAGATGAATTAAAACCTTTTCTAAGCTCCAAAATAAATGTCGCAGCCCCAATTTCCCATAAAAATGAACTAGCCACAAAAAATCAAGGAAAAGCATTACACACCAACCACATGTGCGCTATCTAGAACCATTATGGGAATTGCACTCATCATTGCCCAGAAATGCTGTGATATAGGGATTCCTTGCATTCCATAGAATAATCATATCAAGAGGACCCCTCCCATTCGCCCATGCAGATGGATGAGGAAGAACCTTGAGTCATAATATACCTATAAGAGGCGAGGCAGTCACCTAAGAGACCACCTCCACCTCGGTTTCTCCCTCCAACTCCCGTCCAACATTGTGCACTCTGTGATGAATGTGATCATTTCATTACCAACTGTGCAACACTAGAGCTGTTTCAGAGATGGTATCCTGTTAACCCCATATACTATGACAGCCTATGGGCAACCCGGTATTCGTGTTGGGTATGTTCTGGCGATCACCCAGTTCATCATTTCCATTATATCCCCCAATTTCATTCAACGTTAACCAGTTTACACATGGCCATATTAGGCCTCTTCCTAGGAGATGACTCAGATACATAATCTATGGAAAGCTTGACAATGCAAGAGGATGTGACAAGCAGATCCATTCTCTTCATGTCAGCAGAAAAGTGGCTAGTCAAGGGACACATCGTCACCTCAAGTCACCCTCCACGAATAAGACAAACCTGTGTGTTATGCAATGCACATAACCATTTGGTCACAAAATGCCTTGTAATATCCCAAAATAGGGAATTTCTACAACAATAAGAATATCTGAAGATATCCTTAAGTTGGAGACTCAGTAATACTTGAACACAATATTTTAAGCTGTGTCACTTTAACTTCTTAAGTTAGATTAGGAGCATATCAGCAAAACTATGTCTCCATATGTTATCTGCAAGTGGGGAAAAGAAGTGATTTGGACCATAAAAATGCTATTTCCAAAAATAATGCTGTAGCAATGAGAAATGGGACTTGTATCCCTTAGGTCATGTAATATACATCTCACATATAGAATGGGAGATGAAACAAATCATTCTAGCTTAGTTAAACAGATCTCCCAGTTCTTATATGTCTCGAAAACACTGAAAACCCATGACTTAATCCATATAGAAAACTCTGAAGCAAGAAAAACATAATTACAAGAGGGTTTCTGTAGAAAAATGTTGTAGACAACAGATCTAGAGTTTATTTAGCCAAAGCACAAAGAAAAAAAGAGATCTAGCCTCTTTTATACAATCTGAAGATAGCCCGACAAGAGTTTCTTGGAAGCTCAAGTACAAAAGGAATAGATCTGAATATTCAGCATAAAAATAATGCAGTACCCTACAACATTATATGAACATAGCTAAATAAATTACAATAAGGATTAGAATCCCTTTTTCTAGCTTTCCAGTGTGTTGAAACCTAGAAAATCTCTGCTTCAAACATTGGGGAAAACCACCTGGTCGGGACCTTAGGACAAATCCTTTTCCATTTGGTATGGTGGCTCCGACTGGATTTAAAGGACCAGTTTCCTTATAAATAAATGGGTTGGTGATGGGTTGATTTGGATGAGTGGAAGTGGGACTAAATTGACTGAAATAAAACTATTTAATTTAAACTAAATACTGATAAAGAAATTCTAACACTAACCCGGGTAATTATATGTGAATACAACTTAAGATTGTTCCAATTTAACAATAACCATGAAAATGTATTATTATTTAAATTGAAATGTGCAGAAACAAATAAAGATAACTCTGTTTAAGAAATTAACAGAGTTGTATTAGCATATTGCATTCATCATTGTATACCATCTATATATATACTTAACGAAAGATAACGTTTCAATTATACTCAGAAATGATATATAAAAAGAAACTTTGTGAAAATCAAATATATATAAATGATAGCAAATTTTAAAGCGAATATCATAAGACAAAAGAAATCAATAGTGAACAGATAGAAATACCTCATTCATCTTGAAGACTTTCAAATGAAATCTGATACTCTAATCCAGTAACTCTGATGCAAAATCAAATCCAAAGGTACAGAAATGCAACACTTCAAAGATAATTTCAGCACAAAATCACCAGATGTGATCCTTTATAAAATATAAGAGGCAATGGAGTACAGAAATGTAAACTCCCTGTCAAAAATATTACAACTCCGGATCCCTTCTCTAAATGCATGAGAGGGATTTAAATAAGAAATTACATAAAAACAGAATCCTACTACTACTGCTACAATCTATCAAATTAAAAACAGAAATACTATCTTAAAAATGAAACTGATTCATTGCTTTTCTTTCTCGCTTGATGTAGCCAAGTTGCAAATTTTCAGCATATCTTGGAGCCTCGGTGGATGACTCATCTCAGAATGTAACTGTCCAGCATATGTGGCATCGGAAAATTCTGGAATTAAACAATCAACAACATTTGAAAGGAATTTAATAGCCATTTGTTGATTGTATGGCTTAATTAAATAAGTCCACATATTGTCCCAAGATATTGCTTGAAGTTTGTTGATCTGTTGACTTTTATTCATCATCTCTTCTTTCCATCTGCAATCAGTTTCTTTAACTTTAGGAAAACTGCCAGGAACACAATCTGAAATGAGATTAATTGAATACAAGTTGTCATTGATAAATTGCGTTGTATTACTCATCATGCTCCTAGCTCTTGATATTGCTCTCTCGGCTTTCATTAACTGATGTTCCCATTCTGTAAATAAGATTTCTTTATGTCTTTCTTCTATCCTAGGAAGATTAGCTTCTCTTCCTTTTTCTGTATCTTGCCAAGTAAGAAATTCAGAAATCTTTTCATCAGCATCATCAATTTCTTGCCTGAGAGTAATAATGTTCTGGATCAAGGATGATGTGATATCACAAAATGGTTCTGCTTGTGATAATTTTGCACAAAATTCATTCAATTGATGAGACAGCAGTTTATTAACTTCAAGAGCTTCCGATTTGAATTCACTTAATTTAGGGAAATCTTTGAACCTATCTAAAGCTGCTTGAAATTATTTTTCCTGTACGATCTTCGCATTCTTCTCATTTTGCAACAAATCTTGTAACTTGGAAATTTCTTGATTCAATTGTTGTTGTTTGCCTAAGACCTGCTCATCAACTTTCTTCTTTTCTATGGCAAGCTGTTCTTGTAACTCTTTAGACTTGAGCTCTTGATTTTGTAATTGTTGTTCCAATTAAGCAATCTTTTGTTGATTTTCATTAGCTTGTTCTTCAAGTAAAGCTATATGGAGATCTTTTTGAGTCATTAACTGAGAAACTTCTGCAGCTTTATCTATTGTTGCAGCACTATATGCTCCTGCATATTGGGACAACTTAGTGAGATCCTCAGATGGATTCACTTCAGTATTCTTGTAAACAATATTCATGAACTCCTCCTATGGAGTGGAAAACATGTCCTGATCCATATTCCTTCTTTTTCTCTGTTTTCTAAAAACAGCCTTATGTTTAGGGCTATAAAATACATCCAAAGGAGGGATCTCCTCAATCTTCAATACAATCTGCCCTGTAGGATGTTCAGGAATGATTTCAACGTCCTGATCTTCTTGCTCTTTATCTTTATCCTGCAGTCCTAATTGCTGAGCGAATTGATCATATTGTTTCAACAATTGAGAGGAAACATTAAGATCAGCAGAGTCTATAATTTTCTCAATATTTTATTTTCCTTCCAATTGTGTATCTGTTTTCTCTATATTTGTTCCCTGCTCAATGGTTTTACTATCTGATTCTCCTTTTTGATTATGCACATTAGTATCAGTACTTGTGCATTTTTCCTTCGTTTGAGCTGTGGACTGCTGATCAGTATTTACATCGGATTTGCCATCAGTATTTCCTTTCTGAACATCAGGTTTTCCATCAGTGCTCACCTTTTCAGTATGTACAATAGGCTGGTTAGTAGCCGATTGTGTAGTGACTTTACCGGCAGATGTTTCTCTTGGTGTTTTGCCAGATGTACCCTCTGTTTCTGACCCTTGTATAGGAATTCTCAGTTGGTCTAGAGGAACTTTCAACAATCTTTGACTTCTAAATAACAAAAATTTATTCATTTCTTCCTTCTGGAATTTAGACTTGGCCAAATCATAAACTTGAGAAAAATCATTCAATGAAACAAACAAATCATCAAACTCATCTGGTTCATGCTCAAATCGAGCAATCGAAACTGAAGCAGTAACATTAAAAGCTATCTGTTGTGGATCATACTGTCTCCCCGGAATGGTCGCAAATTTAAAACCCTTTATTTTGGCGACTTCCTTCTCTGCATGTTTGAAGTCATTCAAAGTAAAATGACCACAATTGAATGGGAATGGAGGCCACATTCTTTTCTTACTATTGTTTAGAGCTCTGGATATTCCTTCAACTGTTAATTGATAGGAGATTTCCTAGGCGAGAAGTTTGTCTGGAACAAAAAGAGGGAGAACATAGGGTTCTACAATACTCCCAAAAATCCTGATGTATGTGAACTTTTCTTCTCCAAACCAATCTCCTATTGAGGATAAGTCAGCTTTAGCTTTGTCGGAGAATCTAGGAGGGAAGCGATTGAAAATGGTTTGAAAGACAGGGATAAGGAAACCATGGCATATTCTATACACATTATCTTGGAAATGAACTTTCCAAAGAATTTTATGATATATATGAATTGGGGTAGGGTCTTTGGGAGTCCATTTCCATCCAAACAAGGGAAACTCGGAATTAAAACAAAGAGCATCCAGAATATAGGCACAAAAGAAAAAAGGAGTGGAATTTCCAGCGGTTTTATCTTGTCTGTACTCAAGTATTCTATTAGCCATTCTATCAGAAAGAATAACAACCCAATCCATAATGTCGGAATTGACAGCAGCTAGGATTAATGGGACCATTTGTATAGAAAACCTAGCTGAATTATCATTGCCAAATAATCTACACATCATGGCAGTGGCATAGCAATACGGAGGTAAGAGGGAATCTACAGAATACATACCGGATGCTTCATTTCTGTGCTTCTCAGGATTTTTCCTCCAATATTTGATAGGATCAGATTGAACTTTATTATTATCAGCAAACTCTTTGATAAATTCTTTGTTATAAACCTTCTGCGGATCAGGAAGATGATACATTGCCTTAATGTCTTCTACTTTAAACGACCCAAAAGACACTCCAGAAGCTGAAACAAACATTCTGTCCTTTATTTTCACACTATCGATGACCCATCGAATCACATCATAATAAGGCATGATGCTTGCTCTGGCTGCAATTCGATGTAGAAATGAATTTGCAAGTGATTTTTCAGTAATCTCAAAGTCGGAATCTGAGCTATCTTCATCTGGAACTGATGCCTTTTCCACTGTGACTTTGGGGTTTTCTTTCTCCAATAGATTATAGACTCCTTCCCACGTCATTCTTCCAAGCCCTTGGCATGATGTATCTGTAACTAATCTCAGTTTTGTTGGCTTCTCTTTTGAGACTGTAGGAGTCTCAAAAAACTTAACGGGAACAGCAGTCTTGGTTCTCCTTGCTCTCTTCGACATTTCTGTGTTTGATACTATTTCCCTTTGTCTGTGAATGAAAGGGTTCAGTGTTCCTTGATTCTGCAAGACAATAAACTTTCAGTCGTGACAAACAAGCAACTTGAAAGGAACGATTATGAACTCATGATTCATTATTTATTGGTTTCGTATAGCGCGTAAATGTTCTCTTTGGGTCACACTCATGTATTTAAAACCGAATCATCAACCAATATTCATTTGATTTGCTATTGAATACCAACGTACAATTGGAGATTTGACGCTTGTGAAATATTATAATATTTACCTATCTTGAATTCTTCGAATGTAATAAATGTCATGTATCAATCGCATCGAAAGTTTTCAAATGGTACATAAATATCATAATACAGATTTCTCGATTTGCCGATTGCGATTGCAAACTTTTTCGATTTCCGATTAGATGGTTTTAGATCGCAATCGAGGAGTTTCAATCGAAAAGAATTGTTAATGGCTTTCTCTGATTTCCGATGGTGGGGTCTACCATATAAAGGTTTTTCTCATTTAAACGAATGAATGTTTGTTTTCCTTTTGAAAAGTGTTTTTTATAATAACGCGCGTCGCATCGGAGAATTTTAAATTGTCCGCAAAGAATTTATTAAAAAGTGTTCCGATCATGCGATTGCGATTGGTCGCATCACATCGGAGGTATGTAAATAGATAACTTAAACCCTTTGCGATTGAAGTTTTTGCGATCGAACTAATCGCATCGGAGGATTTGGGTTTCTATGTTAAATTTTCCTCTAAGGATTTTCTCCGATCTCCGATTGCTATTATTATTCATTGGACTTTTACACTTGACTTGTTTTTTTATGATAAGGTCTTTTATATTTGATCGGGTCGGAAGTTTTGAATGTTGTATTTTGTTTGTAAACAAACAAAGATGAGCTTTTTAAAAACAATGAATCTTTATTTCTAAATCTTTTATTTCTATAAAAAGAAAAAGGGACCCTATTTCTAGATGAATTTTATTCTAAAATTAAGAAAAAGGGAGGGTTGTTGTATAGTAAAACACAGTGGAAGGGTTGGCCCTTGCCTAAGGAAACTAGCCAAAAATCAAGGTATCGAACCTTGCTGCAGCTGCTCTCTGAAAAATGATGTAGTTCCTACAAGGGACTGCGCTGTAAAAGTGCAGAGATGCTTTGGCCCAATTCCAAGATGTGGAAATATTCCTGGGAGCCTCCCTTGCTGATCCTCCAATGTTTAGACAAGCTATCCACTAAAAACAAGCCCAGAAATGACTCAAAGAGATCCTCCTTTGCTGCACCCTACAACACAACCTAGCTCTAAATAGAAACTATGCTGTAGCTGAAGGAGGTAGCTTGGAAAAAATTCTGGAATGAGGAAATGTAGCCCAAATAACCTCTCCTTCCCTGAGGATGAGGTAGGGATTCCCGACCAGGAACACCATTGTGCTAAACAGCACTGCAACCCTACTAAACAGTAAGAGGAAGCAAAGTCTCAATAGAACAAAGCAAAGAATAATCCAAGCATCCATACAATGGTTGTCCTCCTATCCATATATAGCAAGTTCTCCTCTCCACAATGGGTCCCATCCATATGTGCCACCTAGCCCGTGCAAGTTGTCCTCCATTAAAACAGCGTTGTCCAACATGGAGATACAATGTATCTAGACAATGCATGTGGACTTGATCAAATATGACTGAATCAACATGATCCAATCCTGTTCACACCTATGGGTGCTCAATCCAGCTACTTATTCTTCCCCTTTTTCACATGAGGAATATTATTATCCTTCTAAAGAGGTTAATGGGCCTCCCTACCCATTTTATTCATCAAATATTAACTATAATGTTCCTTTTAGCTTGAGGCTAAAATTTGGGAACATTATAGTCCTCCCCTCCAAAATGTTGCTTTTCCTCAAGCAACTGCATAGAGAGAGAAAAATTCCTCCCCTTCTCCTCTTGTGGCCTCCTCATCAATAGTCCCCACCACTGCTCAAGATAATCTACAACAAATCTTCCCTCCAATGTCTCCTCCCAAAGATGCATGACCAAATGACTCACATCATAAAAAGGTGGAAGGTGTAAGTGGAAACATTCTTGCTATCTCATGGCCTCCTCAAGGTAGGAGTGATGATACACATGGTAAATCTCATTCCCAATGAGTGACCCTCTCACCCATGCTATCATCCAAATTAAATGAGCCATTCTAGGTAGCTCATCAAAGAAATCTGCAATCCCGGGCTTGTGCAATGTGTTGGGGCTGAATGGAGAGTTTATATTTTCCCATCCAAGTAGTTTCTCTCTCCATTTATGGTAAGTATAAGGGGGTTGCTGATATTGGGCTGAAATTTCATGGCCTTCATAAATGGCCCAAGCTACCCCACAAGATAAGTCAACCATGAAGTGTCTCCTCCAAGAACGCAAATTCTCCCAATGGCTCCTCCTACTTAAAGGAGAGAGGTGTGTTGTGGAAATCATGTTGTGCCCATGCTTTCTCCTAAAAAATAAATCATGTAAAATAGGGAGAATCATACTCCCAATTGGCATCTCCATCTCAAATCCTACTGTCCAAGCAACGCTTCCCCTGAGTATAAACATATCAGAAATATATGGAAGCAAAATACAATGAAAACAAGTTTCCAAATGACAACCGGAGAGTGAATCAAAGTTCCACACAAGAAACCAACGCAGTGCATCCCATTCCTGCCTCAAACAAAAAAATAACAAGTGCTTCCCCAGCCACTTGTTCGCTGCCACATTCATCTCATAAGATGGAACATGAAGATACAATGTGGTGTCAATTGTGCACACCAAGAATCATGTGGCTGCCCCCACAAACCACCAATAGAGTAGCCAAAATCAATGCTACAAGTAGCTACAAGTACATCATCATACAATATGCAAGAAGGGATGATCCTCCTTGATACATCATGCTGATTAAACAATGAAAAGAAGTACAATACAAAATGTGAAATTATACCTCCTCCATCATGTACTTGAGATCTTGAGCTGAAATGGCTCAATTGGAATCTCTCCCTCACCTCCAATGAGTAGGGAAGTGGCTGTGACCTCCTCTTTGTCATCATTTGGGATATGCATCTCTCCATATGCTGAAATATTTCATGATGTATGCCCTCCGAAGTGAGCTCCTTTTCCAAAGAAATATATGCATCATAATGCATGGAAAGGAAGTCCTCATGTGCTGTATGAAGCAACTTCTCCTTGAGCTTAGAAGTTCTAGTCAAGAAGACTCTGCCATAAGAATAGATTACCACATCACCCACCATATACTCATCATCTCTATCCAGGTCATCAAGAATCATACATGCACGTAGATCCTTGGAGTGCTCTACCAAGAGTTGGGATCTCCAGTATGGATCGATCCCCCTAAGAGACAACGCTGGTGATCTGGCATGTGAAGCTCTCCTCATGCTGCTGCCTGCTACTTTGACATCCCCCATTCCAAGGACTCTCTGCAAACTCCTCACCTCTCCAAAATCCAAGAGCAGTGAACCCAAATACAAGATGTCTCTCATCAACTATAGATCTGGTGGCCTCCCTGGTGGAATGCCTCCATGTAGTGAGACATCAAAGTCTGAAGTGGACTATATATATGAGTGGACTGAGTTGTCCCTCTCTTCACTGCATAGTGTAGTCCCCTCCTTATGTGTAGAAACCTCTTGAAAAAGATAACGGTGAATGCTCATCATCCCTTGATGTTGATCCTTCTCCTCTTCTTCCATATATGAGAATGCCTCATCCTCAATGAGAGACCCTTGATCTTGGTCATCTCTTGAAGGAGGGAACTCCATGTCTTCACAAATAGAAGAGGGCTCTTCAAGAAGTTGGGATATTTCCCTTGGAAAAATTTCATGCATGTTTTCATCCCCTTTAAAAATATGGAGTGGAGTTGGTTTAAGAGGTATCTCCAACTCATGCAAAGTGTTTGAGTTTTTGTTTTCAACAAATGATGGTTCACAATGTTTCCTATCAAATATCCTCACCAATTATTTAGTGAACCCAACATAATTTTTTACATTTGCATGACAGAATGAAGTAGAATCATTAAACCACCAATCATGGGCCATACCTTTGAGGTGCAACTCTGCTACTCTGATGGCCTCCTCCTCTGAAACTTGGTGTAGCTGAAAATAGGAATCTAGCTCTTCTACCCAAGCTTTGGTTGTGCACTCTGCTGATCCATCAAAGTTAGATAGGAAAATTCTATTTCTCATACTCCTTTTGTGGCTACTGGATCTTGCCTCCTTGAGTTTGAAAAACCCTTGGAAGTCCAATTGTTCCTTGAATCTCCATGATTGAGATTCATAGTCCCGAAGATAGTCATTCAAGGTCTCCTCCCTTGGTGTATCTTCTTCCTCCATCCTTCTTGCAGTAAATGTGGGCCATAGACTGCGCTGTGGATCTGCATGTGTGGCTGAATTCTCACACCCATCATGTGAATAGCTAGGGCTTCCTTCAAACCCTCTAAAAAATCTTCTACACTCCTCCCCTTTCATCTCCTTGAGATCTTCTTTGATATTCTTCATAGCATGGAAAAGAAGCAGGGAGACCCTCTCTTCCTTCATTCCTCCAAGTAATGGAGTCATGATTTTTTTTCTTCTACAAAAATTCTCTTCTATGTGAGAAGCTTCTCCTCCTAATGGCATAATGTCTTGGATGCATAGGCTAAGCCAAGATTATGCTCCGATACCACTGTAATATCCCAAAATAGGGAATTTCTACAACAATAAGAATATTTGAAGATATACTTAAGTTGGAGATCCAGTAATACTTGAAAACAATAATTTAAGCTATGTCATTTTAACTTCTTAATTCAGATTAGGATCATATCAGCAAAATTACGTCTCCATATGTTATCTGCAAGTGGGGAAAAGCAGTGATCTAGACCATAAAAATGCTATTTCTAGGAAATAATGTTGTAGCAGTGAGAAATGGGACTTGGATCCATTATTTCATGCAATATACATCTCACATATAGAATGGGAGTTGAAACAAATCATTCTAGCTTAGTTAAACAGATCTCCTGGTTCTTATATGTCTGGAAAACACTGAAAACCCATGACTTAACCCATAAAGAAAAATATGAAGCAAGAATAGCATAATTAAAAGAGGGTTTCTATAGAAAAATGTTGTAGACAACAGATCTAGAGTTTATTTAGCCAAAGCACAGAGAAAAACAGAGATCTAGCCTCTTTTACACAATCTGAAGATAACCCGACAAGGGTTTCTTGGAAGCTCAAGTACAAAAGGAATAGATATGAATATTTAGCATCAAAATAATGCAGTCCCCTGCAAAATTACATGAACATAGCTGAATAAATTACAATAGGGATTAGAATCCCTTTTTCTAGCTTTCCAGGGGTAGGGTTGGCCCTTGCGCAAGGAAACTAGCCAAAAATCAAGGTATCAAACCTTGCTGCAGCTTCTCTCTGAAAAATGACACAGTTCCTACAAGGGACTGTGCTGTAAAAGTGTAGAGATGCTTTGGCCCAATGCCAAGATGTGGAAATATGCTCAGGAGCCTCCCTTGCTGATCCTCCAATGGATAGACAATCTCTCCATTGAAAACAAGCCCATAAATGACTCAAATAGATCCTCCTTTGCTGTACCCTGCAACACAACCTAGATCTAAACAGAAACTGCACTTTAGCTGAAGGAGGTAGCTTGGCCAAAATTCTAGAATGAGGAAATGTAGCCCAAAGAACCTCTCCTTCCCTAAGAATGAGGTAGGGATTCTCGACCGGGAACACCCTTGTGCTAAATAACACTGCAACCCTGCTA